>OY986437.1:6622959-7215459 GCA_963920525.1 Dichetophora obliterata | reverse complement strand
AGTTCCACTCTTCGCCTTGCTGTATAAATCATTCGACGCACATCAATTTGCTGTGTGGCATCGAGAAAAACTTTTTTAAATTAATAAGTGGATTGAAGCCAAACGATGCAATTAGCAAATATGTTGTGTGTGTGTGCCTATTTGTGCAGATGATGATGTGTATGTGTGGTGTGATAATTAGACTTGAGGCGCGAAGGCCGATGATGTTAAGTAATGGTTCTGAAAAGGATTTCTCTCTTTTTTTCTAGCGTGTAAAAGTCTATTTATAAAGGGAACTACTTTATAGAAAAAGTTGTGAAACTTTACTTTGAAACACAATCTTACTGATGCAACAGAAAATTAATACAACACAAATTATAAAAAAGCTAGCAAAAAGTAATCTTCGACTGGGTTCCCACAAATGTGTATATTCAAAGATTTGAATGTTTTAATATTTTTATGACGTCACTTTTTACGTGGCGTGGTTTTTGCAAAACTTTTTAAAATTTCAAACTTGCCGATCAAAGCTTTTATGAGCATATAACTATTCATTAATTTATTTTCTTATTCATTAATAAGGCCTTTGGAAGAGTTTTTACAGACTACTTAAAAATAAAAAATACTAACAAACTATTACAAAAAACAACAAAAAAAGTACATTGAAATTTTAGTGCAACTTATAAACTTTTATGATGACGTCACTTTGTGTGAGAATAAGGCGGAGTTTTTATTTTACCAAACTCCAAATTTGTAGTGAATAGTAAAAACTAAAATATATTTGCAAAGTTTCAAGGTATGGTATTTATTTTTGTTGATTTTAAAAAAATTATACCGTTTTCATAAAGCAAACTTCCCTCTATATGGGAGGTAGGCGTGGGTTTCATTCGATTTTGACAAATTTTATACTCAAAATGAATATTTAAGGTTAAATCTTGTGGGCAAAAATTAAAGTCCTTAGATTAGTTTTTATGTTATGACAGAATATTTTACCGTTTCGAAAAAGTATGGAAGATAGGCGTGGTTTTAATTCGATTTGACTCAATTTCGAACTTTATTTGTATTCTTAAAAATAATCTTTAATATTGAATTTCGTGACGATAACTCCAAAATATACGGCTGTTTTCGTAATCACACACGCTAATTAATGTTAATCAAGAATATATGTATATGAGTCATCCTTTTACAAACCGAACATCATTCTGACCGCTACATTTTTGATTTGCATGAAATTTTTTTACGGGTTCTATATCGAAAAAAAGAGACACGTGTTCGAGGATTTTTTTTTTGAAAATTGAGGGCGTTAAAAGTTTGAGATTTTCGTGATTTTTGCCTTGGAGACTAATTTTCAAAAATTCATAACTTCGGTTCTATTAAAGCTAGAGACAACTTTTTTATTTCATTTTTAAGATAAAGAAGTGAATTTTAAGAAAAAATAGCTTAAAAAAAATTTATAAAAAATGTCATATTGTTACACACAATTTCAATGTTTAAATAAATTTTAACCAATCTTATCCACCACTTAGCGTGTTTTAAACATTACCATCGTATTTTACGTCAAATTTTATATAGGAAATGACTTTTTTTATCGATGGACAAATGATTGTTACTATTGTGAAAAAATTAAATATACTCGCTCAGTACCTGTTTACCAATAGTTTATGTATAACCCCAACAACACTCAGTTTGTACGCCTGAATATTTTTTAATATAAACACTTTCAACTTTTATTTATATTAAAAAAAAATTAAATTTATTGATACAACAAAATTTATTGTATTCTTAAAGATTGATATGTCATTTCTTAGGCTGCGTTCATAGTGGAACCTTTGGCTGAAGCTGATTCATAGAGCAGCTTTGTCGAGCTTTTTTTGATCATAGTAAACGCTTATTCAACGCTTCACAAAGTAGCTTTTTGAACTTACTAGTGTTTTTAGTGCGCGTTTTCTTCTTGTGTGAGCAAGCGAGATGGAGATATAAGCGCTGAAAACTTTTTAGAAGTAGATTTTTGCTCGGAGTCAGCTTGCAATATAAACACTGAGCTTTTTCCATATGTTTATACATAAAACATTTTTCAGCAAAACTTCTCATCTCTGCAAGAAAACTAAAAACGCGGCCTTGAAAATGAAAGTTCAAGCTTTAAGAAAACAACAAACTTTGTTTGATCAAAAACATTGATATCTTAATACAAATAAAAGTTGAAAGTGTTTATATTAAAAAATATTCAGGCGTACGAACTGAGTGTTGTTGGGGTAGTATATATGTAGTGTGTTTTATATTTTTAATTGAACAATATGATGTATTAATAAATGAGGCTTTATAGAAAAATGGGTCAAACTTTAATAAACAATAACATTATTTCAGCAAATAAAGTGATATATTACGATTTCAATTCATTAGTATTCTACACGAACATTTTTTTGTCTCAGTCTTACTAATTTTTATAATATTTTTTTTCATACAAAGAGAATTGCTTTGCTTCTAACTCTTAAATTGAGATTGGAATCATTCAATGATATTTTAAAGTATATTTAATCATTATAGCTGATAAGCGGCAGGAATCTCAGATTTGTTTTCAAAAACTCATTAACTACCGGTATTTTCATTGCATGTAATTGACTTGCATTAACTTTCCGCAATTTTAGTGTTTTTTTCTTGAATGTTTTGTTACATTGAAAGGATTGAAACAAGTATTATTACGAATACTTTTGCCTTGTGATCTTTTAGACTAATATGCAGGCATGGTTTTATGTTTTTTGTCGGTGTCTTACTGATGGTTAGATTGGTGGCATGGATGGGTGAGAGATAGGGAACAACTGCTGCAACAGCTGAAGTAAAGAATATATGGATTTATTAATAAACAATATTATCTAATTATATAATAATTAAATTATACCTTCATTATACATAATTTTTACACACTAATAAGGTTTCCAATCCGGGATCTCGGACTTTTTCCAGTCCTGGCAATCCCAGGATTATAAGGCCTAAAATCCCGGAATTTTGGGATCCCGGGATTGCCTTCAAATTGCAAAAATGCAACACTTTAATTTGACATTCAAGTAAAAACTTTAAAAAAAATTAAATTTACCTCAAATGTTCAAAAATTAAATAAAAATATATTTAAATGGTGGCACTCACAGTAATCTGCTTCAAAAAGCATTTGATATGATTGATTAAAATTCCACCAACTAGTGTTGAGTTCGAGAGATGTTTCTCTTCGGCTGGAAATTTTGCTACCAAAGAATTCACCTTTCAAGGACTTCAGTGATCTCAAAAAATGTACCGTTCTTATGTTAGTATTATTATGCCAGAAAATATGAATTTAATGAATTATACAATAGATATATATATAAAAAATTATATATTTTCGTCCTTTATATATATAAGGAAATATGAATTTTATGAATTATACAATAGATATATATAAAAAACTATATATTTTCGTCCTTTTTATATATAAAGAAATAAAATAAATTAATTTTTTTTTTTAAAAATTTAAGTAAACTGTTTTTTAAATTTATTTGGACAATTTTTTATCAAAAAAATATTCTAACTTTCATACCTTTCCCACGATTTCTTTTTTTGTTAAATAAATTACTGTTTATCTGTTTTTCACATTCCGGTACTTATTCCGGTATTCCCGAATTCTGAATTAGTAATACCGAAATTGCTTTTAAGTCCCCAAATTGGAAGCTCAAGACACTACATAACTAATATTATATTATAATATAGAGAACAACGATATGAGGCGAAAATATGAGGTGTACTTTGCAACTGGCGCGCTGACGACAGGTACCGCGCGAGTTTATTTAATTTTTTTTCAATAGTAATAATCTTTCTCTATCGATAAAAAATCGTTTTCCATGTAAAATTTGACGTAGAATTCGATGGTTATGTTTAAAACACGCTAAGTTGTGGGTAAGATAATTTAAAAATTTAAATTGCGTGTACCAATATTTGTCATAAATTTTTTTGAAACTATTTTTTTCCTAAAATTCACTTTGTTATCTTTAAATTAAAATAAAAAAACTGTCTCTAGCTTAAACAGATCCGAAGTTATGAATTTTTGAAAATTAGTCTCCAAGGTCTTTATATTTAAGGAAAATTAGTCTTTTTATTTTCAAAAAAAAAATCCTCGAACACGTGTCTCTTTTTTTCCGATATAGAGCCCGTAAAATAATTTCATGCAAATCAACAATGGGCCGGTCATTTTTTCTTAAAATCTGAACGGTTTCATCTGTACTTTTCTTACCTGTTACGCCTTCTTATGGGCGCAAAAGAGGCTTTAATTATAATAAGTCTTTGCATTCTGATTCGAGAAATTTGCATCAACGATTACTCTTAAAATTTCGATCTGATCTTAAAATTTGAGACTGATCTTCCTTCTGAGTACTCCATAAGTTTGTTTTTTTTAGATCTATTTCATTTTAGTCATAAAAGAGTCCCTCTTCTAGAGTACAACTTCTTGAAATGCCAACTAAATAGTTTTTTTTCGCCGCCTCTAATTAGATGGAATTCTCTCCCTGACTGACACAATTAATTTGCGTTTGAAGTTAAGAAATGTAAATCATCCATGATCATGTGTGGTGCGATCCAAATGCAATCGTTTTCTTTTGTCACTTGCGTTAAAATATCTGAATATTTGTTGAGCATTTAAAAGGGAATTTTTCAAATATCTGTTTTTATTTTCGCCTCTACTGAGCGGCAATGAAAGGATGAAAGGCTTAACGTGGAGCATTTAAGAGTTAGAGGAGGGAGCGCCAGGCCAAGTGTGTGATTTATGACTGCAGCGTTTAGCTGCCGTGTAATAATAAATCTACTTAAGTGTAGCGCTGACGAAGATGATCGCGAGGCGCATAAATAATGAGCTGCAGCGGCAAGTTACGCCAACATGTGTTTTATTGGAACGTTGAGACAGAGAGTGAAAGTTAGAGGGAGAGAGAGACAAAGGGGGTGATCGTGGTGGCGTTGATCACTTTCAATGTTTGCTCTGACAGATGCTTTGATTTTAGTAGCTAGTGTCAAAGGATGTGGCGTGGGCCAGAGCGGCAGAGGGTGGCATGTTTAATTGGTTTGAACAAATTTTGGGCGGCACGGGTTCTAGGAATGGTTCTTGCAAGACAAATATGATCAGATGAAAATCATTACTGTGGCTCGAGTAATTACAGCAATTAGAGATAACGTATAGTTTTGCTGTTTCCGCTATAATGATTAACGAGTTTTTTCGGTTGTTTGGTTAAAATAGAAGACTGTTGATCTTTCCGAAAACATAACGTTATTGCATATTAATTCACGTTAACTACTGAGAATAAAAAAGTATTTAGCGCCATCTTTTCAAACTTCGATGTACTTCACTGAATGACTGCCAAGCAAATGTTGCCATGATCGTTCACGATCAACTCGCACTTCTACAGAAAAAACACTTGTTGTTAATACGAAATCCAAGTGCAACTCAGTCAGTTTTTATTTGTTCCACTGACAACTCAAGTGGTTCAGTGGATCTCATCACACACAAAAGTAACAAAATTACCGAATAACGCTAGAGATTTCAAACGAATTCATTGAGTTGCCAAAGATGATGATGATGATGATGGCGTTGATGATTGACCTAAACAAACAACACAACGTACATATCTTAAAGACATCTTTTTTGACCAAACGAACTCTCAAGAAAACTCAACACTTTCACAAAGTAACTTCAACTTTTTGAAGATTATCGTCATCATTAACATTATCATCATCATCATCGTTTTCATCATCATTTCAATCATACACAAATTCATTCCCTCATCCATCCATGGATTGATTGTTGACGCAATTGATTTGCAGCTAGTTGTTTAATAAGTTGTTTCTTCTGGCGCTACAATCGATAAATATTTGTGTTGACAACAAGTTGTTGTTGTTGTTGTTATTGGCTTAACTCTCGTGCACCCGCATGCATGTAGGCGCCTTTATTTGCACGTTAGAGAGTCAGCCAGCAGACCGGTTAAAGATGCTTTATTTGAACCTTTTCCTTTTTTTCGAGTTGATCAACAAAGAGTCTGCTAATAGCTTGGCTTAAGTATGGGATTGCGTGGAAAAGCGTGCACCGTCTGCAGCGCCATCTGACGGACTTTGTTTGTTGTTTTGTTTGCTTGTTTGTTTTTAAAATCATGTGTTAATTTTATAGCTTAGCTAATAGCTTTCAAAGAGTTGTTAATTGAATGCAAATTAAGTGCATTTTACTAGGAACAACTAAATACACAGACAAAAAAACATTACTTAAAGTTGACCCCGAATGTATTTGTGATTCACAACATGTCTTTTCTAATTTAGAAATTTGTTATTACTTTGACGAAATCTCTGTTGCTGGCTATCTTTCGAACTGAACATTAGTCAAAGTAAAATCAAAGGAGTTAATCTTCTGTAATTTAGTTTGTATCCCTCCACGATCGGAAGGCTTCCATCTAAAAGTGATTAAGAAACATTCCCTACCGTATCTTGCGGAAGCTTAAGGGTGGTTTTGTATTTATGTTGTTTCCAAGCCGCTTCTTTAAGAATGCATGTGGAAACTTTTACTGATTGTCAAGCAATGACTGCAGAATATATTAATATCATTGTTTCCCAGCCGCTTATTATAGAATTCGATTGTCTAGTGGTAGCACGCTTGACTGTCGCTCAGGGGTCCCGGGTTCGAATCCTGGCTGGGCATTTTCCTAAAAAGGGGGAGGAATTTTTCTACATTAATTCTTAGAACAGGGGAGATGACTGCTTCCAATTAGCTTTTTAAGACAGCAGAGAGGAATGTTTCCCTTTAATGATATGCTATGTGAAAAAAGAAATGGAGTGTCCAACGGAAGGGAATGCTTCCTACATTATATGGAATGTTTCCTGTTAATATCCGAGAATGTTTCCATTTCCTGGAGGGATGGCTACTATCGAACCATACCATGGTCGAACTATAACTACGCCTACTTTTCAGAAATTACAATTCCTGAGTTGTGTATGTTTTTATCATGAAACTTAGTTTATATTTGCTATGAGACCATGTGGTGTTCACTGGATACATAAATTTTGTCACGCCTACTTTTACCGCCCTTATATATAAAATCGTTCGTGCGGTGTCTCTTAAGATCTCAGAAACGGGTACACCTAAGGCAACCAAATTTACAATATCTGTTAATATCTCGGTTAATAAAGTTAATATCTTGCTGAATAAAAAAGAGCCACACACCCTTTTACCGCCCACAAATCAATAAAAATGCCATATTTCGGACGGTTTTGATCGCATTAGACTAAAATTTGGTAATTTAGTTTGTATGTTTACTGTCTGAAACTGTATTAAAAATGGGTGTGCACGCCCTCTTTTACAGCCCACAAATCAATACAAATACTTTATTTAAGATGATTTTGGTCGTATAAGACTTCAATTTGATAATTTAGTTTGTATGGTTACATTCGGGAATAGTACTAAAAATAGGCGTGGTTGCTCTATAGCAACGCCCACTTTTTCATAAATCATTAAAATTGACTTCTGGGCCGATTGTGCTAAAACTTTGGCAGTCGATTTGTTTCGCCTTCGAAATAGTTTGGGAAAATTTTGCCAAACCCACTTTTACCGACTACAAATCAATTAAAATGATATATTTTAAACGGTTTTGGTTATATTAGACTAAAATTTCGTATATACGTGCATAAACTTACTTTCGGAAACTGAACCAAAAATGGGCGTAGTCGCACTACAGTTATGCCAGTTTAGATATACAAAAAATTAAAATTGTTTTTTTCATTGGCATGATAATTTTTAAGTGGTAGTAAGCCGGTCTGTGACAGGAAAACGTTTTCCCCTGGATTACTAGTAAATGATAAGAAGTTCACGTTAAAAATTACTCGTATATAAAATAACTTTTTTTACTCCCAATTAATGGCCTAAATTTTTCGCACATAAAATGAAAAAAAAATGATTTGATGGCAACCCTCTTCCAGCTATCACTCATCTCTCGTCAGCTTCATAAGCCGGGGAGATCAAACAAACATGTAGCACTGCCCAAAACTATTCTAAAAAGTACTCAATTGCAATTTAGAGTGCTCGCAATAACCAAAAGCACTCAATCTACTCATACCCAACTACTCAAGTCTGCGTGAATACCCCTATTGAATTTGTCTCTTCGCGGAAAATTGATTAAAGACTGTTTTAAAATGTCCTTCCGTTTACAAGAGTGTGCTTTTCAAATTACCATTAACATTACCAATACGAATACCAATTACCATTACCATTACCATTACCATTACCATTACCATTACCGTTACCATTACCATTACCATTAACATTACCATTACCATTACCATTACCATTACCATTACCATTACCATTACCATTACCATTACCATTACCATTACCATTACCATTACCATTACCATTACCATTACCATTACCATTACCATTACCATTACCATTACCATTACCATTACCATTACCATTACCATTACCATTACCATTACCATTACCATTACTATTACCATTACCATTACAATTACCATTACAATTACCATTACCATTACCATTACCATTACCACTACCATTGCCATTACCATTACCATTACCATTACCATTACCATTACCATTACCATTACCATTACCATTACCATTACCATTACCATTACCATTACCATTACCATTACCATTACCATTACCATTACCATTACCATTACCATTACCATTACCATTACCATTACCATTACCATTACCATTACCATTACCATTACCATTACCATTACCATTACCATTACCATTACCATTACCATTACCATTACCATTACCATTACCATTACCATTACCATTACCATTACCATTACCATTACCATTACCATTACCATTACCATTACCATTACCATCACCATCACCATCACATTACCATTACCATTACCATTACCATTACCATTACCATTACCATTACCATTACCATTACCATTACCATTACCATTACCACTACCATTACCATTACCATTACCATTACCATTACCATTACCATTACCATTACCATTACCATTACCATTACCATTACCATTACCATTACCATTACCATTACCATTACCATTACCATTACCATTACCATTACCATTACCATTACCATTACCATTACCATTACCATTACCATTACCATTACCATTACCATTACCATTACCATTACCATTACCATTACCATCACCATCACCATCACATTACCATTACCATTACCATTACCATTACCATTACCATTACCATTACCATTACCATTACCACTACCATTACCATTACCATTACCATTACCATTACCATTACCATTACCATTACCATTACCATTACCATTACCATTACCATTACCATTACCATTACCATTACCATTACCATTACCATTACCATTACCATTACCATTACCATTACCATTACCATTACCATTACCATTACCATTACCATTACCATTACCATTACCATTACCATTACCATTACCATTACCATTACCATTACCATCACCATCACCATCACATTACCATTACCATTACCATTACCATTACCATTACCATTACCATTACCATTACCATTACCATTACCACTACCATTACCATTACCATTACCATTACCATTACCATTACCATTACCATTGCCATTGCCATTACCATTACCATTACCATTACCATTACCATTACCATTACCATTACCATTACCATTACCATTACCATTACCATTACCATTACCATTACCATTACCATTACCATTACCATTACCATTACCATTACCATTACCATTACCATTACCATTACCATTACAATTACCATTACCATTACCATTACCATTACCACTACCATTGCCATTACCATTACCATTACCATTACCATTACCATTACCATTACCATTACCATTACCATTACCATTACCATTACCATTACCATTACCATTACCATTACCATTACCATTACCATTACCATTACCATTACCATTACCATTACCATTACCATTACCATTACCACTACCATTGCCATTACCATTACCATTACCATTACCATTACCATTACCATTACCATTACCATTACCATTACCATTAACGTTACCATTACCATTACCATTACCATTACCATTACCATTACCATTACCATTACCATTACCATTACCATTACCATTACCATTACCATTACCATTACCATTACCATTACCATTACCATTACCATTACCATTACCATTACCATTACCATTACCATTACCATTACCATTACCATTACCATTACCATTACCATTACCATTACCATTACCATTACCATTACCATTACAATTACCATTACCATTACCATTACCATTACCACTACCATTGCCATTACCATTACCATTACCATTACCATTACCATTACCATTACCATTACCATTACCATTACCATTACAATTACCATTACCATTACCATTACCATTACCATTACCATTACCATTACCATTACCATTACCATTACCATTACCATTACCATTACCATTACCATTACCATTACCATTACCATTACCATTACCATTACCATTACCATTACCATTACCATTACCATTACCATTACCATTACCATTACCATTACCATTACCATTACCATTACCATTACCATTACCATTACCATTACCATTACCATTACCATTACCATTACCATCACCATCACCATCACATTACCATTACCATTACCATTACCATTACCATTACCATTACCATTACCATTACCATTACCATTACCATTACCACTACCATTACCATTACCATTACCATTACCATTACCATTACCATTGCCATTGCCATTACCATTACCATTACCATTACCATTACCATTACCATTACCATTACCATTACCATTACCATTACCATTACCTTTACCATTACCATTACCATTACCATTACCATTACCATTACCATTACCATTACCATTATCATTAACATAACCATTACCATCATCTTGGTAATGATTAAATATGGAGTAAAATGTAATGACCCGGGCTCGGATTTTGATGACCTAAAAAAATGCAAAATTTACCTTAAAAAATGACAAAAATTACCTTAAATCTGCAGAAAATGACCTAAAAACTGACAACAATTACCTTAAAAACGCAAACAATCGCATAAAAAATAAACAGAAAACTTAGTCTTAAAAATAAAACATTACTAAATTAAAATTTATTTTATACTAGCATATCCTGAGTTTTTATCTAACACTTATTTCAATTTCTACCTACTTTTTCGTCAGTTTCACCAAGCGCAGAGCTTTATTTTCATCGAAGTCTATAAACAAAGCTTCTCCTTTGTCAAGAGGTAATATTTGTAATTGAAGGGACTCTAGTGTTAAAGGAATATGTTTCAACATTTGCATTTTGACATTTCTTAGTACGAAAAAAAAAACAAAAAACAACTATTTAAAAATTACACTAAAATGACCTTGAAAACCGAAAAATGCTAAACAAATTTTTAAAATCCAAAAATGACAATAAAATAACTTAAAAATCTCTAAAAATTACCAAAAAATTCCCTAAATCTAGTAAAAATGAAAACTGAAAACGATGAAAAATGACAAAAAATGTCTAAAAAACTTTTCATATTTGGAATTTAAGAAACATAAATGGACGTTATAAATAAGCAGGAAATATCTTAGAAGCAGCAGAAAAAAGATGACATGTCATCGAAAGCCTAGCCCTACATGTCATCGAAAGCCTAGCCCTGGTAATGCCACATATTTAAAAGTTTTTCCACTATAACTCCCAAAGGGGGGAGGGGGTGACTGTCATCTTTGCATTTTCTTACTCGCCTAATCAAGAAGAATCACTACCCGAGGGAATTAATGCTATGTCTGGGGCACCTTGTATATAACTCTTGCAGCTTAAAGTATGCAACTACAGATGTCTCTATCAATTTGGCAACCCACTCAGTGGTTTTCTGTTTTAGTTGGAAAAAGCCTTAAAGTTAAAAAAAATCATGATATTTGGACAGAATACGAATAAAAGATCAGAATTTATAAAACGTGTTAAAATATTGTATACTAGAGTATTTTTTAGCCAATTTCAGTTTAAAAAAGGAATCGGTATTAGTATTGGTACCCATGGAAAATTTTGTTTTTTTTTTTAAATGGGAACATATTCTCAGAGGACCATTTGTTCCTTTCTTCAATTTTATTTCTCAGACGTCGAATAAACTTGCATAGTACATAGTAATATTTTAATTTTGATATAACCATCTCATTTCCGGTCAGGCTCGGTGAATTTGCGAAAAGACTCCTTTTTTTTAATTATAGAATTTCATCACGATAGTTCCTAAATCATCACTATGTAATCGTGATATCAGATAGACGGAGAAAAGACAAAAATCAATCTCTTTTAATCATACTTTAAAAAAATATTAGATAAATTCTTTGGTATTGAATAAATTTTCACCGTATTCTTCGCATAAAAGAATCAGATGAATGAAGAAAAAAATTATGAAATTGTTTTTGTTTCACCCTTAGATTAAGATTTAAATCTAATCAAATTTAAATATGTTTTGATAACTGCTGTTAACTTTATCCATTTGCTCTTCCATTTCTAATTCTGATTTAAATATACTCATTGTCAGCTTACGAGTGTTTATCTTGCGGATCTTTTTACGATCGATTCTATCTATCTAATTATTATTTATTCCTAAAACACCAAAAAGGCAAACAGATCAAGCATCATAATTACTGTAAACTTGACTCAGAGTATAACATTAAATTGGCAATATATGCAGTCGATGTCTTAATATTGATGGCTTCTTATCTGCGGCTTTTATCGGTCGCTATAGCTGCTGGCACAGTGCTGCCATATCTGAGTATACATAAGGTTTAAGCGTAGCATCAGCACGAAGGCCACCCAAGTTGATCAGAAGCTTCTTGAGAGCAACGCTGCGTGCGCAGTTAGAGCTCTACGGTATTGGTTATCAAATGTTAATTTAACCACATTCTTCGCTTGATTTGGTTTGGCTCTAACAAGATACTATATATTTAAATATTTATGTATAATAAGCTGAACATGCTGGACAGTGACTAATTGATTGTCAACACGATTTATGGAGCTCATTCATATTCATGTTCAAATACACGCTGATCTAGTATATCATCTCTTCGAAGAACGACGGAATGGTAAGCAATCACATTTAACAAACAAAAACGCACATACATACACTCAAACACTCTTAGTGCAATATTTGATAGAGTGTGTGTGTGTGTGTGTGGGTGGTGAATTACTTAATTAGCCAAAAAAATGTTTTTAATCAACCGTGATCGGTTTCAATGAATTCATTAATATTCCCAAATTATTGATAAATCTTTGTTTGTGCCAAAACCAGAAACAATGCAATCAAAACAAACAAAAACAACAATAACAACAGCAGCAGCAACAAGCTTTGCCACCCACTCAGACTTCACTGGAACAGCCGAAATGCTTGTCAAATTATGATATATGATAGGTTGTGAGAGGAAAGCCATTAGCGACAGGCAATAAAACTACAACAACTACAACACCAATGCAAGGCAAATGCATTTGCCAAATGCAGGTGAGATATTGATTTGATGCTTTTGCTGGCAAGGATTTGGACGCACAGAATCGCCAGAATATGCGCTATGATAAATGACAAACATCCGGTGTGACACAAACGACATACAACACATTTGCATTTCAGAAGCAGAAGAAGCTCACTCTGGAAGATCAACTGCAGAGCTGCAGAGCTGAAGAAGCTGAAGTATTGTTTCCAAAAGTGTCTGGTCTGGTCTGGCTGCTGGCTGAGCGGCTGCTTCATTTGTCATTCCTTGGTTTGTGTCGAGTTCAAATACATTTTTCGGTTGTTTAAAACTGTCAAGTCGGGCCAAGTTCATAACCTAGCACTTTGGTTATTATAAATTATCTAGAAAAATTTTGTAAACTTTTGCAATATTCCTCGAATGCGGAGGTATTTAATAAGCAGGTTTAGAAAATTTATAATAAATTTTGATTTTAGCATTTAAAAGCCAAAAACATAAAAACGAATGCCTTTAAAATCTTTTTTTAGAAAAACAAGCTAAACAATAGTTTTGTGTCCTAGACGCACCCGTAAATACTTTAACGTGACTACGATTCTTTATCAGTTGTTTAGTCAGTGCGGCAATCCTTATACTGATCCTTAAAGAAAAACTTAAAGTCTAGTTATCCAAATTCTTGAATAAGTTCTCTTCGTAGTCTTTAATTAAACTCTTGTCCTAATCGTTGTTCTAATTCTAGTCCCAGTTCTTGTAATAGGCCAGTCTCAATTTATTACCTAATACTTGTCAAAATCTTTGTCCTAATCTTCGTCTAAATTTGTGTCTTAACCCTTGTCGTAATTCAAGTCCAAACCCTTGTCCAAACCATTTTCCCAAACCTTGCATTCTTTGTTATTTTATTTTTGTAGCTTAATCACTAACAGTGGTACAGAAAATCCAAAGTGTTTTACGTAAAATCTGCCATGTAGGCTTAATTCTACGGTGCTCTATAGCGTGGGTCCAAAATATTGCGCAAGCCAACGCTCCTTTAAGTGTTCAAAGGTAACAAATTTCCTAAATGTTGTGGTTACATGTCGTTAACATTAGTAGGGGTGGAAAAAAAAATAAACTGGCCATTTCAGCCCTTGGAAGGACTTTGACCTAGCTTCTATTGATCAATTGTGTTGTGCGTGTTATTAAATGTAAAAGAAAAATTAAATCAATTGAAAAAACTTTCTGTCTGAGCTGGAATTGAACCCAGGCTACCGTGGTTCTTTAGCTTAAGGGCCACACACTCTACCCACAAGGCTACGGTCGCCACTAGGGGTGGAGTCCTATCTAAAAACCTCTCCCGTACTATGGGGTAAGGCACCCGGTTTAAGAATGCAAGCCGACTCCGAACTTGATAGCTCTGCCCGCGAGAAACCAAAACCACCACGAATCTCCCCGAAGTGCCATTCCAGTCAGTCTACCTGGCGCATGCTGGTCTTTTCTTGCTGATTTGTTCCTATATATTTGATTGGTCACCGGTCCTGAGCTGTGATGAGCTAAAACTGGTAGTAGCATGCTTTTAGTGTTAATGGTACCAACCAAAGTCTTTCATCTGACCTCGAAGCACACTAAAAGCATGCTAATTCCAGGTTTAGCTCATCACAGCTCCGGACTGGTGACCAATCAAACATAGAAAATAATCAGCAAAAAAAGAATAGCGACATTCACACACCATTAAATTTTTACCAAACATTCACAGAAAGCAAAATAAAACGAATACCATAAACTCAACTACGTCTGGTAAACCACCTCTCAAACACCTTACATTTATACTGATCAAACCTGGCAGCTTGATCTCTGGAAGCGAGCGCGTTTTCAAGGTCGAAATCCCCATTTTCACGCATTACATTCATTGCACGCAGATCACGAATGTCTTCATAAAAAGAACACTTGCGAAGAACGTGCAACCGTCCTCACGAGCTGCCCCACAATCGCAATCCGCAGTCACTCTCTTTGGTCTTTTTCTTTCTCTTATGCAAAAAAGCATTGAAAGAAACATTCCCAATCAAAAGGAAAGGCAGGCTTAAGCTAAAGCAATAGTCATGGCGACCACTCACAAACATAAAATCATGTATAAAATTATACGTGACTCTCCCATCAGAATGCGAAACCCTTGATCCTGTAAGTAACATAAAGCTGTAACATATAGAAATATAGTATATTTTTTGATCCTGTAAGTAACATATAGCTGCATTACCACAAGATCAAGAAGAAGTACCCCCAACAACATTTGAAAGGCATCAGTTGATACCGTACGACACACTGGTATACAGTCACTCATAACGGCTCTCTGACAAGAAAGTATATTTCGAAATCCCACAGCAGACCTGATCACGTGACCCCATATGGGAGGACCAAAAGTGACGCAAGCAACAAATAGCCCCCCATACATGAGATGCTCAGCCCACCTACTGAGGCCTCATTCATTCCTGAACAAACGACGCATACACCCCACGACCGACAGTAATTCGCCCTTCAGTGCCACCTGAATATTATAGGCAAAAAAAACTCATGCGTTCGAACATGGTTATCTCCAAATATTTGACTTCAGTCGTATATCTAAGGCTAACCCCATTCACCCTTGCACATGGATTTCGACTAGACGCTAACCTGCCTTTCACAGCATCGTCACGGTCTTGTTTATGGGCACACTCGTACCAACAAACATCCATCCCCTAATCACACACTATACTCAAGGCCGCACCTGCCCTAGCCTCCAGCTCAGCACGAGAATGGCCTTCAACCAAGACAAGGAGATCATCAGCATAGGCACAACATTCATTTAGTTGACAAAGCTGCCTTAACAAAGGCATATTAATGATATGTCCGCAGGGGTCTGGACTGTCTCGAACAATATTCATTCACACATTGGCTTACACCAATGACACACGTACGCCTTTCAGAAAAACAACTCCTCCAGAGCTTACCTTCCTGACACCCAAACCCGCCAGAGGACCTTAGGGGAATCTGCCTGTCCCAAGCCAGGAATAGAAGGGTGAGGGTTTGTTATTAGGTGGGCCAGTGCTCCATGAACTGGTCTCATAATGAGTTCATTTTTAAGGCACGACTCTTGAATGTTCATCTGATAACTGTAAAAGAAAAAGGTTTACCTTGAGCCTTGGTTGTTGGCGCCAAATTCTTGGAGAAAGCATGGTTTTGATATTAAGTTATCACAACATCGTCATTGTAATATACTTTCGTTGGACGATCAATCCAACATAACTTGAAGAGCCGGGACAGTCATCCATCAATGATGAGGAGACCTGATCTATCGTTGTTCTGCAGACCTTATCTTAGAATGAAGGTTTTATGTAAGAAACATTTAATCTTTCGACCGTAGTATAAGCCAATTGGTATACAACGGCTCATGCTTCCTAGTTTTCCGAAAGAGGCTTTTTATTAAGTCTTAATTAGGTTAACGAAGTTGCATAAGTAGGATTGTGGTTTACCCGGTTTTACTGGGAAACCAATGGTTATTTTTTTAACCTAGTCATGTACAATTCTAGTGGCTGAAGGTGTCACAGTCAAATATAAATGTTCTTAGAACTTTTCGTCTGTAAGACGGGATGTTGAAGGGCCTTCTCAGGTGGAGCCTTGAGCCCAGGTATTGACTGTCATTGGGCATGGCCCTCAGGGTCTTAGAATTCACTCTGGCTGTGGTTAGGCCAGGAAGGTCGATGTGAGTTACACTTAAGTTGAACTCGGGTTGGTGATTCCCTTAAATTACTAAGAGAATAATGGTAGATTGAATCTCGCTAATTTCAAACAGTAAATGTTAGGAAGTTAAGCAGCTACCGGATCAATATTCTATTACCTTTGGAATTTGAGAACAGGCGAAACCTAAATAGTCTGAGTTGTGTCCACTAAGATTGAGGAACCTGATTACATAAGTGACAGGCATGGTATGTTGCCTTAATTTTTCGTGTCAGAGAGTGATGACCTTTGATATGAATATGATGATTTTGTAGCGGCCAAAAATCCGAGTAGGGTTATATTATTGGTATTGATACTGAGATAACCCAAGGTTATTAAAATAACCAAGTCATGTTTAAATTCGAGTGGCTGAATGAGTCACGGTTATGAATAGTGTCTTTTTGACATCAGTAAAAGGGGTTCTGTGGTATGTTATTAGGGAAATCTTTCAAAGTGGTCTTTTTTGAATTCCGAAGGGGCGTTGGCCAACGCTTCATATTTGTCCCAAGCTTTGGAGCACCGTTGAATTAAGCCTTCGCGGCAGGGGTTAACGTTAAAAACATGGTGGCTTTCTTCCTGACACCCAACCGCACTCAACATTTCTAACGCCCTATCCCGGCATAGATAGTCGAGAGCCCCCTTAAGCCTTAAGCCTTTCGCCCCAGAGTTGTATTTACAAAAAAGGCAAAGATATGTACGTTTTGGCTTCAGTTATCGATATAGAACAAATATATTAGATGTTTGGCATACTTGATAGTTCTCTGATCAGTTATTTATCCTGGGATATATTGTGTGCTCTAGAGGTCGCCATATTAAATTTAATTTGAAGTCTCATAGTATTTAACCAGCAAACGGACAAAACGCTTCCAACGATACCTCATTTCTCAAATTATGACAAATAGTTTAGAAGTGAAGGTGGAACAAATACTTGCGAATTGCACTCAAAAATGACGGTACTATACTTAAGAAACGTCCACACTACACGTATTGACGCAGGATTTTTGTTGAAAACTGTGTTTTTAAGTGCAGAAAACATGTTGAATCTTTCATTAAGCCTCAGACGAGGCATTGAACTATTAGCCTGCGCAAAAAAAAAAACAACAGTGGGAGCTGATAAGGAACGAGTTTAACGTTAAAGCGCACTTAACGGTTAGAGATTTTTTTAAATTGAGACATTAGTTTTGAATATTATAGTTTAAGTGTTTTTCTATCTCTGTTTCTTTTGCATTGCAGCCCCGCAAACTTGATGCTATCAAAAAGCGAATAAAAAAAGCATACGAATGAGAGCGCAAATACGCTATAGGAACCAGGCCTGTAGCCAGACCAAGAAGACAGAGAGGGCAGGCATGAATCTTGGGGCGGCAATTTTTTTGTTTTTTCATTTAAATAAAAAAGAAAACAATTTTTAACGTGTGAAATGAATACATTACACATATTTATTAAAAAACAGTAAATTTTATAAAATAAACATGTATATGTAGATCTTTTTATGCATACGATTTATACATGAAAAATAATATAAATAATAATCAAATTGATGCAAATTTTTTATTCAGATTTATATATTAAGAACAAACATGCATGCTTTAATGTAAATCTTTTGCTTTTTTAAATTTTTGCTAGAATTAGGATTTGCAGATTTTTTTATTTTTAAATTAATAAACATTCATCATGCATAAAAAAAAAATTTTAAAATTGAAAACATTTCAATGAATGTTATATTCTTTTTGTATTTGCATCAAATTGGAGCAAAACATGCTTTTCGTTTCTAGAAAGTTCCTACACGCAGAGAAAAGACATGGTTTAGACATGATTACTGCAATAATAATTTGTTTACTAAAATTATTGTATTATTTCTGCAAACACAAATTTAGGCCTTAGTAAAGGCATTTACTAATAATGGTACCAAAAATAACATAATAGTTGAAATGATAACATCATTGAAATCGTTACATATTATGATTGCCTCGACTATTAGTTGCAACAAAAATGTTGTAGTTCTGTCAATCATGATAAATGTGAATATTATTATAGAGACAAACCAAGAATGATAGAATATAAAGGTTGCGCCGAAGACAAGAAAATGAGTACAACAAAATTGTCGTTCTGCGCATGTACGTCATAATATCAATGCTGTTTTGCAGAGCGAACACTTTGCTTACGATTTCTACACAGAAATGAAAATTGCATACATTTTAGTTTGTATAATTAAAATAAAAGAAGTCAGAAGCAATTTATTGGAATGAGAAGAAGGTAAATTAATTAAGTACTCCTTTGCAAACATTATTTTTACTATTATTTTATTACAGCCAGTAAGCAGCTTAGTCAAAAACAAAATTTTGTCTGAGAAACCAACTTCAGTGAGCATTATTTTTCGACTTGGATTTTATAAAAATGTTTATTAAGAGTTTAATTGATGTAGTTTAAACACTCCCAGATATTTTATTTCCATTAATTTACCTGTGAATTGAAAGGACAAATAAATGATAGTTCCAAGTTTTTAAATAATGAACTAAATTTTGTTAAGTTAATATATTTTTGTATTTCTGTTTTCGTTTGTGTGCGTTTTCTACAATTTCTTGGTTTAATTTTGGTTTTTATTGCAAACATCAGGTTTCTGAAAAATATTTGTTTGCTACTGTTACCACAATTAGCAGCTGCACACTTCCTTTTTTAAATTTTAAGTTAAAAACTCGCAAATATACTTCGATGTATACACAATTAAATAAAACACAACCGATCGCAGTACGTTTCTCAACGAAATAAAATATTGTGACGTAATCCACTGAACAGCTGGTTGTCAAACTCGATTAGCAGAAGTAACGGACCTGCGCAAAGCGTAATCTCTTATTCTATCATTCTTGGAGACAAACATATTAGAATTTTGAATGTTTTTCTGAACTATTCTGTGATTGTTGGCAAACAAAGCAGAACATAACCAAAAATCGAAAGAATTTATTGTGTCTGAACAGTTTGCAGGAAAAACTTTCACTTCATTCAGACACAATAAGTTTTATCGATTCCTGGCTATATGCCATTTCGTTTGTCAACTGTTCAAATATTGTGGTTTGTTTTTAATCGCCTTATCTTAAAAACAGCACGCAGAAAAGTGACATTTTAGACTTTAATTGTAGCAAACATATATCTATTTACGGTAAATATATTTCGCAATTCTGAATATATTTTGTTTATCACACATATTGCTATTTTGTGACAATGCACTTAATGTACCATGCTTATGAATGGCATTAGTCAGGCGAGCGATAGTAGCGGCTGTGGCCTCCTGGTAGTGTGCGTGGCTAGTAAGCAAAAAAGTCGCGGTTCAAACCCCAGCTCGGAGAGAAAATTTTATCTAATGATTTTTTAATTGAATTAATATTTCTGTTCAGCCTAGTCAATGGCAAACTTTGGAGAAGATATCTTAATTAATAGCTGTGGAAATTAGAGTGCATGAAAATAAAAAAATTAAATTATTCTTTCAATAATATTAAGTTTTAATAATATAAATAATATAGTTGTGGCAATCATTCTATTTTAGACCCAATAAGAGAATAATGATTGTTTCAATAATATTTTGGTTCCTACAAAAAAGTTCCTTTTCTAAATTATTATTATGATCAAAGGAAATATTATATGTTTTAGAACATGTTAGCACAATTATAATCCGAATCATACTATGATCCTCTTAAAATATGGTTGTTGCAGTTATGTTTTTTTTCTGCGTGTATGGATGCGGGTTAAAAAATTATTAAAATTCAAATCTTATTTTTTGGTATCAAAGGTTGGCAGTAGGTTGGTAGCAGTAAAAATTTGAAAAATTTTAACAATTTGTCTGAAATGTTTTGTTTAACAAATTTTATATACATATTCAAGTCATGAATAAGGTGAATGTGTATATTTTTTGTTATTTTAAACTAAACTAATTTTAAAGCAATAAACAAATATATCAACAAAATTCATATTAATTATTCATTTAAAGTTTTCATTGTCTGATTTGGCCAGGGGGCAAACGGTTGTAGTAAGGGGGAGCATTGCTCCCCCTTTCCCCACCCTGGCTACAGGCCTTATGGGAACAGATGGGGGCCTGCGAAAAAACAAATCGAGCTATCGCTTAAGATACAAGACCTTGCTTCCCTCTTAAGTCTGTCCATCGAAGGACTGCAACCACGTCCATGACGATTTCAGTAATGGTGGCAAAGGAAACTCTAGTTTGGAGAGTCCACTGGCTCGAACGACGATGAACCAATCGAAATAGATTTGAACAGTTCTCAAACCATTGTCTTGGATATGGATGCTACCATCATTGAAGCAACAAATACTGGCGCAAACACGAATGGTTCAAATGAAATCGCGGGTACTGTAGCCAAAAACAGTCTTAAGGCAGCGTGGTCAGCATACACGGCGGCGCAACTTATAACAAAGATGAGACCAGCGTTGAAGCTGCGCTTGGCAAAGCCACCGGAAGTTCAAGATTTATCCGTTACAATTGAAATAACAAATATGAGGTTGAAAGCAAAGTACGAGCATTGGTGTATTTGTCACAGCAAAAAACCTTAAAGCATGATCGCGCTCAGAAGAAAAAATTATTTGATCTGCAGTTGCAGCAGATGAAAGAAATTTACGCTATTCGTTGTAAAAATTTAAAAAGAAATTGGAATATAGAAAATTTAACTTGAATTAATTAAATATTTTTTATTTATTTGACCGCAGCAATGCAGGGAAGTAATCCTTTAATAACTCAGCTCGCACATTACGTTGGTAAGCATTTGTTTGTGGTTCGCTCTTTCGGGTGAAGCCAACACATCATGTTAATCGATGCATACGTTGTGCAATATCGCACAAGCAATAATTATGGCTTGCACAGTAGATATTTGCACTCACAGACCGAGGCTAGAACAGGAAACCGTCGCTTAAGGACCTCATAGCTCCGCTCAACCACGTTTCTCCTGCGTATCTGGCTCTCATTGTAAATCTCCTCGATTCTCGTTCAGAAGTGGCGTTGCAAATACATTGTATTTTGGTAACAACTGTCGCCAACAATTAGGAATCGATCAAAGTCACCTTGCTCTAGTCTATGCTTCAAATGTGATAAAGTAAATATTCGTTGGTTGTGGGTGGATCCATGCCAGCGGGCAATTATATTTATAATTTTTAAATCTGCTGCGAAAACCGTTTGAACATTTAAGGAGAAATACCCCTTCCGATTCTGAAATGTTCAGCGTTGCTGCCACCTGATGATTTGATTTTCACGTGAGTGCAGTCTATACCTGCAATCGTGCGAGGGAATGAAGCCAATCGGAAACTGAAGTCGCTGCCTCCAACATTTCTTCATTGGTTTCTGGCATTTTGATGAAAGTATTTGATACTGAGGCAAGCGCGCTGGCTACTCGCCTTAAAATTCTGTATACTGACGCTACACAAACTTCAGCAAAGTCTGCGATGCAAAGTCGGCATCGAACTAAGTACGAAAAGTCGCAGCCCAATTAGAAGCTGGACATCTGGCATAATGTAGCGTGGGCTGGAGATGAAAAGATAAATTTAAATCAATTTAAATGTTACCTAAATACATACTTACCGTGGATCAGCATACTTCAACTGATCTTCAATGCAAAGAGAGAGCACAATGCAAAATGTACGTTTGCTCAATCCAAAACGGGACACAAAGTCCGTGTCATCCCATTTTTCCAACGAAATTCTTTGCTGCATTTTGTGTTGCCATCGCTCAATAACTAATTGCTCTTCATCCTCCTCGCAGGACCACTGCTCCCAAAAATGTTAGTCCATTTTTTGCTTAAAATGAATAAACAGCGAAAAATGAAAAAATATTTGACGCGCAAAGAATATTTTTCAATGAAGTAATCAAATTTGTACAGAAAATCAACTCCCCACGCCGTTAAGCTTAGTAAAACGAGCTCTCGAGGTCCGTTAAATTTTGGGTTCGGCAAAGTTACGGTAAGTCGCTACCGAACTGTGAAGAAATTTAATTTTTTGAGTTAATTGCCCTGAGGTGAGTTAACTGGTTCGGCAACTTTAACCGAACTATGAAGAAATCGGCAATAAGTGAACTTATTTATTTATATATTTAATTTATTTAATTATTTGTTTATTTATTTATTTATTTATTTATTTATTTATTTATTTATTTATTTATTTATTTATTTATTTATTTATTTATTTATTTATTTATTTATTTATTTATTTATTTATTTATTTATTTATTTATTTATTTATTTATTTATTAATTTATTTACTTATTTATTTATTTATTTATTTATGTATTTATTTATATATTTATTTATTTATTTATTTATTTCTTTATTTATTTATTTATTTATTTATTTATTTATTTATTTATTTATTTATTTATTTATTTATTTATTTATTTATTTATTTATTTATTTATTTATTTATTTATTTATTTATTTATTTATTTATTTATTTATTTATTTATTTATTTATTTATTTATTTATTTATTTATTTATTTATTTATTTATTTATTTATTTATTTATTTATTTATTTATTTATTTATTTATTTATTTATTTATTTATTTATTTATTTATTTATTTATTTATTTATTTATTTATTTATTTACTTATTTATTTATTTATTTATTTATTTATTTATTTATTTAAAGAAAAGGATCACAAATAAGACAAAGTCTTTAAAATGCAGTAAGAATATAGATACATAACAAAATAACAAGTGATAAACAACAAAAAATAATTAAAACTTTAACTTAATACATTTAATATCATTTAACTAAAAGATCTAATCAAAATAATAATTAATTCAAAATTAATTCAAACAAAAATCGACAAGAATCAAAATCAAGAATAACAACAAATAAAGATTAAGTAATTTTAATTAAAGTAAGGTTTTTTAAATACAATTGCATAGAATTATTGAAAGAGAGATACTTAAGAGAAATGTTGGAAAATTACATGCTTAAAGTTGCGTTTAGTTGTAATACTTTTTATACTTAAAGGCAGTGAATTCCACAATCTGATGGCGTTCACGTAAAAGAGTCTGTTAGAGTTTAAAAAATTATAAGTAGGGATTAAAAGATTCAGATTTCTAGTTGACCTACAAAATTGTAGCTTTTCAAATAAGTAATCAGGAGTGCGAGTGTAGATCAGGTTATGTAAAAAGATGCAGTTTCTAGCATCCAAATAGTTGAAGATGTTGCAACCGAGTACTTTGTTACTCAAGTGACTAATGCGGTCAAACTTTCTAAGACCAAAAATGTATCTTACAGCATTATTAAAGACAAGTTGTAACTTAAGCTTGGATCGGGAATCAACTTTACTATACACTATATCTGAGTAGGAGATAATTGGCACAATCAGCTAAATTACTAATTTTTTTCTAGTCTCTACAGGCACAAATGATGCAGTCCACCTAAGGTTTCGCAGTACATAATAAACCTTGCTAAAAACGGAATTTACATGATCTTCGCACGAGAGTGAAGAGTTAATATAAAAACCGAGATTTTTAACCTTATCAACAAACTTGAGCTCGATACCATCTAAGAAAATTCCCGGTATATTAAGGAAGGAGTAACTACATTTAAAAACCGGCAAAACAAGTGATTCAAGTGGATGAAGGATAAGGTTGTTAGCTTTAGCCCAATTTGTTATTTTGCACAAGTCTTCGTTTAGTTTCATACATAAATCATCAACGTGACCAATAGCTCAGGACAGGTACAACTGAAGATCATCCGCATATGCATGCATGGTAACATGATTGCATATTCTGAAGATGTCATAAATGAACATCGTAAATAAAAGCGGACCAAGTACCGAGCCTTGAGGTACCCCAAAAGTTAAATTTCTGAAAGCGGACAAACAATTTCCCACCCTGACTCTTTGAGACCTTCTGACTAAATAACTATATAACAGACTGACCGCCGAGACAGAAAAACCAAATTCTAACTCTAGTTTCCAAAATAAAATTGCATGATCAACTGAATCAAAAGCTTTGGAAAAGTCTAACAGGCACAGCAAGCTTATGTGCCCCAGATCATATGGCTATCTAATGTAATCCAAGATTTTAACAATAGATGTAGAGCATCTGTGGCCTGATCGAAAGCCTGACTGAAGTGGAGACATGAGATTATATTTTTTTATTGTATGTGTTCCGAGATTCGCATGGCCATTATATGTAGACTCCAACACTTTAGACAACGATGATAAGAGACTTACTGGGCGAAAATAAACTGGTTCGTGAGCATTACTTTTTTTGGCTATTGGAATGATTGTCGCTGCTTTCCAAGACTCAGGAAAACAAGAACTTGTGAAAACAGTGATTAAATATGTGCGTCAAAGGACTTTATATGTACGGCAAAATGATTTTAATGAAGTCAATAATAAATAACTTATAATTTTTTTTAACGCAAACAAGTGTCACCGATGTCTTTGTGAAACCATGTTTCGGAGACACAAATGACATCAACACGAGAATTTTCGAATCATTACCGAACACAATCTAACTTAATATCATTAAGACTTCTAGCATTGAAATGAACAATGTTCAGTCCCGAATGTTGCTTGCAAAGAACGCCAGTCATGGTCTTGTGGACATCACTTGATGCAAGAGCCAATATAACTAACAACACAACTGTAAGCATTGTAGAAAGCTAAGATAGCGATAGAAAACAAAAGATAAAGCATGAATGAGATATAGAGAAAAGTAGGTAAAGTAACTTACTTAGTTGAAGAAATAATAAAATACTTAAAATAAAACCAAAATTATTCCGAATTGACAGCAACAGCAGCACATACAACATTCTGCAACTCTTCGATGCTGTTGACTCGAATGATCTCTCCATCTCTATGAAGTCTGACATGGACAGCTCCACGCAGGGTAAATGAATTGAAAATGCTTTTTCTACGTTTGCAAATTATCGCTGCATGCAGCACTCTTCTGTTATCTGCAGATATACTTCCATGCAGATAAATGTTGTTGTCAGATTCGAAAAATATAGATTAAGTTTTCATCAAAAATTGTTAAAAATGTATTATGTACTTACTTCTTTACTTCAAATAAAGTTGAAAATTGATGCGTATTACAACTTATAAAGTTGAAAAAGCAAACCTCAATTTATAACCGTGTAGCGCATACAACCACCATGTTCTAATTTCATGCAACGCTGTTACATGTTTCTTCTATTTTGTGAAGATCAATTTTATGGGATTCTAATAATTTTTACCCTTGCACCTATACTTAGTAAGTAATAAATACATGCAACAGTTTTTGTTTTTTTTTTCCTTAAGCGTCTTCTTCCACCTCTTGATAACGTCAAAATTTTGTAAACAGTTCAAAGAATCAACCTTTGCAGTCGTATCACAGCATATTACTTTTCCAACTTAAATTTTTTTGGAAACGACGAAAAAATAACATAACGTTGTCACGTCAAAACCAAACAAAAAGTTTCAAAGACTATAACCACTATAACATTAAATTACCAGAAAAACATAATTTTTACTTTATAGGCGTATAAAAAAGTTTCTTAAGATACTCATATTGAACACAAAAAAGTGGTCTACAAAACATATAACATTTTTGGAAATCATTATGTTAAAAACTTATGGCTAACTTCACACAAAGTATTTCACTCCAAGGAATTTCAAACGAAATATTATTTGCGCAACTTTGTTCTCTTTTATTCCAGATACATAAAAAATAAATGGGGCAAATGTAGCGATACTGCTAAATTATAGCCAGAAGTTGACTCATCATCATTGCCATCATCATCATCATTGAGCAGTAAGCTGCTTCTGCCGTTGGACTCATGGATTAAATGCTGTATTTAGCGCGCCCTCTGCGTGGCTTTCTTTGCTCTATGAATTGCTGGACTCGCGGTTGGCTGGCTGGTTGACTGGTTGGATGGATGGATGGATGCATGCGTAATCAAACGAGCCGCTAACATAGTGCTTGGATCTTTACCCCCTCCCCAAATACGCCGCATCTCTTGCTCCTGCGCTCACTCACTCGTTTACTCGCCGACAATTAGACGCAATTTTATGCAAATTAATTGCAAGAACGCGCTTTTTGGCGTGTAACTGCATTCGGCTGTCTTCTGTGTTGCATGTGTCTGTGCTAAAATGATTTTAATAACTGCCGGCATGCAATTCAATGTTTCTCGTTATGTTTGTTTATTTTAATTGTATATTGTTTGGCGTTTATCTTGCTCATTGTTAGTTTTACAAAAAATTCTCACATATATATTTTAGGGTGTGAAAATTTTAGATCATCTGTAACTAAAACTTTCATTTAGTTTGTATTTATATTGACAAAATATACAACAATGCAACGTAGACACTTTTGTTAAAAAATAATCAATGTAGACAATTTTTTCCCAACTATTGTTCAACAATATTCAACAATTTTATGTCATAAATACTTGTTAGGAGCTTTTAATATTTTATAAATTGAAAAATATTGTTTCTGGTCAATTTTATTTTCCAAATGGGTTTCATATAAATGTATATAATCAAAAAGGAAAATTTCCAATTGAAACAATTGTACAAAGAACTATAGACACGAACAATATCTATTTCATTTACTTTATAGTAAATTAAATATAATTACAGAATACATATATAATAATAATCTTAAAAGTTAAATAAATTTTTTTCTATACGGAGCTCTTTGCCATGTTTTCTCAGTCTGTACTATATAGTCTCAAATTTGCGAAAATTTCTGCGTACCCTTGGTACACAAAAGATTTAAAGACTCTTCGCAACAATAGGAATAGGAACGTCAAAATAGAAACGTCATGCAAGAAATATGTTTGTAGTTTTGACTCAAATGACCTAGATATATACAAACGTTAGTTTCTGGAATTTGAGAATTGCTCAGCTGCATTATATAATGAGTATTTGAATAATATGAAGCTGAGTATTTTGTCTGATCCAAGAAAATTTTGGGGATTTATTAATGTTAAGAAGAAGACTGATGGATTTCCTTCTTCTTTCAAACTTCAGGATAGATTTACTGACGATTTCACCATTATTTGTGGCTTATTTGCCAATCTTTTTAAAAAATCATTTTGTTCAGATTCTTTTAATCCTGATTTAGCGTATTTTGATTATATGAACAACTCATCCAGAGTTTCTTTGGGCATATATCTTTTACCTCAGAGGATATTTTTAAGTATATTGAATCAATCGATGAGGATTTTAGCTCTGGACCAGATGGAATTCCTGCCGCAGTGTTAAAACAATGCGGCTCCATTTTGTGTCAGCCACTCTCGTTACTTTTTAATAAATCAATTAATGAAAGTAATTTTCCTCTTTTTTGGAAAAAATCTTATATCAGTCTTATTAAGAAAAAAGGTTGCAGGAATGACGTCACTAATTATAGGCCTATCGCTAAATTGTCTTCGATTCCTAAACTTTTTGAGCGAATAGTGTACGATCGAGTAAAAATTCACTGTGGGCAAGTCATGACAACTCGTCAGCATGGTTTTGTTACTGGCAGATCTACTGTGTCTAATCTCCTTGATTTCACTACATTCTGCTTAAAATCTATTGATTCTGGTAGCCAGGTCGATTGTATTTACACTGACTTTAGCAAAGCTTTTGATAAATTACCACATAATCTAATTTTATTTAAACTTGAATTAATGGGATTTCCACAATATTTTGTAAACTGTATCAAATCGTATTTGATGGAGCGATCTTATCAAATACGGTTCCGAGGCGTGTTGTCTTCTGAGTTTGTTGCAGAATCGGGAAGCCACCTGGGTCAACTTCTGTTTATTTTGGCAATTAATGATGTTACCTACGTCATCAAACACTCTCATTTGCTTATTTATGCAGATGATATGAAAATATACAGAACAATTGATTCTATGGACAATTCAGACCTGCTCCAGTCAGACTTGAACTCCTTTGAGATTTAGTGTTCTAAAAATAACATGTTTTAAATCCAGATAAATGCCAAACTATGACCTTTTCGCGTAAAAGGAACAATTGTATTTTTGATTACAAAATTAAAGATACTGCTTTAAGTCGTGCAACTACCGTCAGACACCTTGGTGTATGCATGGATTCTAAATTGTCGTTTAACATGCATATTGATAGAATTTGTAAAAAAGCGTCTTCTATGCTTGGTTTTATAAAACGGTGGGCCAAAGAGTTTGATAGCTTAATAACAACTACAACTCTGTATTATTCAATCGTGCGTCCTCACTTGGAGTACGCAAGTCAAGTATGGTCCCCACATTACAATGTGCATGTTGATCGTATGGAAAGAATTCAAAAACGTTTTGTTCGGTTTGCTATGAGAGGCTTGAGTGGAACTGACACATTTAATCTTTCTCCATATGAGGATCGTTTAAAATTATGAAAGATGCAATCTTGAAGTGAGAGAAGGAAATCTGCTGATATCGTCTACTTACACCAACTCATAACTGGTGTATTCGACTCTCCAGAGCTTCTTTCTCTTATAAATTTTAACACTAACCGTAGAAGCAGTAGAAACTCTAACAACTTGATTTATTTACCATTTAGTAGAACAAATTATATATTAACTGCTCCATTAAATCGCATGAGTACCTTTCTTAACAACTGTAGCGTGTTTGATGTTAACTTGTCGAAAGGTCAACTCAAAAGTAGATTCAAAACTAATGTATGATTAGATCTATGTAAACGCATGGTTAGTTTTTATGTCTTGTGTTGTCCCTGAGCCTAACCCATATTATGGTGGGTAAATTTTTCTCCCTTTTGCTTTTTTATTGGACCACTTTTATCGATATCTTTGAGTTATTTCAATGATATTGTGTTGGTTCTTAAAATGATCTATTGCGGAGAAAGTGTGAAAAAGCTGTAGTAGCTGAACTCTATACTTATTGCATGTTAATGCAAAACCAAAAATGTCATAGACAAAAAATTAATATCATGGAAAAAAAAATTGATACTTTCGTTAAATTTTGTTAGTTTTATAGACATATACATATGAAATTATTTGTGGTGAGGTATACAAAGTGTCGGGTTAGTATTATCATTATGTTTCATTGGATGATTTTGATAAGAAAAAGTATTGATACCAGTATGAAATGGGACTTTTTCAAGCAAAATGTAATTCCTTATTATTATTCTTGAAAAATTTAATCTTGAACTTGAATTTAATATTCTTTTTCTTTGTTTGAAATATAAGAGCAAAAAGGTCATCTCTTATTCTACTAATCAACTTATTTTTTGGTTGTGTAAATATTTAAAAAACGGTTAGATTTTATGCCAATAATTTTTTGTAAAATTATTCAAATTAAAAATTATCAGTGTGTTTTGAAAAATGTATACATAAGAAATTGCTTCAAGGTGAATTTTCTAATTTCTTTTAATCCGTTAACTTTCAGAAAGACGCAATTTCGTTTCTAACTAAAGAAAATAAATCCAAATAAAATAGTGAATTTGACAGTTTTTTAATTTAACGACCTTATAAAAAATTTTTTGTTATATCTCAAATATAGAAATATTAAAAATTTTCCTACCAGGCTAAGCTAAATTAGGTACCAGGTAAAAGCTAAGCATACAATTGACATGAGAGAAACATGTGAATTCAAGATTGATGCCACAAAAATCTGGAGATTGTCCTTGCAACTTATTAATTGTCATAAAAAAGAATTACAAAGTATATTTTAATCATAAATTTATTGCTTAATAGCATATCGAAGGCTTATAGTCAAATTGTGCTATCTACAAAAATACAATTGTTCAGGAGACCAAAAAAAACGTTTAAATTTCTTATTAATAGAGATTTACTCAAATTGTTTTCTATAATATGTTTAAATAATTCCGTCTAAGTCCCACGAATAAAAAATATCAATTTGACACGTTATCCACGTAATTATGATAGATAGCACAATTTGTCTAAGATTATTTTTTATTTATTATGTTGTATTTATATGATTTAAACACAAATTCTAAATGTTTGATAGTTTAAATCATACTTGATTTTAAATAAAAATTCTAGTTGTTTGATAGTTTAAAATCGTTTATTGAGCTTAAGGTCAAAGTTAGAATAATTAATTGTTCTAACGAATCTTTCCAAAGAAACAACAACAACAACAAAGTTTTTCAATATGAAATGGAAAAAATCACTAGCTGATTTTATTGCAATTTCGGCCCGGCTAAAGGCTTCATCAGAAATCTTTGTGATGAACCCGTGCAAGCGCGCACTAAGCATAGAGACTAAAGTAAAGCAAAAATACAACAACAAATGTGAAATTATGAAATTGAGAAAAACTGAGAAATTGACACTTCAAATCTCATCGCCCCTGTGGTGCAGTGCGTTAGTGCGCGCTTGCACGAGGTATCACAAAGATTTCTGATGAAGCCTTTAGCACGGCCGAAATTGCAATAAAATCAGCTAGTGATTTTATCCTTTTCATATTGAAAAAACTTTGTTGTTGTTGTTGTTTTTTGGAAAGATTCGTTAGAACAATTAATTGTTCTAACTTTGACCTTAAGCTCAATAAACGATTTTAAACTATCAAACAACTAGAATTTGTATTTAAAATCAAGTATGATTTAAACTATCAAACATTTAGAATTTGTATTGAAATCATATAAAGTCAATATAATAAATAAAGAGGTCATTTAGGAAAAAACTTTAATAATTTTTTATTTTTATATTTTAATGTGTAGATAGCACAATTTGATGAAAAAATATTTTGATTTTTTAAAAAAATATTTTGATTTTTTTATCAATCTTAATCATTTTATACACCTAACGTAAAAAATAAGATATTTCAAGAGAAAAGTAACAATTGTTAACAGTTTATTTTATAAATTATTTTCCTGTATAACATTTAATAACAGTTCAAGAAACAAAAAAAAACAAATGCAGTTAATTGGGTTTTTAATAGTTAAGGTTATCATAAAATTAATGATAATCAGATGGTATTACTTTCTTTAATTCTTGTAAATGTTTCCATTTGCTTGCAGAAATTGGGAGTGGACCATAATGTAAAGGTTCGGGTTCAGAGGTGCTTGAGTATTTTTTGATACGGGTTGGTAGATCAGTAAAATCAGTATCGAAGCGGACCTTATATTTAACTTCGCCATTCGGTATATATAAGAGTGACTTAAGTTTTGATACCGTTGGATCATGTTTTGTTCGACCGGGTCTTATACTGAAAAAACGAATAAATGATGTTTTGGTATAGTTTTTGAAGAAATTGAAATGTAAATATTCCGTATCAAACGGCATATTTACAAATTTTCCATCCAACTTGACTTTTTTTCGCGCTTGTCTTGTAGTTCTTATGTAATCGTTTGGTATATATATAGCTTCGTTTTTCAATTTGACCTCTATTTTGGCATGGGCACTATCACACTCCATTTGAGTGTGCCCCTTTTCAAGGTATTTCTGTTCAATTATTTTGTCGTGTTTGATTGCGAAATAGGAAAGAGCATTAGAGAAGTAGTGATTCCGGTTCTGATAGCCACAGCTATCAGAATATATTATAATCGGTAATCTGTAAGATAGGCAATACGTTGTTAGGTGGTGCAAAATTATGGAAATAAATGTGGAGGCTGAAAGATCCCCGTTAGTTTCATTCCACTAGTAATTACCCTGCAGTGTAATCAACTAGATTTATACCAGTCAACAACTAGTTGGAAATATCCAACAACTAGTTCGATTTATGTCCTATTCTCATAGAACCGACTGGTATTTTTTACGTGGTGATGTCATTGGAAAAGACAATTGTCTTACTATAGATAAGGTTTTAACTAGTTAACAACTCATTTTTTATGTGAAGTAAAGTTCTAGTTGGGTTGTGACTAGTTTTTAACCAATATAGTAATTATCGAATTAAAACTAGTTCATAGGTTCATATTTTTTCAATAGTTCATAGGTTCAAAGAACATATATTTTGACAACAAAATATTAGCTAAAGGCTAAAGTTAAAGCTTTTTGATTAAATACCATGTTTATGGTATACTACATGTTTTTAAATTAGTTTTTATATGTTTTAATTTGTTTATTATTAGATTGTTCCAATGGGGTACCCAGCTCCAACTGGTTTTGGAACTGGTTGATTTTGATAATATGTAGTATAGTTTGATTTTGGCTAGTTTTACAACTGGTTTAATGTGACTTGACAAAAACTAGTTGGGTTTAAACTACTTTTGCAACTAGTAAATCGTGACAAAATATAAACTAGTTTGTTTTGACTAGTATAAATACTACTCATGTTTTAATGCTGACTAGTCTTACACTGCAGGGTAGTGCATTGGTGTGAAGCTAAGTTATATACAGTGAAATTATGAACTTGCAAATGTTGCTTGAAGTATACAGCCGAGGCATTAATATTGGGGCAGGTTTAACCGCTTGTGCATCCATTGTAAAGACATAGCACTGATTTTGTTGAGCAGAAATTTTGTCCCTTTGCTTTTCTTCCTGAGCTAGTTGTTTTCACAAATTGCATTCGTCTTTACGTGGCATAAATAATGCAAAGTTCTATTCTGCAAAATACTTAGAATATGTAAATATTGACACATAATGAACCTTCTTCTCCAAACATTTTGTTTTATAATCTCTGTAAATTTCAGCTTTAGTTTTGAATGTTGCTGCGATACATATTTTACTACTGTCTTTACGACCGTAGTGGCTTTCCATCTTTTCTAATTTTTGAAAATAGTCTTTTAGATGTTCATCTCAGTCACAGGAGGATCGAATAAGTGGTGGTGAAATCGGTGGATGAACCACCCAATAATCAAGCATTCTCTTGGATATAGCAAGAGTTGAAAGAAACATTTTTCGACAAACTTTCAACAATGTTTTCTTATGAGGTAATTTAAAAACACAACTGTTTTTTCTCCTGTTAGAATCTGGAATTGTTTTTCTCTTTGTGTCTGTCACTGTAACATAGCTTTTCAAAAACACTCGCTTGGACTCCCAACTCATGTTCCAAAACTCTTTAAATATTTCATTTCTTTCAACCTCATTAAATTTTTCGGAAATTTTTTTACATGCTGGTCCAATCTGCCTTTTAGATTTTAGTAATGTTTGTTTCCATCCATCAGCTGTGTCGAAGCCCAAGTATCCTTTTCCCCTCATTCGCTTTACATAATTTTCTTTTCGTTTTTTTGATGTGGAGCAATGAATACGAATTTTTCTACGCCTGACTACTTGTTTCACCGTGTGTTCATCATCAGAATCTAGGTTAAAGTTGTTGTGAATGGTCATAAAAAAACACTATAAGAATACTACAAACCAGTTATTAGATTATCAAAATCATTATCTTCATTGGACGATCATAGTTTATAGCAAGTCTATGTAAGGAATTCGGTATTTTCAAAGAATTAATAAAATCTTCTTTGGTTTCCATTTTTATAAACTAAAATCTTAATTAAACTGTTTTAAATGAATTGTGATTTTTATTCGATGACAAATGTAACTGACAACTATATCAGTGAAATTGACTATGTAGATAGCACACTTTGGATTCGAAAAATATTTGTTAAGTAGATAGCATAAAAACAAAAACATGAAAATAATGGTGATAGAAAAAATTTTTTGCACGAAATTGATATCATAGATGCAAAATGGATTACTTAACAGTTTGTTATCAAAAACACATTTTGGACAAATCTGCAGATAGCACAATTTGACTATAAGCCCTCGATATGTACATTAGGGCGTCATTAGGGTCTCAAAATTGCATAGAGTGCTCAATATCTCCCAAAAAAATTTTGGAAAAAATAAAGATATCTTACTCTCTCGCAAGGACAAAGTCGTTTTTTGAGAAGAACAGTAAAAAATCTACATATGTCCTAAATATGAAAAACTACATATGTCCTAAAGCAAAAGTAAACAATATTTTGGCAAACACGATGCCACTCTCGATTTTTACCCATAAGGTTCTGTGTGAAGGATATTCGAATCTAAAGGAACACTCAAGGTAGCACAGAATGTTTGATTGTGATCTGATTGTCTAAATATTTGCGATTTTGATTAAAGTTTTGATGGTTTTCTTAAATTTGGAGAATTAATAATTTGCATATTCTTTGCATTTGCATTTTCTTGTTTTTGAGAAATGCATACTTGAATGCAGTTTTTTACTTTTTCAATAAAATTAATATAAGTTTTTATTTTGTATTTATTTAGTTACAATATGTGAAAATTTAAGACTTAGTTTTTTACATGCCTCATTTTTAGCATGCATAACAACTTATATAATTAAAAAATTTTGTGAATTAATTTTACATTAGAAAGACCAAATATAGAATTATAAAATATACAGAATTATTTAAACAAATATTAATATCAAATTAAAATAAAATATTAACATACATTAGTTATTGAACAAGAAAAATGTTAACTATAAATATATATTAAGATATTAAATGTAAATATTTACAATTGGTTTCTCAGTTCATAAAATAAAATTCGAGAAAAAGAGTTAGTTGAAAACAGAGTTAAGATTTTTGAACTGAAAGAAAATTTAAAGAAAACAGATAGAAAAAGAGAGTTAAGAGAAGTGTTCGAGAGAGTTATATCTCGGGCACAAAAAGTGCTACCAAAGCTTATTTCCTTAATTTAGATTCTTTAAATATTTGTGAACATTACCCTGTCCAAGAATATCAATTTACAACACCAGGTTAAGACCACGATTTTTTTTCTTATTTCGATTTTTTTAAAAAACATGTCTTTCCTTATGAATTTAATTACTTCGTTAAAACACCTCAACTCAGCGTTCACAAAAATGTTATACAAATATTTTGAGTCCCTGAGTTTGCCATTTGATGGGTCTCAAATTACTTAACAATTGTGGTTATGAAGTGTTTTCTGAAATAATAACCGTAAAGGAGATATAAACAAAATTGTTACATTTCATGCTTGAAGTAACTTTTGTAAATATCAAAATAGGAAAAAACATCGTGGCCTTTTCCTGCTGTTTTAAAAAGGTAATTTTATACAGGTTTCATTCAAAACTATTTGCAGAATCCGAATTGAGAAAATTATCTTCGGTACCACTTTTGGTGCTCGAGATATAAAACCTGATATTATTTTTTTTTAAAAAGTTAAAAAATTGCATTCAAGTATACGTTTCTCAATAACAAGAAAATTTATATGCAACAAATATGCAAATTATTAGCTCTTCAAATTTAAGGAAAACGTTTACACTGTAGTCAAAATCACCAAATTTAGACAATCAGAAAAAATTAATAGTTCTGTGCTATCTCGAATGTACCTTTAGATTCAAATATCCTTCTTACAGGAAACTGTGGGTTTAAATCAAGAGTGGCATCGTGTTTGCCAAAATATTGTTAGTTAAATTGTGTATTCACTTTTGCTTTAAGACATATGTAGTTTTTCTTACAAAAATTAAAGCATTTTGAGATCGTGATTTTTTACAAAAAACAACTTTGTCCTTGCGGGAGAGAAAGATTTCCTTTTTTTTTTCAAAAATTTGTATGCAACTTTTGAGACCTCTTAGAATGTGAAATTCGAAAAAAATTGTAATTCGATGTACATTAGGGCGTACACTTTTTTTATCAAAATCTTAGGGGGCTGAAGCGGAATTCGAAAGTTCGACACAAAACAGAATTTTCAGAATTTTTCAGATTTTTTGAAAAAGGTTAAGAGGTAGCTCAATGTCGTTTTTTCCAAAAAATTAGTTTTTTGGTAAAACAAATACTTGTGCTTTCTATCCAGAATGGGTGCCTATCCGAATAGTATAATGTTTCATTGATCGAAATTTTATTTTTATGGGCTTAAAAGAGGCTTTCCATCTTTTTTTGGAGAAGAGGGTTAAAAAAGGGAGTTTTTTTAAATTTTGCTCTTTTTTACTTTAAACTGAAATTTCTCCAAATTTTCGACCTTAATATAAACTCCTAGTATGAAGTTTTAAGCAACATTCAATCTTAAGCAAGTAAAATAAAATAACGTTAATTTATCTTTTTTTTAGCGAATTTATACGCATTTAAAATTTTGAAGACATGTCTTTTTTCAGTCGATTTTTAGCGTGAGCAACGATTTTATAAATAAAAGTTATAAAGTCTTTGGTATGAGGATAGCCACATAGTAGGAGGAGAAAAAGTAAAATTTTAATCAATTAGAAAATGTTAATATTTTTATAAATTTTTGCAGACGCACTCAACCACCTGTGTATAAATGATTTTACCTTTAACTAAAGTAGTCGAATAGTTTTCCATCATTTAAAATTCTGATAAATTTAAATAAGCATCTTGTGACAAAAAAAGCTTCTTGCTTCTTTAAGTTAATTGTTATTTAGTTTATGCCAAAAACAAAAAAAAAATCTCATAAAGATTTTTTAACCTTCATTGGTCCCTTATTTCTAGAAACGAATAGGTTCCTTGTGTGTTTTTACACACTTTTTTCAGGCGCAATATTTTCATCGATGAATGAAATGCATGCAATTTACTCGTTAAAAGAATTGACTAATTCATTATTTTATTCAATTTAAAAAAAAAATTTCAAATCGATTAATCGCGTAAAAAATTGCTATATATAAAAGTGGATGTATGTATGTATATCACGCATAGACACAAAAACCGCTGAACTGATCCTTATGAAATTTTCAGGGAAATTTAAACAACATATTGAGAGTGCTCCTGGGAAGTTTGGATGTTGATTGGATAAGGGGGCGTGGTACCTAACATACAACCCGAATTTACGTTATGGCAAAAAATGCTATACATATATCAGATGGTTTTGATCATTAAAAAACTGAAATTTTTTTTAAATGATTACTATCGGCAACTCCAATAAAAACGATTACTTTTTCGAAATCATGCCAATTTCTGAGTTGTGCAAGTTTTGATAGTGAACTAACTATGTATATAAATGCTACCACGCCCATTTTACCGCCCACAAATCAATGAAACCCCTCTATATAAGGCGGTTTTGATTAAATAAAGCTAATATTTGGTAGTTTTGTTCATATGTGTAATATGAGCGCAATATATCTACGCCCACTTTTTCGAAATTATGATAATTCCTGAGATTCTCACGTTTTGATAGTCAAAATTGGTATGTCGGTGCAATGGGACCAAGTGGTGGTCACTATATATATAAATGTTGACACGCCACCTTTTTCCGCCTATTTATTTAAAAAAAATGAATATATGTATGTGTGTATATCACGTAAAGACTCCGAAACCATTTACCAATTTTTATGAAATTTTTAGGGAAACAGTTGCAAAGTCTTGAGAATTTTCTTTGCAAAAAGGGGCGTGGCACCGCAAATATACCCCCAAATTTGCGATATCAAATAGCTTTCGAAAGCATAAGTCACACATAATCGGAATGCGGTTTTATGAAACTTTAGAAAGTTATAAAACGCCTACCAATGATGGTTTTTGCATTGTTAAAGGAGGCGTGGCACCTCCCAAACAACCTAAATTTTATATATCGAATAGTTTTGCAATTATAAAGTGCACAGCCTCGGAATTCGGTATTCGACCACAATTTACACATGCCGTTCCACTCATAACATTTAATGGGCGATGATGGGGGTGTGGTAGTAATGCACCAAGTTTCAGCTAGTTAAAAAAAATGAAAAATTGGGAAAATATCGAAACAAAACAAAAAAAGCGGGAAAAAAAATTCGGAAACATAAATTCTGCATACGATTTTTATATTGAGCCAAAATCCTAGCTCGATTTGATGAACTTGTATTAAAGAAATATCAGCTTGAAGTTGAAAAGTGTGTAAAATTTACACAAAGAACCGATTAAGGTTAAAGCAGGCATATGTTTTCAGTCAAAAATAAAGATATGTGGCATGTTGAAGAAACAATTCCTGCTTTAAAGTCGTTCGACCTCCCAGCAAAATAAGAGACCATTCGACTACTTTAGTAGTTAGAGTTAAAAAAGAATAAAAATTAATAAAAATAATAAAATTTTGCAACTGTTTTTGGCTTAAATTAAAATTTTTCTCCTCGAGATACATTGATACACTCATACCAGACTTTATAACTGTTATGTATAAAGTTGTTGCTCACACTAATAAATCGACGGAAAATGACATGTCTTCAAAACTTTAAATGCGCATAACTTTGGTCCAAAAAATAAAAGATAAACTACCTTTTTTTGCCCTAATTACTGAAGATTGAATGCTGTTTTAAACTGAATACTAAGATTCTATTTTAAGGTGGAAAATTTGGAGAAATTTAAGGTTAAAACAAAAAAAAAGCAAAATTAAAAAAACCCTTTTTTGACCCTCCTGTCCAAAAAAACAGGTCAAATCCCTCTTTTAAGCCCACAAAAGTTGGCCTTTGTAGTCTAGTGAAAAGTGCGCTAGACTATCAACCCAGAGGTCCCTGGTTCGAATCCGGGCACGGGCATGCTTCTTTTCACTTTCTTTGTTCTTTCCTACATTTAAGTTTTCTTACATTTATGGAAAACTAAAAACCCACAAATAAATTGTGGAAAATGTTTAAAGTACAAGAACAACTAAGGGCTGGAAATGCTTGTCGAGGTTAAGGCATAACACTAGCCTCGGTTAAAAGCAATTCAAATTATCTCTCACGTTTGTTTCGCCTAATCAATAATCCACGTATGGTTCCAACCAATCCCTCTAAATAATCGAGCCCTTTCCTTCAGGTCAAAGACCAAACATTGTATAAGGCCTTGGTTCTTTGATCTTGGCATGCCTTGGTTCTTTGATCTTTTTAAAATAAAAAAAAATAAAATTTGAAAATTTTTCTTTCCAAATAAGATTGTTGGAACATTATATTTTTCAGTAAGGTACTCATTATGAGTAGAAAGCACAAGTACTATTTTGAAGAACTACATTTTTGGAAAAAACGACCTTGAGCGACCTGTAAACCTTATTCAAAAAATCTGAAAAAAATTCTCAAAATTCTATTTTGTGTCGAACTTTCAAATTCCGCTTTAGCCAAAATTTTAACAAAAAAAATTTACGCCCTTATGTACATATTAAAATATATCATAGATGCAGAAATGTCGCAAGAGTAGAATAGAATAATTTAGTAGAGAATAAAGTCGACCCGTGGTAATTTTCAGAAACTACCGCTATGTCAGAAAGACCAACAATTTTCACACCAACTCATAACTTTTTAAGATTAAATAAAATCTAATTACCATGAAGCCATACAAAAGCCTCCAACACATTGCACATTCATCATTACAAGGTAATTGGCAATTACAACAACTGCACGTAGACACTGCCAAGCGTTAAACATGTCTATTTGCCTCGTAGTACTTGCTTAAAGACACATAAAAACATACAAAATTGTATAAGAAGCTCCCACTTATGATTCCCTCCTTGATTTGGAAAACATTAAAAATAACACTGTGATCGTAACAAACATTTCCGGACAGCTCAACTTTGAACGCATTCATGAAAGTAAACATCGCTCACACAACAACTGATTCCTGATCCTACACAACTTGTCTTTTTTTTCTTGGCTACATTTTTATTGCCAATGTTCACATATTATTAATAATTTGTTTCGATAATTGTATTCAGTACTGTGTTGTTGGTGGTTCTACACTGGTAAACCTCCCAAGTGCAGATGCGGCTTGCATTTTCCATTGTTTTCCTGTCAATCGTTTAATTGTCATTGTCAGCGTCAACAATTGAAGTTCTTCGATCCGCTCCGCTCTTGGTATATCGCTGTATCAACAATACACGTTCAATGCGATCGTTTCATCGTTTGAAATTGAAATTCGAAATGAATCAATTAAGGATCGATTTTTTTTATTGCGGATAGAGTCAATTGAAGGAAGAAGCCGCCACGATGAGCGTTCGTAAAAAGTATTTCCGATATTTGTAGCAACGGCTGCGTGTGGGCTACGTTATTGTGATTGTTGTCTCTGAGTATCTGAGTATCTCATATATTTTATCAATTGTCTTGACTGAGATCGTGACAATGATATTCAATGTTATTTTATTTTTTTTTTAACGATCAATTTTTGATTAATACCCAATTTGTTGAATTTATTGAAGATGATTTTTTAATGGTGAGAAGTTATGCATGAATTTCAAAGAAGGTCTTAATAGAGAATAAAACTTGATAGGAAATACACTTTAAAAGCCACCAACTTTATGGAAATTTGGAAAAACTCCAAGTGCAATTCTGATGGAATCAAAAATTCAAAACTCATGACTGAAAACCTGTCTTGCGGTTAAGGATTTAATAGTTTTTAGCAAAATTTAGGTATCCGATTTAAGGAGTTATTGTTTCTCCCAACAAAACGTACTAGAAATATTTCACACTTGTGAAATTTTTTTACACAGTTTTCATAAAAACACACAGTTGATAAAAACACATAACACCTTTTAGTGTTTTTTTAATATCGAAAAAAAAATTCACACTTTACAGTCGCAACATTTTAACTGCTGTCCAAACGTGGTCAAGATGTATGCAACAAATACTTAAAACCTATCACGACTGTATTTATGGCAAGGACGAAAAAATATACGGCAACAGCCAATGCGTAGTAAGGGTTAATTTAGAGCGCTGAATACAAAATGAAACCACTTGCCGAGTCCCATTTATAACGGCATCCACGGAGCAAAGCATCCGACCATCTCTCCGTCCCCAACAGAGTTGCCAGTTGGCGAAATTTTCCCCGTTTTTCGTGATTTTTTGACTTAAACAGAATCTGAGGAGAAATCAGTTAAAGAAACGGGAAAATGGAATGATAATAATGACTTTTTCTACAATTTTTGGTATCACCTTTCTAAACAATATTTATCTACATTGTACACAATAAATGGAAGCGAAGTTTTTAAGCTTTTTGTTTTTTTTAGATTATTTATTTATTTATTGTATGCTAAGCATTTCAAAAATTCAATAATTTACTATAAAACTTAATTTACAATTCATTATACATTTTAAGTATTTATTTAAGAATTTAAAATTTAATTTTTAAGAATGAAAACAAATAGCCAGGAATAATGTTATGTTGTATATTCCGGATCATATCTTGATAGTTAGTAAATCGATTGGTTAGAGCAGTGCATACCAAGGGCGTAGGCAGGGGAAGGGGCAATTGACCCCCTTAAACCTGGAATTGTTATATAATCTATGGTCTTTTTAAGTAGATTTTATTTGTGATCATTTTTAATGTGGGGTTAACGTTATTCTTTGAAACCATAGCTGGAAAAGTCAAAAACAAATCAGTATTTTTAAAGCGATATTGTACAATTTTGTCCAAGCCGGTATCTAGATTCTGTGACAGTAAAAATTTTGTATTTATATTCAGTATAGATGACCAATTTATGTTGGACAAACTATTTTTGACAATAACACAGTTAGTTTTTTTAAAGTTGAATTTGAAGAATGGTTGAATGACATGGTTTTGCACAGATGGTTTAGGCAAATTGAGACTGATTTCTATAGTCGGAAGTTGAGAATCTTAGGGAGTAACCAGGGGATCAGACCGTGACACTGTAGCAATGTTGCTCTCATCAAAAAATACCACATAGAGCAAACGATAATTCTTTTTCAAGCGATAGTTTAGTTGGAAAATACTTTGGCTTGAGAGTTCATTTAAAAAGTAATTATCAGATAAACTTTCCGACGAAGGTTAAAATATCATAAAATCAATTTTTTTATTCCGAAAATGGCATAGGTTTCATTTAGCACATGTCACTTCAATCAATCCCAAATATCTAAAGGAACCATCAAAAAGTTATTATGTACTCAATTCAGATGATACGATGTTGAGCTAGGTACTTTATTAAATGCAAAATTCTAAAATCTATCTAGAATGTAAATCGTTTCTACTCTAAAATTATATGAGTATTTTATACGATTGATTTAAAGTCTATTTGCTTTATTTTGGCGTAAGCAGCAAACAGTATTTTTTTTTAACAGGTATTTATGTTTAAGCTTAGTAAGCTGTATGAACGAAAAAAAAATTTCCATAAGAAATACATTGAGATTTTTGACAACGAAAAAGCGCGAAATTTTTTCGCCAGCTAGTACGATGTAGAAGCGAAAATTATTGCTTTATTGCCAAATTTCCATTCTTGAGTGGAGAGTTGCAATTTCAAAATTTCGCTGTCGATTACATGCCCGTACATTTAATTGGCGCGGAAATTTGCCATTCAACAATTGAAAATAAGTAGTAAGTATGTTTAAGTGTTGAATTTGTTATTAAACAAATTTATTGTTGCATTTATATACTTTACTAAAGTGTAGTCTTTTTTTTATAGAATATAAAATATGAATCTGTCAACCAGAACAGCAAGTGCTTTTTCTCCACACAAAAATTTTGACTCTACACCAAATTTTCGCTTGAAGAGTTGTATGCCCAAAATTTTTCGTTCCTACAGCATACTAAGCTTAGGTTAACAAAAACGTAACTTGACTTGTAAAGATGCTTCTGGGGTTTGAAAAATCATGTTTTATTTGAAAAAACTGGCAATTGATTCGCAAATGGCAGAGGTTGAAGAAAGAATACAAAATTTTTGTTTAAATAAATACGCTTTTGATCTTTACATATTGGTTTTTTTTTAAACACGCAAAACATTTATTAGTAAAATTTCTACGAATGATATTCGTAATCAAAATATTCGTAAATTCTACAAATATTCGTACAATATACAAAGTATTTGTGTTGTGATATTTTTACGAATTCATTCGTAAAATTTACTACTAATCTGTGTTGCCATATAGTCCGATATATCGGATTTGTTACGATTTTCAGTCTTGAGTCCGATGATCCGATATTTGACCAAAATGTTACGATTTCATGAAAAAGATCCGATATTCGATTTTGCATATATTTTTTGAATTTAACTTAAAAAATTATATTTTTCCATATATAATCTTTTTTACTGACATTTATGTATTGGTAGTTTTTTCTGCCCAAAATCAACAAAATTTTTCGTTAATATACTCAAAGCAAAATCGCCGCTGTTGTGGTTTGTAGAGTTTCAGAAATCCGACGAAAACCCGACGTGCAGAGTGCAAAAGTTACGATATGAAAATTTTTTTCATGGCAACACTGCTACTAATAGCTGATGTAGTATCTACGAATGTTTTCGTTTTATATACTAATGATGTTCGTGAACAAAAATAAATCAATTCGTATTAGTGCATTGTGCATATCGCTCATTTTGTGCAAGACCGTCACAACTCAAAATTTGGTTTTTTTTTTTTATTTAAATATACAGAAATATGCATTGTTATCATATCTTTAATTTGAGTGAATTCCAGACTAATTCGCTGTTAATTGACGGTTTTACAGATACTTGTGTCGTTTTGACTTTCAACAATTTCTTCACTTTTTTGTAGCAATAACGTTTTATTTCTATTTATACCAAAATTTTGTAAATTTCTGCATAACTTTTTAACAACAACTACTTATTAATTCTTAAACCATTTTTTAAATAAAAATTCAAGCAAGCAACCTAATATTTTTTGAAGTAATAAGATAACAACTCAAAAGTTGACATGTCTCTAGCTCTAAAGTATGTTATCATATTGTCGCAAGATCATCACTACTCAAAATTAAACATTTTTTAAAATGAGTTTTTGTCGTAGTAATGTCACAACTCAAACCAACTGTTGCAAAAATATTGCTTAAAAATTCACTATTGACGCTAAATGAAAAATTTATCGATACTTTTGTTAGAAAATATAATGGCCTAAAAATATTCTTAACAATTTTCAGACTACCTTTACAATTAATGTTCGTGAAGTCATTTCAAAATTTCAATAGGCTCTCCTTAAATATACAAAATTTTGAGTTGTGTCTTGCACGAAATGAGCGATATGATTGTATACATATAAATAATAATATTCGTAAATTTCTCGTACGAATAACTTCGTAATTTTTTCTATTACATTCGTAGTATTTACTCATGCTTTTGTACTATTTACGAATAAAAAATTATATTAGTAGAAACAATTCATTCGTAGTTTGACCGTACGAATTATTCGTAGAATTTACGAATTATAAGTTGAGCTTAACAAATTTAAAACCGAAATTTTTCAGCCTGGCGTGTCGAAAAACTACACAATATAAGCAACTGTATGATTGTAAAGTGGCTGTAGCCTACTGGTGGAGTACGTGGCCTGTAATCTAAAGAGAAGAGGTTCAAACCCCAGCTCTAATAGAATGTGTTTTTTGCTGGTTTGTCGAACAACTACAGAATATAAGGAACTGTATGATTTTAAAGTGGCTGTAGCTTACTGGTGGAATGCGTGGCCCTCAAGCTAAAGAGCCGAGGTTCAAACCCCAGCTCAGACAGAATTTTGTTTTCGTAATAAGATATTATGACCATTCGTAAATGTAACAAATGTATTCGTACAATATTTGTTTTTATACGAACACGAATAAAATATTCGTAAGATTTACTAATATACGTCGATTCTACGAATCCTATTCGTAGCTGAAAACTACGAATGAAATTCGTAGAATGGACCCAGTTATTAGTAATATTTACACACAAATATTTTTTTATATATTGTCAGTTAAATGAATGTTATTTTTAAAAACTTTCTAAAGTCTTGAATGTTGATTTAAAGTTCAACCCAGGAAAAAATATGGAAACAATAAGTAAAAACTATTCTCCATTTTTTCATGCTAAAACGGGGATTTTTTTTTATAGTCACCTGGCAGCACAGCTTCACCATAACTAAGCAAACACCAAAATATATAGCAAAGGTTAAGCTACAAACTATAGTCAAATGAAAAAGTAAAAACAAGTTAAAAAAGCAGTCAAGAATCTCCATAAAAATAAACATTGCGCGCGCGAGTTGTAAAATTTCAAATTAAAAACGTGATCTCTGCACGAATTGAAAAGCAAATTTTCCAAATCTGAGTTTTAACGGCCAGTTGAAAGCCACCTTCCCCACCCAACCACTCCTCATGAACTCAACATTTTTGGCTACAATGGCTGAGGGTTGGCTCAATAAACCACGCAAGCAAACAAACAAACTTTTTTATGCGACGAAAAAATTATTTCCTTTCAGTTTTGGCTATGAAGAGAAGAAAAAAAAATGGAGATTAGTTGGGGTGGAATGGAAAAAATAGAATTATTCGTCGGGTTATATTTTAGGTTATCTCTCCATTCGAACTCAACAGCGACGACGTTTATCTTCAGACGTGCAGCTAGCAAATTCAGCGTGAGCAGCTGCGAAATGCTGTTGATGATGGTGATGTTGACAAGCCAGTGTTAGGAGTGAGTGTCCACCGCCTCCTGACTGTTCTTAATTGAGGCACAAATTGCATCATTTTCGTTCCTGCTGTTTTTTCAACAGTCATGTATGTGAGGTTATTCAAGTCATTTTTAGAACTTAAAGATTTAAAGATTTTTGGAGTATATTTTTTTTATTATAATTTGCTTTCAATAGAAATAAATAAACTACTCATAAATAACAAATTTTTTACTATGAATTTTAGAGTAACTACTTTGTAAAATATTCGAAAATCTCTTAATTATGTACCCATCATTACTTAAAAAATCGAGCTAAAATTCCTTAACAACTGTTGGCACGCACTCTAGTCAAACCTTTTTTCTCCTCGCCCACTCAGCACGATTTGCATCTCTGCGAATACATTCCCACTCTTCTTTATCACTTCATCACGTGATGCTTGACAAACACCGCAGCACAGCCAATATAGTCCATATGCAAAACCTAAGAATAATATAAATGATCCGAATGTGATTTAGTTATTTTGTTCTGTAGCTGCTCCTCACTTCATGCTCATCGCATGTTTGCTTGGCCGTGAATTTTTCTTGGGTTTCAAGTCTGCACAACAATTGGATTGCAAATAAAGGGTTCAACCAGTCGGACGAGGGGAAAAAGCGCAAAACAACCCAAACACAAATCCAACAACATATCCTGAGCGCCTCCTCAGCATGTTTTGGTCGATCGTCGCGTCGTGTGTGGTCTTGACTTTGGTGCATTGCATGCAATGAATGCTCTGCAGGCTCAAGAAGTTGGCCTCTGGCTGCTCTTTTAAGCTGATTTTGTTTTGCAGTTGCTGTTGCTGTTGTTGTTGCAATTTATGCGCCACGCAACGATGGTTAGGCATGCGCAAGAGAAGATCTTTTGCCGAGGCCATAGACAAGTTTTGGCCATTTCGTGAGATTCTCTTTGAGAAATTTAAGAGAGTCTTTAAGTAGAGCCTCAAATTGAGTCCTACTGAGTATCGCCCTGTAAAATTAAATATGCTCCAAATACTTTTTAGATGCAATTTTAACACTTTTGGAAGACTTTTGAAATTGTTTCTGTAAATGGGAAAATCGACATCGTGCAACATAACTTTCAACACATAAACAGATCATTATTTATTCTATATACGTTCTAGCGCCAATGCTTGTCAAATCTGCATGCTCAGGCTTTTATCTAGAACGTCAGGACTTTTAAAAAGTTACATACAATTTTCAAGAACTTAAATTTCTAACAATATTTTTCATACGGAACGAATCGTTCAAATATGATAATATGGTTTATCAAATAAAAGACAATTATAATTTTGAGAAAAAATCATTAAAATTTAATATAACTCTTGGCTACCTTCCATGTAAAAGGATTTTATCAAAACGGGAAAATTTCTTAAGATTCCACAAAAATTTTCATAGTGACCTAAAATTTTATTTATACTATAAGCTCTGATTTACAATATCAACCCTTCCATTTAATTTTAGTGAAAGACAAAAAAATCCCGCCTTCATACATTTTATACAAAGAGTATCACCATAAAAACTGTAATATTTTTTAAAATTCCACACACATTCAGCCCTATCATGAATAATTTTTCACGCGAAATCGAAAAAAGGAGTTTACATTAAAGGAGATTTACATTAAAAAAACGAGTTTCTTAAGCTTTGTCTTAAAAATGAAAACTCCCTTTTCCAATTCCGCGTGAAAAATTATTCATGATAGAGCTGATTAATACAATGACTTTTCATTTTGCACAAAAGCTTTTATTTTGAATTTTTACTCTGAGTATAAAGTTTTCTAAAATCGAAAGAAAAGTAAGTCTACCTCCTATACAAAGTGACCTCATTAAATTACCAAATCCTTCGTAAATTCTACTAAAATGAATTGACTTTATTTTTTAAAGATAATCCTTGCTATTTAAAACTTACTCTGGCTTTACTTATAAAAAATTTATAAAAATTTTATAAAAACTTTACTATCTCCCACCCAAAGTGACATCATCAAAATAATAAAACTATGATAGCTTCGTAAACGCTATAACATGACCGTGTGAGTATTTTACTTCGGCACGAGCGAAGATAATTCCTTACTAGTTTTAATAGAATTTCGTTGACAATCTTTCAGGATTTATTAAGGTTAAAGATTAAAAGTACATTTTCGAGAAAGATTTCATAATTTTTCTTTGACGATTCTTTGTGTATAAAAACTTTTTTGAAAAAGTTAAGTTTTAAAACTTTCGAGTTCTTTCTTGATAATATTTTAACGTTCCATAGTATGTCCAAATCGCTAAAAGTGGCATCATTGGCATAGACCGAATTCGGTTGTAAGAAACTTAGAAAGTACCTTGTTAAAAATTATGAAATAAGTTTTAAATTGAAAATTAACACAATTTTTCAATTAACACAATCCTGTTATTTGGGCATCAAAATCAAACTGTAGAGATTCTTAGAGATACTCGCTTCTAGTCCTAGCTGTCCAAGCTACTTACTAGGGAGTCCAATCCGGGAAGCTTTTCTCGACCCCGAGATTATCTCGGGATTGAAAACTTTAAGAAGTAAATAATTCAAAACTTTTTTAATACATTTTTTTGTTATTTATTACTTGAAACTAAAAAAATTTAAATTAATTCATCTTTAAAGCAACATAAACAAAACAAAACAAAACAAAACACATTAAGGGTATTCACAATTGCGTTGCTTTCAGTGTAGTTTAAAAACCCCGTGGTATTGATACCACACTTGATACCACATTGATACCACATGCTTGTCTGAACTCTACCATTGGGAGTAAATCATGATTTTTGAACTTTTTTGCACTAGTTATGAAAGTCAACCAAAATTATTTTTTTACCGAATCACGTGGCTCTACTTGATGCTCAATTACCAACAAACAGTTTAGGTTAGTTTGTACATGTTTTAAAAATTACGATCAAATAAAGAAAAAAATCTATTTTGGAGACAAAATCATCGGCATTTCCGGCGACTAAAGACTAAAACGATTTTCCACAAATTCCGGATATCCTTACTTTAAAAAAAAGCCGGCCGAGTGTATAGCACTAGTACTTGAATCATACCTTTCTTTTTGGACATTTTATCTAAAACCTCTGGAGATTCTTTGAAGAATATCTAATATCTGTTATATAGTTTTCTTACATCTTGTGCAGATAATGTAATGTTTCCTAGGTAACAGAATAAGGATACAGTACTAAAAATTAATATAAATCCGAAATTGTTTTTGAAAATTAACTTTTTGAATCCATTATTACATTATCAAAGAATATAAAAAGCATTTTTAAGAAGCTTTGGGGGGGGGGGGCGATCGCCCTGATCATCCCAGCGTGGATCTGCGCTTGACTAGAGTAGAATAGGACGAGTTTCTGCCGCTAAACCAAGTTTGCGCTCATATTTTTACTGACGCCTCAAAACTAGACAGTATATTCGGGGAGTCATCTTTTCAACGGATCTCGACATCAGAACCTAATTTAGACTGCCAGATCATTCCAGCGTTCTCCAGGCGGGTGTAATTGTTATTTATAAAGCTGTGGAACAGTTGAGGTATATTGAGATATCAACTAGATATATAAACATTTTTACGGACAGCCAAGCAGCAATAAAATCCCTTGGATAAAATCCCTCGTGTACTCCTCAAATGTCACTCATCTCGAGATGGCTGACAAGTTCGACATTACTCTTGTCTGGGTACCAGGGGATAGGCACATTCCTGGAAATTGTAGATTGGAAGAGCTCACTAGGGAAGGTACAACATTAACGCCGCTGCCTGGCATGGAAATATTAGGCATGCCAATTGCGTTGTGTAAGCTGGCTCTGTGACATTCCGCAGAAATGCCTTATTTAAGGTTGAATCATGGTACCATCTCAAACACAACTAGACAGATGTTGCCCAGTTTTTCTGAAAACCGCACGAGGAAGCTCACTCAAATGGCAAGGATACATCTTTCTATTCTGATTATCGTTATAACAGGACACTGTCTTATTGGTAGACATGCCTAAAGAATGGGGGTGGGGTCCATACGAATGACTTCTGTAGGAGAGTACGCATCTCCTCTGTTCATCCCGCAGGAGACATAAGCCTTTAGCTAGCCTCTTTTTTTAATGATCTCAGGGATCTTGAGGAGGTAGACGTTAAGCGTCTACTAATACTTATTATTAGTACTGGATGGTTCCATGACAGTGCCAAGGAGAGCAGAAGGCGAGGAGTAGATCCCTGTGGTATCACAACGGACCAATTATCTGATCTATGTGGGACGGTCTCTGGCAGGCCGCCACCTTAACTTAACCTAACCTGCAGATATTTACGGAGGTGAAAGCTGATGTTGAAAGCTGAGGGGGGGTGCATTTTCATACCCTTAGGAGCTATAGGGTTATTTAGTATTTCATGACTTTGACGCACACTATTATTTTTACCAGAAAAACCAACCCACGAAAAACTTATTTTAGGAGCTTTTTTGTGAGATGCGTGCGAAAAAAGCATAACTCTGCTTTTTTTAAGAAATTTAAAAATTACAAACATTTTCTAAGAGGCGAGAAGCAGACCTTCTTGACGTTATGTACAACTTTTTTATGTCTAAAGAATTGAAAAAGTTTCCAGTGGAAACAATAAGAATTTTCTTTTTTTTCATTTCTTCTACTTTGACCTTGATTTGTTGAATGTGTTTCTTTAAGACCATTTAGATATACTCAAAGATTAAAAAAGCTTTTTTAATTTCGCTACTAAACTAAGTAGCTTAGTTTAGCTACTTCAGCTTTTTCGCATTTTCTCCGCATTAGATCATTTAAAGAACTAACTCAAATAACATTGAAATATCTCAACGTTATCGACGAAAGTGATCCAAAACAATCTAAAGTGAGAAAAATATACCCACTCTAATAGGGTTTGGGATCAGGGACAACAAAAGACGTAACAACTAGCCATGCGTTTACATCAGGGTTTGCAAAAACTCTCTATTTAAGAGAAAAATTGCACTCCTCCTCATCAATCTTATTCAATTGACAAACGATTTACTTTGCTTTCCTCATTCGTAAAGAAAAAACTTTAGCGCTCTTATGTTAAATATTCAGAGTCAAGGCTAATTTATAAGATTGTGGCACTTGAAAGCGAAGTCAAGAATGGATCAGAGCTGATCAAGAACTGTCAGAATGGATAAAAAAAAAATGAAGAAAATAAATGCTTAGAACAAGGAAAAGCACTGTGACAGTTCGAACAAAGGCGGGAAAAAGAGTTAATTTCTCTCAAATGCCACAACCAAGGCTCATTTATAAGGTTGTGGCACTTGAGAGCGAACTCGGTCGAGCTGTCAGAATGGATAAAAAAATGAAGAAAATTAATGCTTAGAACAAGGAAAAGCACAGTGGCAGTTTGAGCAAAGGCGGGAAAAAGAGTGCATTTCTCTCAAGTGCCACAACCTTATAAACGATCCTTGTTCAGAGTGATCAAAACTTTTTCTTCGCTCTTTCAATGTATTCGTTCGTAGATTGTTCTCCTCAAAAAAAAACTGAGTTGAACAGCGCCTTCTCTTTGTTATTCATTTATTGTTTCTCGCTCGCGAATTTTTGGAAAGATATGTTCCTTTTTTGGTTGTTTATCTCAGTTTCTTATAATTGCATAAAATATAATGATTTTTTAAAGTATTTTTAATTAAATATATTATTAAGAAAAATTCTTAACATTATTGATATAAATCCTTTTAATTTATTATGTGCGAGGTGTTTAACTAAAGTGTCGCATCAAATGAAAGCGAGCGATTCAATGAGTTTATCATTTCAAAATTCACCAGCGTTAAAATTCAAAGTCTCTCACCAACACGACGTCGCTCTTTTAAAATTTCTCAGCATACAAACTCACGAACGTGGAAAGCAGTTAAGGAGTTAAAAAAAGAGTGAATATTTTAAAATAATAAACTCATAGCAGAGATAACTCAGAAGTGCGGGAGCGCATTTTGATTGCTTTACGCACCCTGGCTTACATAGATCTTATCATACGTTAGTTTTCAATCTACTTTTGAGTTAATCTTTCGTTAAGTCAACATCAAAAAAGCATAACCAGGCATTGAAGATGCTTTTTTACAAATGTTATCAATATGAATGCTAAACGACTATTTAGAATACATGTATATACCAAGGTCTTTGACGGTAGTTACACGACTTAAAGCAGTATCTTTAATTTTTTAATCAAAAATTAAATCGTTCCTTTTAGACGAAAAGGTCATAGTTTGACATTTATCTGGATCTAAAAACATATTATTTTTAGAGCACCAAACCGCAAAGGACTTAATGTCTGACTGGAATAGATCAGTTAAAGCTGTCATTTATCTTAACCCTTTCAATGGCTAGGCTAAGCTAAGAAAAAAATAATTTTTTTGAACTATCATTTAATTTCTTAAAAGATAAAAACGCAAACCTTTGATTGTTACCTGCGCTACTTACGTTTTAAAGAAAAAATTGTTTTGCTCCTGTTCGGCACAAAATTTTTTTTTAATCCCCGGAAAATTGTTCAACCCTTTAGATCTTTGTATTTTAAACTCTCTTAATATTATTATCATTAAAGCCATAGAAAGTTAAAAAATATAAAATTGAAGATTTTTGTCTGGTTGATTTTATTTCTTATAAATTTTTTCTTACTTTTCTTGGGAACAAAATCGAACATCTAACTGACTTTGAAGTCAAATATCTCTCTAAATTTATTTTTATCACGTTGGTTCATCTTTTTTTCATAGAACCAAACGATTTGATTTAAAAAAAGTGTTGCAAAAGAAAAATAAAAATTACTTTCTGACGAGTCCAATATGTTTGGCAAATCCACTGAAAGGGTTAAAAGGCTAAAAAATGTTGGTCTGGATGAAAAAATATTTATACAGTTAGGTGTTTTATCAGTGCAAAATCAAAATTTTTAATTTAGCGCCTTTCTGCAAGTGACCTACGTGATATATGTATATATATTAAGGTATATAAAAAAAAAACATTTTTTTCGACACTCATATTCTGAGAGCTGGATTCAAGTAGATCTTAAATCCAAAGGATATCGCAATCCAGCGCTTTTGATTTAAAAAAAATCACTTTTTCGCCAAAAATCACCCGTTTTTTCGCCGTAACTTTTTATCAATCTAAAATAACTACCTAAAAAATGGGTGCAACTGAAAGGTATCTGGGACACCAAAGTTGTAAATAGAAAGATTTTTAGATTCAAGAAATTTTTTAGTGCAACAGTGTTCAGAATTCGGTCAACATTTTGGGTACTTTTCACTTAAATCGCTATAAATTTGCTGTGCATTCGCTATAAATATGTTAATTTTTGATTGTTCACCACGAAAGGTGAAGCCTCTTCAAAGCAACAGCATTTTAAAAATAGTAAATTTTCTAAAATTTACTGAAAATTAGTGGATTGATAGATTTTTGTGAAAAATACCCTTTCAAAAATACTTTCCAAAAAAGTTAAAAAAAAAATTCCACTGTTTTGATTTTTAATTTTTATTTTTATATATATATATATATCAATAGATTACACCAAGTCTTTTGAACAATACTTAATTTTTCCAAATTTACTGAAAAATGGCAAATTTATAGCGATTTTAGTGAAAAATACCCAAAATGTTTACCGAATTCTGAACACTGTTGCACTAAAAAATTTCTTAAATCTTTGTTCAATTCCATCTTCCTATTTACAATCTTGGGGTCCAAGAAACCTTTCATTTGCACCCAACTTTTTGGTAGTTATTTTAGATTGGTAAAAACTTACGGCGAAAAAACCGGCGAAAAAGTGATTTTTTAAAATCAACACCGCTGGATGACGGTTCCACAGATTTCGATATCCTTTCGGATTTAAGATCTACTTGAATCCAGCTCTCAGAATATGGGTGTCGAAAAAAGTGTTTTTTACCCCTGAACAAAACGATCCACCTTAATATATATGAATATTTTGTGCTTTCTTTCTTTCTTTTGTGTTTTTGTTATGTTTGAATACTTAAAAATAACTGTTTGAATACTGTTTGAATACTAAAATTTATTTTAAATATTAAAATAAACTCAAGTATTTTTAAATCCACCGAAAAACCCAAATACTTTTTGGACACGAAATTAAACAAGCTTTTTAATTCATTACGTTACACAACAGTTAGAACTAGTTCGCCAAATTTCAAACTCGGGCTTAAAATTTGCTCTTTTTTGGCAAAAAATATGCATTCAACTAAGTATCTGAATATGTCCGTATACCTCACAAGTTACACTACGTGACCACATATGAAATTGTATCCAACTTCCGAATTTGTGCTCAATGCTGAGAATTCAAAAATTTCCACAGTAGCAGCTCACGTTTTGCTGCATTAAAAGAAGATTCAATGACTCCTCAGTTCGGTAATCGACTGTTCATTAAAAGTCCAACGCTGACATATGTAAATGTTCAAATTTCATGCACAGCAAAATTATTATTGATGCCGCACAACAGCTCGTTTTGACAGCTTTAGCGCATGCGCATGATTAAGCAGAATTCTTTATAAGTAAAACCAAAACCCTTTCTTTTTGACAGTGGTTGTCTAAATATTATGAAGAGTTGCGTCAGTGGCAAAGTAAAAGAATGAGAAAAAACAAAACGAACTCAACACCTTCGTTCCATGGAAATGGCTCAGATTGACGCCACCTGCAGAGTAACTGACATGATTCTATAATACTTCTTGGCTTATTGCTCGCTTTGGTTGAGCAAACATTCTACAGACGATCATTAAGAATTAAAGAACATCATATCGTTCGCTAAGAATTCGAAGAATTTAAAGAAATTTTTAGTTTAGAAAAGTTCACTGATGAATATTCCGTATCAAGGTTTATATAGCACATTTAAAGAATTCACGTTATGGAGATGAAAACTTAATTTCTGTAACATATACTTTAGCTTGCACATACTCTCTTAACCGACTTTATGCATAACTCTTTGCTCAAATGCTCTTTGCTACACTCCACAACTTTGCTCAACCCGCAGGCTGATCGCAAAACTTTTTCATTTATTATTTTTTTTATTTTTTTTATTCCTGAAGAAAACACTATTCTTTGCTAATAGCAGGCAATTGCATTTAAAAGCAATAACAAGTACCTTCCGACTGGGTTCCTCCCTACTGCATAGCTAAAGTTTTGTTGTCGAGAACTTCAGTTCAGCATCTTGGGTGGTCGCAATTTTTAGCATCACTTTATTACGACGCGACATGGTTGCGTCGACCAAGAAATGTCCGTGAGATAAATTGTGCCAGAGTCAAAATTCCCTTGATTGAATGATGCAAGCAAGCATTCCAGGGCTTTATTGTAAGTGCGAAGGGAGCGGGGAGACAGGGTGCAATGCGTTAAGAGAGCGCACGCAGCGGCTTAGCTGAAATTTTGTGGTAATTGAAAAGTTGTTGGTTTTGATTGATTTGATGCGACTTAATTTCCTTGAATTAAGCAGTAAAATGAAATCATTTGGTATCATAAAATAAGGAAGGGATAATCGTTAATTATCTGGCGGCTAACAGCGTTTCCACAGAAACGTTAAAACCCAAAAACAGCGATAAAGAAAAAAAAAAAAGAACAAATGAATCTTCCTACTCATCTCCATGTCGCATGGCGTTTGTCGCATGTGTGTGCCTGGAATCGTTAGTGTACGCACACACAGTAGCTGTTTTGTTTTGATCACCGTCATTAGTTCTGCAACAAAAATTCCAAGGAACTCAAAAAACGCATCACCTGCCTCCGCATCCACTCTGGGGACACATGCTTGGCATAGCTATCAAGACAGTTGGGGGACAAAAAATGTAGCTCTCCCCGAACTGCGATGGGAAAATGTAGAACTAACTTGTGTGCGACGACGCAGTATCGGGAATCTTGCTCAAAGCCCAAACATGAACGAATTTCAATACTGATGCCTAATTAACAAGATTATTTCTAATTGGACCACCAAGCTAGTTCAATGTCGCCTTTGTTAGAGTGCGCCTTTCGTGAGCGAATTGATAGCGAAGAGAAAGATATAGAGAGCGCTAGAGTGAAGCTTCTCTTGACCAACAAACCTTTGGCAACATAGAACGAAGTTAAGTAAATCTTAATCGCAGCAGAGATGAGTCAGCGTGGAATGCGGATTGGCTAACTATGTCTAATGCTGGCTGGTTTCACATGATCTTGATCGATTTATTCAAAAGTTAGTTTACTGTCGCAGCTAGCTATGCTAATGTCACGACAACGAGTACTACTTCGTTCTCAGCACTGCTCAAGTTGCAGACCTTGTGTCTGGCTGGCTGCTTTTGCAGGTAGCTGTTGGTGGCTTCGTCTGCTTTCAGCTGATCGCATATATTTTATGATGACCGAATGCAAAGTACCAACAGCAGCGATGATAGCAGGTGAAAAAATACCCACCGCCGTTAACGTCGACTAGTGTGGCCTCTTGGCTCTAGTTGATTGTTATTAATGACTCAATTTAGTATTTATATATTTATGATATTTAATTTGAAGCGTTTTATTGAGCATATTATTGGTCTCTCAGACAGTAAGTTTATGTTTTATATCTCCCATAAATTTTATTAATGAGCATTAGAAAGAATTTTGTACCGGTCGAGAAAGTTTGTTGAACCGTTAGTCGCTGTTTCCATATTGTGTAGAGTTGCAGTTAGTTCATATAAAAATATATGTTAACTTGTCTCAAATGGTTAAAGCCTCTTTTGATGTGACAAAATTACGTCTAACTAAAAACTTAAAATTCAATGGCTTTGCATGGAATTATAAATTGCTAAGTTTAAGCGCTACGATAAAAGTTACGGTACGATTGCAAAGATTGATTTATTGGAGTTATGAAATACATAAAAAAATATGACGTCAACAGAACGGAAAGGGATTAGTGCTAGCTGAGTTTAAAGGCTACGGATTATACGCTAGTAAATTATTATATTCTCGTAAAGGTTGCTTCTATCCCGAGTAAAAACAGCGGTCAAACAGAGGTCGAACATGGGCCGTACATCCGTACACGAATCAAACATAGGCTAAAAATAATCTATAAAGCCTAACAGTCAAAAGTTGGGTCGAACAACGGCCGCAGTACGCCTGTTTTTGCCACCAAATTTTTCAGAGGTCCCATTCAATAGCCAACGTTTGAGCAACAACAAAAGTAAACCTCACCTCGGCGATGCTGATAGTATCAAGAACAATGTATAGAGAGCTTATATTCAATTTGACCTTTCCACAACAAAAACGTTTTACAGGAGAACTAAGAAGCCGTTTGAATCTGTCAGTGCACAAATATTCATCAATGAAAGTAACAGAATAATGTATTAAAGGGATGATTCCATAAGTACAAAATATTTTAAAAAATCTCACGTCAGAACTAAGAAATCGTTTAATCTTTCAGGGTAGAAATATCCATCAACCAAAGTAACAGAATATTGTATTAAGAGGATAACAAGCAAAAACAAATTTTATAAAGTCTCATACATTTCGTTTAAGTGTAGATAGGTTCTTCTTTATTTCAAATATTTTTATTTCTTTGTTGTAATCGGTATATAAGTTTTTTTATTCAATAGGAAAATTAAGATCTTTGTGGGTTCACTGACGATTTTGTTCAAATTTTAAGAAAAGCCTAATAGTCACAATATAAACAAAAACAAGAGAAAAATATCAAAATAGCAGATCAATTTATATTGGTCTATAAATTGAATCGCTTACATTTTTCAATATTATCATAAAAATAGTGGTATAATGGAGTTACAGACTTCAATTCTTGAAAATGGATCCAATTTTTTGCTTAATTGGCAGCGGAGCAGTATGCAAATATTTTGGTTGTGTTAATTCTGCACAATTTTTAATACGAGTTGGTAAGTCCACATAATCTTCATCAAAATCCAACTTGAATTTAACTTCACCGTTTGGTACATATTTAATTGAAATAAGCTAATTTTTTAATACATCGCAAAAATATAGTTCCTGGTGTTTTTATTAAACGTTTGACAGTGCCTTACTTTGTTATTCATACAAAAAAGTGTCGAGCAAACAGTACAAATTTTTCTTTTTGATTTTTTTGTTCACCTCTCATGCGCTTTGTTGCGTTTTCTCTCCTTTTATTAGACACTAGCTGATATACCCGGTGTCAGTTAGTTAGTTTATAGTGGGCCCATGTGCACCGCGACTAATAGGATCTATTGTGCATGCCCTTAATTAACACTCCAAATTTAGGCCTTTTATATATTTTAGCTCTGTCTCTGGCTTGGAGTTCCAAATTGTGTACGGGGGCACTACTTCCCCTCCAAAATAGAGACGTCTTAGGCTATGGGCTGCCGGACATTCACATAGAATGTGTTCGGGGATTTTTTCTTCCTCCTCGCATAGTCTGCAAACGTCTGATTCAGACAGACTCATCTTTTTAAGATGGTATCTAAGTGAGCAGTGACCTGTGAAAAACTGGTGAGAATTTTAAGGTCTGCTTTGGTAAGCTTGAGTAAATCTTTGGATTTTTCTTTACTTGGAGTTAAAAATTTCTTAGATTGCCTTTGTCCATTAGTGTTGTTTCAGTGGCACTGAAATTTCTTATCTTCCCATATTCTAATTCAGTCCGCCCTTTCGTTGCCCTCGAATCCTTCGTGAACCTGGAACCCACCATAATTCTATTTTGTTGCTTTGTCCCAGCGTATTTAATAGCTCTACGCAGTTGGAGACTAGTCTTGATTCAAGTTCGTATTCTTGAAGGTCTTTTAAAGCCGCTTGACTATCTGAAAGTATGTAGATGTGAGCCCCCCTCAGAATTCCTGCGAAGATATTCTCTGACACAAACTTCAATGGCATATACCTCCGCCTGGAATATTGTCGGCGTTTATCCCATTTTGGAACTTGGGACCATATATCCCCGCTCCCGTTACTCCATTTTCGAGTTTTGACCTATCAGTGTACCATATCTGTGAGCCAGGATCAACTGTGAAGCTATCTTTCCGCCATAGTTGCCTATTGGGTATAGCGACCTTTTAGCGTTTTGTGAAGTTAACCTTCGACAGCATCCTATCGGGGATTTTTAAAAAGGGATCATTTTTGAAGGTTTTTAGTATCTTCATGTGACCCGTAAAATTCCCTGCCTTGTAATCACCGATTTCCTCCTTTATTAGTGCACTTAGACATTCCTCTTTTTCGATAATGATTGTTAAAAGGGGTAGCCGTATTATTACATTCAGAGCTTCAGATGGGCACGTTCTCATTGCCCCAGTGATACTAATGCACGCCATTCTTTGCAGCTTTGTCAGTTGATTAGCTGCTGTGCGCTGTTGGACCTTGGGCCACCATGCAAATGCTGCATACGTAACCATAGGTCTCACAATTGTTGTCTAATAACGTCTAATAAATCATTTTCGGTTTGAAGCCGCACATTTTGCCATGAAGGCGTTGGCAGGCAAAAAGGTCACGTGTTGCCCTGCCTGTAATTGAATCTAAGTGGGTGTTCCAACAGAGCTGCTTGTCAAAAATCACTCCTAAGGACTTGACCTCATTTGAAAAGTCAATAACTTTTCCATCCAGGGTTGGTCTTACCAGATTTAGGCTCCTTTTCCTGGAGAAGGGTACCCGAATTGTTTTGTCAGGATTTATGCTTAACCCTTTTTAATTACACCACTTTGAAGTTATATGGAGGTCACTCTGCATTCTGTCCGATATCATCGGTTCATGAATGCCCAGACTTGAAATAACCAGATCATCCGCATATTTTCTGGTGTCAAAACCCAGGTTGTTGGGACTTGCGATAAGTTCGTCCACGACTAGGGTCCACAGAAGAGGTGAAAGTACCCCTTCTTGAGAGCATCCTCTAGTGGCAGTAATGGTGTTACGTATTCCACCAAGCTCAAACGCTATGATTCTGCTCTTCAGCATGATTAGAATCCAGTGTATGATTAAAGATGGTATATTTTTATTCTGCATTGCTGCTTTGATCGCATTGTATGACGTCTTGCCAAAAGCCCCTTGAATATCAATGAAGGCACATAGCGCTGTTTGTTTTGCTTCAAAAGCCTTTTCGATCGTGCCAGTAAGGCTGTGTACTTCGGTGACAGTGGATTTGCCGGCTTGGTAGGCAAATTGAAACCTGTTTAGAGGGATGCTCTTCAAGCTAGTCTCCCTAATGTTTAGTTCCAATATTTTCTCCATTGTCTTTAAAAAGAAGGAAATAAGGCAGATCGGTCTATACGATGTAGGCAATTGCTCGGGCTTTTTACCCACCTTTGGTATAAAAACGTCCTTAACCTTTGTCCATTCGCGAGGAATGTGGCCTAGCAAATGACTGGATATAAATTTCCGAGTGAGTGGAGGGACAATGGAATCAATACCTTGCTGTAGTAGGCACGGGTAGATACCATCAGGTCCCGGAGATTTGTATGGGCTAAATTTAGATATGGCCCAACGTACACTATTGGACGTAAAAAGTTTACCTGGAAGCCCTTTTTGACCACCTCAGGCCTGTAGCCAGGGGGAAACAGGGGAGCAATGCCCCCCTACTACAACCGTTTGCCCCCTGGCCAAATCAGATAATGAAAAACTTTAAATAAATAATTAATATGCATTTTGTTGATATATTTGTTTATTGCTTTAAAATGAGTTTAGTTTAAAATAACAAAAAATATACACATTCTCCTTATTCATGACTTAAATATGTATATGAAATTTGTTTAACAAAACATTTCAGACAAATTGTTACAATTTTTCAAATTTCTAATGGGTCGCCAACATTTGCTACAAAAAAATAAGATTTAAATTTTAATAATTTTTTAACCCGCATCCATAGAAACTTTCTATAAATGAAAAGCACGTTGTGCACCAATTTGATGCAGATACAAAATTGAAATGTTTTTAATATTACATTTTTTTATGCATGATGAATGTTTATTAATTTTAAAATAAGAAAAAAACTGCAAATCTTAATTCTAATATAAATATAAATCTTTTTGTTTGTTCTTAATATAAATCTGAATAAAAAATTTGCATCAATTTGATGTAAACGAAGGATGCGGGTTAATTCAGTTTTTTTATTTGTTTTTCTTAAAAAATGTCTTATACATATGTTAGCTCATTTCGCTACTCTTTCTTATATTTCTAGCCACTTTAAATAAATCTTGTATTATTACCCTTATTTTATTACAAAGTCCTGAATTAATTTTTATATTATTTTTTATGTATCAATCTCATGTATAAAAAGATGGTATGATACATAGAACTGTTATAAAATCAACTGCTTTTTAATAAATACATATGTGTAATGTATTCATTTCACACGTTAAAAAAAAGTTTTTTTATTTAAACAAAAAATTGCTCGCCCAAGATTCATGCCTGCCCCTTCTGTCTTCTAGATCTGGCTACAGGCCTTTACCACCTATCACTGGACAGTAATCCCCAGTGTCCGATGGGGTGTCTTCTTCAAATACACATCCCGGGAAATGCGTCTGTAGTAAAAGACGATTAGTTTCATCCGAGTTGACAGTGTGGCTTCCATCAGGTTTTAATGGTGTACAGATGCCGTTTGAATGATTTTTGACTAATACCTTCTGTAGACGGGTCGCTGCTGGTAGACTATCGATCTTCTCGCAGTAAGCCCTCCACGTGGAAAATGGTATGATAAAAAAAAACATTCATAGATTTAGAGCTGTGGTATTGCGGCATATTTGATCCACATTCCTTTTCCATATGTTGATACAATGTTCCTTACATAAAATTGCATCAGAAACAGCAATAAACCCAAAATCGAATTTTTTCACATTCATGGCTTTGGCATGCAGGGGACGATATATACTTTTCTATACCTGTCACGAATCCTTATCGGCATTTCAAACGGAGTGACAAAGATAATATACCCCTTACCTAATAAGAATTTGTTTAAGATACGTATTCAAAAACGAAAAAACTTCCACAAAATAATGTAGTTGGAAATTATACCGATTTTATCTCAAATCCAATTTCTTTTAACTAAGTGAAATTTTCTTTTGGTTCTTCTGAAAAATTATTTTCTTCTTACCATATATTACCCTTGATTTTTTATATAAAAACGCCGTTTTATAAACGAACGCAGTTTCTTGATTTTCTATATAAAAATATATCCATATTCAAAGTTATTTTGATTACGCTGAGCTTAATATGACCCCTTAAAGGCATGCAACTTTCTCAAGAACTCAACAAGCTTGCCAGATTAATATACACATAGAAAAAAGCAGATATGAACCAAATTTGCTAAGTATGATTTGAAGAATTCTAATCAGTTCCAATAAAAAATTTATAAAAAACCTTAAAAAACAAAAACCGCATTAAGTTGCGAGATAGTCTTTGTCAAGTAGTGAGTAGATTAAAACTGAACTTCAAGTAAAATTCTATTGATAGATTAGTTCTTAAGAATCGCTGGAAGAGCGAGCATCGTTTTTAAGTTGAGGAAATATTTAGTGATTAGAATAAAATGAGAACTATTCTTTTGGTTATTCCGCTTTTAATAGCAACATTTAGTATAGGCCAATTGAAGGCAAACGTGGCTAAAATGGTTTGTTTCTACGATGCTGCAAGCCTAGCTAGAGAAGGTAAAACTACAAAATTAAGAAATAACTAAAGAAAAACAAACAGATTCATTCATAGCGCACATTGAGGTCATGCGGGTTATCTTCTGTACTAGTTCTAAAACGTTTCATTGCGGGAAAAAATCATTCTCAATCAATCTACTAATCGTGTTTCTTTTTCAAAATCAATTAACTTAATATCAAACATTTTCATGATGTCTTTGAGTAATAGGTCCGGCCCAGCTTTCCATGAACGAGTTGGAGCCTGCCTTGCAGTTCTGTAACTACCTTGTCTATGGCTACGCTGGCATCGATGCAGAAACCTATCAACTGCAGCCTTTGGACGCCAATTTGGCCATATACCGCGATCATTACCGCACGATTACTGCGCTCAAGCGTAAACATCCACAACTGCGTGTGCTGCTGTCTGTCGGTGGTGACAAAGATCTACAGCCTGATGGTGAAGCCAACAAATATCTGCTGTTATTGGAGGACGCCAATCGTAGACAAGCATTTGTTAATAGCGCTAACAATGTTTTGAGAACCTATGGCTTTGATGGACTTGATCTCGCCTGGCAATTTCCAAAAAATCATCCTATGGTTGTAAAGAGTGGCATCAAGAAAGCTTGGAGTGCTTTTAAGGGCTGGTTCACAGGCGCCAAGCTAGTTGACGAAAAGGCAGAGGAGCACAAGCAGCAATTTACAGCTCTTGTGCGTGAGTTAAGAAGCACTTTCCGCCAAGACGCAGCCATGTTAACCCTGACCATGTTGCCCAATGTCAATGCCGATCGTAAGTATGACTTTTTGACCAATTATTCAATGTTTTCCAGTCTTCTTTTTTCTCACATAGTTTTTATTGATGCCTTCACGGTTGTTGCTAATTTGGACTTTGTCAACTTGGCAACCTTTGATTTTAAGACTCCCGAACGCGATCCAAAATTGGCCGACTATACAGCACCTCTTTACGAGTTGTACGAACGCAGTGTCGAAGACAACATAAACTACCAGGTGCAGTATTGGCTCAACAACTCAACTCCTGCAAATTTAATCAACATTGGCATCGCCGCCTATGGACGTGCCTGGGCGATGTCCAAAGATTCTGGCATAACTGGGTATCCACCAGTAGTGGAAACAACTGGAGTTGCACCGGCTGGACACCAAACAGTGACTCCTGGCTTGCTCAGCTGGCCAGAAATATGTGAGAAGCTACGTAACCCCGAGAACAAGGATTTAACTGGCGATGATGCACCTTTGCGCAAAGTGGGTGATCCTACAAAGAGGTTTGGAACCTACGCGTACCGTGCAGCAGACGGTAATGGAGAGCATGGCATTTGGGTAAGCTACGAGGACCCGGTATCAGCAGCAACAAAGGCGGGCTATGTGCATGCCAAAGGCTTGGGTGGTGTAGCTTTCTTCGATTTGTCTCTGGACGATTTTCGAGGACAGTGCGCTGATGAAAAATACCCTCTGCTGAGAAGCATTAAGTACAAGCTATAGAATAAAACTCTCACTCAATTGTTACCCAATTAAGAAGACAGTCTGAATAAAAATTTGGTTTAAAAAAAAAAATGAGTTAGAAGCAACTCCTAATTCATCACAATCAAATAAAAGAGATAAGCAGACTTGTATTTTTTTATTTTTCATTAAAATTAGATACTCAACCGAGTATCTTCCTACGGTTACACCCTTTAAACTGACATATTCGAAATAATGTCTCTTATAATTCGGCTACTCCATGTAGCGAGGATTAAGCAATGCTTATGAATCACTTACAATTAAATCGCTGCTCACTGAGGAAGTCAAAGTCAATATGATGCAAACCCTTTCCTTCATAATCGTTGAATGATTGGCTACGTAAGACAGCTGCAATTAGTCTTCATCATCTTGAGTGCTGGATTTTCGAATTTTCCCTACACATTAAGAAAATTATTCAGTCAGTGATGCTTATCGATAATTGGAAGAAGTGTGGTACCAAATACATAGATGACAATAAGTCATGTCCAAGCAAAACTTCGCGCTTGTGTGTACGAGTGTGTATTGTTTATCTAATGAAGAAACCCGTTCGAATGCCTGACGCCTCTGGAGGTCAAACGAGGTTCGTCACAATTTTGTCATGATCAGTCAGACTGTCATTTGAATTATGAATGTGAGGCAACAAATCAATTGCACTGACGAATTAGTTAGATGTCAGTGAAGTGGTAGGTGGATGAATAATAAGATAGAGGAAAAAAGGTAAGATTACAGCACTTAAAGTTGGCTTAAGTTTTTTGTTTACCTTTCAGCACTTGTTTTTTCATAAGAATGAGTAATGTTGGCCATTAGTGAGTAGATCTGCTCTGGTATTTAATTGGAATAAATCGGTTTCATAGACTGTCTGGTCAGTAACAATTATTTTCCTTTTTCTCTTACAATTAATAGAGATAAAATAAAATTTTTTGTTGAAAGGCTTATTTTAGAGGAACTCGAGTGTGGAATTTAGATTAATAGAAATACTACACACTTACAACATAATATTTGAAAATTAATGTTGTGGATAATAGTGAAGCAGCATTACAGAAAGTCTACAAATATCAATAAGATATCATCTATTGCTTCTTATATGCTTTAAAGAAATTTTAAGGTATTCATATAATCTAAAATCGTGGTTCTGGCAAAACAAGAAAACTTATCAAATTCTTTACAAATTTTTGTTCCAAGATTAGCGTTTTAAATGCACAGATCGCATATCATTTCTGAGTGAGTTTCGATTTGATTAATAAATGAGTTTTCTTTATCGTATAATTTTCTTATCATTAGTGCAGCAATGTGCAATATTTGTGTTTTTTTTTTAGGAACATATGGCAAGATTTATTTATTTCCTCTTTTTTAAAAAACAGTATAATAAACGTTTGCAATTCTACAGGCTTCTTTTGCATATTTCAGTACTAAAATTAGAAGTCACAAGTCTATTTAACCCAGCATCTACATGGGACAGTCTGCGGTTTACTGTTCACAAGGGCTTATCAAATTACAATTTTTTTCGAATTTCAGAACTCAAAAGTTGCATAGGGTGGTCTCTTCAATAAGGATATCAAAAAAATTTACACAATCAGATTACAATTAAAAGTTCTGTGCTATCTCGAGTGTACCTTTGGATTCGAATATTCTTCACACAGGATACTGTGGGTAAAAACCAAGAGTTGCATCGTGTTTGCCAAAGTATTGTTAGTTAAAGTCTATATTTACTTTTACTTTAAGACATATGGGCAATTCTAAACTGACGCTACGGACGATTTGTAAGAAGAAATATTAAAAAAAAGAATAAAAATGTCTAATTTTTAAAAAGCCGTTTTTATATTTGCGTAGTAATTAAGTAGCACTATAGCAATTAAAAACAATGACAACAATCGACCCTAAGGATTTTAAGATATAAGCAAAAGTATGTGCTGGCGTTACGTCACAAAAAAACGGAAGTGATTTTTGACTTAGATTGCAAAATTTGCAAAACTCTCTGAATTGGACAAGACTTTTTATACACAACTTTTTTTAGAGGGGCTTTAAATAAAATAAATTTATTTTCCAAGTGATCAAATTTAAAGAACTTCTTGGTTTTTTTTATTAGGCTTTTTGATGTGGCGTTACGTTACTGGCGTTACGTAACTTAAATTTCTTTCGTAGCTTAAATGAGTAATTAAGTAATTAGGTAGTTAAGTAATTATGTAATTAAGTAATTAAAAAACAAATTTAATATATTATCCTTTCCTTGCCTCAACCATTTTTTCATTATCTCTAGCCAATGCCTATTAGGCCTCTGCCTAATAGAAAATTTACATTTGTAAACTGTCAGCTGTTTGAGGGTTAAACTGGCATTATCAAATGTTATACTCTCTTGAGTCTCTACAAACCGTTATCTCTAACATGGCATTTTTTCAGCCTAAGAATCGTGTATTTAGTATAGCACAAATGAGTTAAAGTCAAATTTTTTCAACAAAAACAACGAATTCTTATGATAGCTGCATACTACGCGTTGAATGTGTCATTAGCAGGGCTCGGATTTTGATGACCTAAAAAACTGAAAAAAATTACCTAAAAAAATTACAAAAATTACCTAAAAACTGCAGAAAAATACCTAAAAACTGACAAAATATGGCGAAAAAACGCAAACTACATAAAAAATAAACAAAAAACAAATCTTTAAAAATAAAATATTTCCAAACTAAAAATGTTTCTTATATTATTTTTATATATAGCGTTACAGTATATTACAAGGTACAATTTTTAGTTACTAAAATTGAAGGAACGTCGATTGTCTGAAAAAATGTTTTTGCAAACAGAAAAACTTCTTTCTACTTCTGCACTGACGACAGGAACATATTTATTTATTTATTTAATTCAATTCTTCAGTGTATGAACATTAACTCTTACAGACTAGGCAAAATTTAGTAACAAAAATATATACCTATGTTACAAAATATAATTTAACAGAGATTTCATTTGATTCTTTGATATCGAAAAATCTAAGTTGTGATTAGCATAAATAGAGTTGTATAAATAAAGAGCTTTAAAAATAGGAGCATTAGCAGCATAGTTAGTGCGAACCAAATCCAAATAAAAAGGATCATAATATCTGAGTGTTCTAGTAGGAGCATTAAAGTTTATCAACTCCAGCAGTGTTGGACTGTCCACCAAACCAGAAATTATATCATGTATAAAAAGAAGAGATAGAATATTTCTTCTACTCTCAAGAGTTTAAAGACTAATTAGTAAACACCGGGATCTATATGGGCGTAAGGAGTCTTCAAACAGGGAGCGTAAGGCAAACCTTGTGAAAGATTTCTGGACACGTTCTAGTCTTAACTTATGCGTCTCATAAAATGGATCCCAAATGACTGAAGCATATTCAAGTTTTGAACGAACAAGGCTAGTAAACAACAGCTTGAAAGTGTAAGGGTCACCAAAACAAGAACTATTACGACGAATGAAAGCAAGCATAGCATATGCCTTGGGAATAATGTAATCTAAGTGGGGGATGAACGAAAATATAAGGTCAAAAAGAACACCCAAATCCTTTAATTCATTAACAGATAACAAAGGTGTATTAGCAATATAATATGAAGACACATGGATATTTTCAGATTTTGAAAACGACATGAAAACGCATTTAGTAAGATTTAAAAAGAGATTATTATTAACGCACCAAACTTGAAGTTTATTGAGGTCACTTTGAAGAAGTGCGTTATCAGATGAACTTTTAACTTTAAGGAAAGTCTTCAGATCATCAGCATACAACAAGCAATTACTGTGTGAAAAAAGAGATGTAACATCATTAATAAAAAAATAAAAAGTAGTGGCCCAAGGATACTCCCTTGCGGAACTCCTGAGGTAACCACGAATGGAAATGATTTAATACTATCAAAGGCTACAACACACTGTCTATTTGATAAATAAGACCTCAACCAACTAAGAAAACTGGAATTAAATCCCATATTTTCTAGTTTTTTTATTAACAGATAATGGTTAACCTTGTCGAACGCTTTCGAAAAGTCCGTGTAAATTACATCCACCTGTCATCTCTCTAGAAACGATGAAATGCAATATTCTGAGAAAATAACCAGGTTGGAAACAGTTGAACGACTACGCATGAAACCATGTGAGAAAGAGAAGTAAAATTTTTTACTGAAAAAAAAGTTAATCTTTAACAATCGATTCGAAGAACTTAGAAATCACTGTAAGCTTTGAAATTGGTCTATAGTTAGAAATATTGTTTTTGGAACCAGACTTGTGTACAGGAGTCACAACTGCAACTTTCCAACTATCAATAAAAATGTCATGCCTTAACGAGTTGTTAAAAATGAACATTAAGGGATAAGCAACACTGCATGCATCTCAGCAATAGAGCATAAAAATAGAGTTAATAAAAACTAGCATATCCTGAGTCTTTATCTAACACTTGTTTTCTAAAGCGGAGAATATGCGAAAAAGCTGTAGTTATAGGAATGCTCTAATGTTATTAGGACTAATTTTAAAAACTTTTCCAGTAGTTTTAATTTATAGTTTATTTTGTTATATTTTGGCGTCTCAGTGAGCAAAAATCAACTAAAGGTATTTGTGCTAGCTTCCTTGTTTACAATGCTTCCTTTTTAAACATGTGTACTAGGGGTATAATTTTTAAAAATTTTTTAAACATTTTATGTTACATTGTGTTTTGTGATGAGGAATAGTAAAAAAGTAATAATTGCGTTTTTTTTTTAGTTTTATTTCAAAAAGCTCCCCAGAAAATCTAACTTAATTTTTTGGTGAGTTTTCGAGGCAGTCAAAATTGCACTTGTTATTTATACCAATTTACAAGTAGTCTATGTATCTACACAGAGAAAACAAAATTTGCAAAAGTGGCAGAAACGAGCTAGTTTTAAAAACGTTTAACCCAGATTTTGCACTTCTAACGTTTATTTTAATTTTAAAAACAAACATTTTAAAATTAAATAGTAAAACGTTTATTTTCATTTTAAAAATTTACATTTTAAATTGAGATTCTAAAATGTTTGTTTGATTTTTAACAATGGATATTTTAAAATGCTGTAGTAAAATATTTATTTTCATTTTTAAAACGAAAATTTTAAAACGAGATTGTTCGTTTGATTTTTAATAATAAATATTCTCAAATGTAAAATGTTTATTTTCATTTTAAAAACGAAAAATTTAAAATTAGATAAATGTTCGTTCGATTTGTAATAATAAACATTTTAAAATGCAATGGTACAACAATTATTTATATTTAAAAACAAAAATGTTCATTATTTCTCATTAATTTAAAACATTTACAGAAATTCGCATTTCCTCTATTAATTAAAATAAAAGCTTTCTTGGTTTTCAAAATAACAGTTTTATTTTAGTTATTTTATCATCAGCTATGTCCATCTCGTTAAAATTTTTTAAATAATAAAACTGTATACCAGGGTCTATAAAAAATGGAATTTTGTCAGATATTATTAATTTTATTTAAAATACTTACTTGAATGATGAATGAAAAATATTTTATTTTCTGAACAAATATCAAATACATAAGTCAATGAAACATATATAACAAACAATTCTAATAACGAATTCTAATAACAAGTGTTTTGAAACATAGTATGTGAATTTTACTATGTCATGGTAAAACGTTCGTAGTTGTTTTAAAAACGTATCGTTTCACTTTTCTATTTAAAAACGTATCGTTTCACTTTTCTATTTAAAAATATGCGTTTTCATTTTTGTATGGCGCAAAATGTTTTTAAAAATATTAATTTTAACCTACTATATTACAGTAAAACATTCGTAGTTGTTTTAAAAACGTTTCATTATACTTTTCTATTTAAAAATGTGCGTTTTTTGTTTTGTATTGCTTAAAATGTTTTTAAAATTATTAATTTTAACCTACTATATTATAGTAAAACATTCATAGTTGTTTTAAAAACGTTTCGTTATACTTTTCTATTTACAAATGTGCGTTTTTATTTTTGTGTATTGTAAAATATTTTTAAAAATATTAATTTTATCCTACTTTATCGTAGTAAAATAATCGTGGTTGTTTTAAAAACGTTTCGTTTTACTTTTTAATTTTAAAATGTGCATTTTCATTTTTGTATGGCGCAAAATATTTTTAAAAATATTAATTTTACTGAACATTTTAAAAATGTGCGTTTTTGATTTTTTTTTTTCTCAGTGTAGTAGTGAATTTGAGTTTGAACCCGTGTGATAAACATATGTTTTTTTATTACTATAGCTATCTCTTTTTTGCTTATCCTTTTTTAATGTTGAAATAGCAATAGCCAACGTAACGGCAGATTGTGAACTATAAATGTTGTTTGTCAAATTCAGAAATAAAATAAAGTTCCTTAAAATGTCTTAAAAAAGGAAACGTTGCGTGCACAAATAATATAACTTCTTTCGGAAAAAGCAAAACAAAAAGACGCGAAATACCAAATGTGGAACATTATTTAAGTGACTTATGTAAAATACCTAAACAAACTCTTATCATTGGAAGATGCAATACTTTAGCTAAATTACAAAAAAGTAAAAAACAAAGGTATAAAGTGGTGACAGCTGAAGTGATCGATTTGTGGCTCAAGCTAGATTTTCCCAGCATAACAAAATCTTCAGTGGAAAGAAAAATTTAAAAACTTATAAACAGTTGCTCAAAATTTTTAAAATATAAAAATGGGAAAAATCCAGGCACTGTTTTTGATGAAATATTCGACATAACTAACGAAAAAGGTACATGGCTCAGTACAGAAGCAAAAAATTGCATTTACTTTGAAAAAATACAAATGGAGCAAATGGATATATAACTACTAACAGTGTCAAAGTGCATCCATCAAAAGCTTGCCTACACGCAGAGAAAAACATAGTTGCAACAACCATGTTTTATGAGGAGCATAGTATGATTCGGATTATGATTGTTGCTAACATGTTCTTTAACACATAATATTTTCTTTGATCATGATAAAATGATTACAACAACCATATTTAGAAAAGAAACTTTTTTGTAGGAACCAAAATATTATTGAAACAATCAGTATTCTCTTATTGGGCCGAAAATACAGTGATTGCAACAACTATATTATAAATTTATTTTTAGGATCCAGAATATTATTGAAAAAATAATTTTAGTTTTTTTATTTTCATGCACTCCAATTTCCACAGTTATTAATTAACATATGTATTATCTTCAGAGATTTGCCAATGTCTGGGCTGAACAGAAATATTAATTCAATTGAAAAATCTTTTTGATAAAATTTTTTGTCCGAGCTGGGGTTTGAACCGCGGCTTTTTCGCTTACGAGTCACGCACACTACCAGTAGGCCACAGCCGCTACTACCACTCGCCTGACTAATGCCATTCATGAATATGGTACATTAAGTGCATTGTCACAAAAATAGTAATATGTGTGATAAACCAAATATGGTCAGAATTGCGAAATATATTTACGGTAAATAGAAATATGTTTGCTGCAATTAAAGTCGAAAAGGTCACTTTTCTGCGTGCTGTTTTTAGGATAAGGCAATTTAAAACAAAATTGAAGGTCTGAATGAAGTGAAAGTTTTTCTTGCAAAATGGAAAAAAGTTTGGTAAGCAAGAAATACAGGTCGTAGTTCTAAAAAATGAAGTACGAGAAGTAAAGCTGACTCCTTTGGTTCTTGATAATGGTAAAAGTGCAACAATATTTGAAGGAATTATAAAAATGATAACTTGTGATACAACAAGTGTTAATACCGGCAATAAAAATGGAGTTGTTGTTCAATTACGAAAGCATTTCGAACTGCTGTTACTACCTCCACCACAGTATCTTGGTTGTCAACACCATGTGCTTTATTTAATATTAAGGCATGTCATGGATGAGTTACTGGAAGGAAAATCAACATCGCCTAATATATCTTATACCATATTCTCCGAACTAATTTCAAACTATGAAAACCTAAAACAAAGCTTCCCGCAAAATAAGAACAAAATTGAAGTTAAGTGCATCAAATGGCGAGATGACATGCAATATTTGTTTGAGCTTGGTACACCATTTAGCTTTTATGAAAAAAATAATAAATTTAAATTCATAAAGTTTAAAGCTATTCCAGAGCTATTCTTGCGATTTTAACATTTATACTTATACCAAAATACAGAGCTCAATTATCTCCGATATGCCAATTTATATGCGGTGCTTGGTACCATGTATGGTTTTCCGATCTCTGTTTTCAAGACAGCAATTTTGAAAATTTAGAAATGTGAATAAATCAGTTTAAAAAAGCTCACATCTGCTTCTTGAAACATTGGGTAAAAGAAAATTCAGCTATACAAAATCAGCAGCGCTCTTATATTTGTACAAAACGTGCCAATAAATTTGTTCAGGAAATTTTCCCTAGGTGCAAAATACCTAATAACTTAAATCTTAAATTTATTTCTGCAAATGTTAAAAAAGTAAACAGCATTTTCAATATTTTTATTTGTGCTAGGAAATTGAATATCACTTTTAAATAAAATCAATAAAAATTAATTACTTATTTTTTTATATATGTGTTTTTTTATTTTATAAATAAATTGTGTGTCCTGCGGGAACTTTTTGAAGTTAAATAAAAAAACAAAAACGGAGCTAGAAATTTTTATTATTCCTCAACTTATAATACTATGTAACTAAGGTCTTTGAAAAAAGTTATACCCCTACAGCCTTATGCAATAGATTTTCTTAAACGCATGTTTAAGGCTTTACGAAGAATTCTTGTACATTTGCTAGTCTGTTACTGAAAAAAGTATACAAAGGTCGAAAATGGAGCTTGTCTATGATATAAATATCATAAACATCAACCTTAATCGAAGAGACGATAAAAAATTTTAGGTTAAGTTTACGCAGCCTTTAAACGCAAATTTCGGCGTTTAAGTTACGCAGATCTTAAGCTAGCCGGAAAAACATTTATGAATAACGATATGTTGTTTAATGCTGTTTTAAAATTACGCAGCCTCTAAAATGAGCTTATGAATTAGGCTGCTAATGTGTACGATTTGTTGTTGCCTTTGATTTTCAAAGCAAGCAAATTAGTTATACATAAAATAAGTCATTGCTTAGAAAGTATAAAAGGTAGAACAACCAAATTTTAAAGATAAATATATTAAACTATCGGTTTTAAATGTGCAAAATATTAAATTTTGGCCAAGTAGTTTTTACTTGCGTGACACAGGCCTGTAGCCAGGGGAGAAAGGGGGCAATGCTCCCCTACTACAACCGTTTGCCCCTGGCCAAATCAGACAATGAAAAACTTTAAAATAATAAATTATATGCATTTTGTTGATATATTTGTTTATTGCTTTAAAATTAGTTTAGTTTAAAATAACAAGAAATATACACATTCACCGTATTCATGACTTGAATATGTATATGAGATTTGTTTAACAAAATTCAAATTTCTACTGGGTCGCCAATATTTGCTACCAAAAAATAAGATTAGAATTTTAATAAATTTTTAACCCGCATCCATAGGAACTTTCTTGAAATGAAAAGCACGTTGTGCACCAATTTGATGCAGATGCAAAAATAATATATAATTCATTGAAATATTTTTAATTTTTAAATTTTTTTTATGCATGATGAATGTTTATTAATTTTACATTAACAAAAAACTGCATATCTTAGTTCTAGCAAAAATTTATAAAGCAAAAGGTTTAAATCAAAACATTTGTCGGCCTTTGTAGTCTAGTGGAGAGTGAGCTAGACTATCAACCCAGAGGTCCCTGGTTCGAATCCGAGTTCGGGCATGGTTCTTTTTACTTTCTTTGTTCTTTCCTACATTTAAGAATTATGGAAAACTATAAATCCGCAACTAAATTGTGGAAAATGTGAAATTAAAGGACACGAACAACTAGGGACTGGAAATGCTTGCCGAGGTTAAGGTATAACACTAGCCTCGGTTAATCAATAATTCACGTATAGTTCCAATCAATTCCTCTAAATAATCTATCCCTTTTCGTTCAGGTCAAGGACCAAACCTCGTTTGTATAAGGCTCTTTGATTTGGTTCTTTGATCTTTAAAAAAAAAAAAAAAATAAACAAACATGCATGTTTGTTCTTAATATATAAATCTGAATAAAAAATTTGCATCAATTTGATGCAAGCGGCGGATGCGGGTTAATTCAATTTTTTTATTTGTTTTACTTAAAAAATGTCTTATAGCACATTCTTTACTGAAAAAAAGTCTGACCTCACAAAATGTAGAATTTTTTAGATTCTGACCTGAATTAACAGAATGTGAACTTCTTTTGAGCTGAGAAAAGAACGGAAAAAATGCAATATTTTTTTTTTCATTTGATATTGGCTGCACTGTTGTTTTGAAATCCGATTTATTTACGACTGAGGTTATGTATAGTGCGGTACTGCATGTAATTTATAAGAAATACTTATCGAGCTGTAAAATTTTATTGAAAGTAACAACTTTAATCAAAATTGTTTTGGATTCAATTTAAAAAAAATTTCAAAATCGGAACATTTTGCTTCTCACAGTTGTCTTTGTCAAAATTATTTTTTTTTTATGTTGGTATTACTAGAGAGCAGAATGCAGAACCGCCGAATTTTACAGGTCAAAAAATTCGGAATTTGTTATAATTTTGCGGTCAGAATTTTCGAGAAAAGAACACGATTTATTGTGAGGTCAACATTTTTTTTAGAAAAGAACGGAAGAAATGCAGAACTCTTGAAGAGGTCTGTAAAAATGTAGATTTTTTTCCAGAAAAGAATGCGCTTTTATACATAATGTGCTTTTTTATATGTTAGCCTATTTCGCTACTCTTTCTTATATATTTAGCCACTTTAAATAAATCTTATATTTTTACCTTCATTTTATTACAAGGTCCTGAATTAATTTTTATATTATTTTTTATGTATTAATCTCATGTATAAAAAGATCTACATATCCATGTAAATGTTATAAAATTAACTGCTTTTAAATAAATATGTGTAATGTATTCATTTCACATGTTAAAAAAATTGTTTTTTTTTATGTAAATGAAAAACCAAAAAATTTCCCCCCCAAAATTCATGCCTGCTCCCTCTGTCTTCTTGGTCTGGCTACAGGCCTGGGGTGACATAAGATGTGAAGAGCCAAAAAATCGGTACATAGCTAGTTCCTGGAAATTAATGATGTTGATATTTATTTTGTCTGATTCCTCCAAAAGTTGACTTAATGATATTTAATCTGCACGAATTATCCTTATTGGTCCTAAATGTATTATGCATTGGAATGAAAACATGCAGTTGCACTATGAAAATTTTTTTTTATTGCGCAATGAAAACGCAATTGATATTTATTGAAAATAATCTTAAAAACTTTATAGTTATAAAGTTATAATTTCCAACAGGATTATTGCAGAATATATTATTCATATCCTACTGGGCATGACCTTCAATACAATTTTTTAAATAAAATTTTATTCTATGGCTTTTTTATCTTGTGTGTTCTTTTTTTAAATTAAATTAAGATTTAACCATATATTACATAGACGTCAAATGTAATGTTTGCATTGAAAAAAATTTTACTGCTTTTATTTAAAGTTCTGAAATGTAAGAATTTTCAAAAAATTAACTATGGTTACTTAGACTCTTAGGTATTGTTTTTTAATTACACAAATATATTTCTTTTGATAAAATAAGACCATTTGTTAAAATTAAAATTTTCTGTTTTGGGACTTTTTGCATCCAAAAGTTTAAAAAAGAACTCTGTGCTTGGGTTTTAATCCGAACATTCTTCGCTGGAGTTTTGAAAGAAGCTCCCGAAATCTGATGCTTCTAATAGTGATTTCGAAAGTGGCCTAAGTAACAAAACTATAGCATACTGAAAAGTTTAACTTTCGATCATCATGAACGACATAACTTCAAAGTAGTATCGGTAGCTCAATAAATGTTGAAATGTCAAATGGGAAAAAGTCAATATTCCTTTTGTTCATCATTCATAGCTTTTTCGAAACCAATCCAATTTTAGGGCGTTACACCCGCATACCTGGGTTCAAACCTAAAAAAATTAGATCGAAATTAATCAGATCGATACCTTAAAAGCAGGACATCGTATCTAGCAAAACATGAATCTTACAGGAGAGGAAAATAGCGTTTTACATCTCAGCAAGCATAAAATTGTTTAATATTTTTATTGAAAATGCACTGTAAAGAGGTTATTATTATTATGTGATCTTTTTTAAAATCCTAAACGCATTACTATAGCAGAAACTGCAGATACGATGTTTTGGTTTTTTTTTACTTATCTGAGATCAATTGTAGTTACGATACTTTAGACAAAGTGATTTATTGTTGCATACTCGCAAGAAAGTGGTTTTTATTGCTTTTTATTTTGTGAAGTAATGGAATATAACTCCATAAAACAATAAAACAAGGATGAAGTATTAAAAATTAATATAAAATATAAAATATATGCATTTACATTTTCGGTTCATCCGCATCTTCTGCGTTCGTTTTCGGCAATGTGTCTGAGATGACTTTGTGGGGTAGGCTTAAATATTATTTTTGAAAGTGTTGCGGGATTACACCTTTCTTGCACAAGTTTTCTTAATCTATAAATTTTTGAGTGGATACTGCTATTCTCTTTTCGTAACAGTTTGTTGGAAACAGATCTAATGCGGTTGGATGTTTGCGACTAGTTGAACTGTTTTGTATTCCCTCCAACTGATAAATGATAATTGCTGAGTGCAGGTTTCATCTGAATACCCGCTTTGAATTTTTATAAGAGCATCAAAATAAATAATACGTGATTTAGTAATGGCTATTCTTGCCACTGAACTTAACTGCTTCCAATTTTTAAAATCCTTATGGTCCATGCAAACTACTTCATGATTAAAATGATTGATTCTTGAATTTGCTATCAATGTACTCCACTCCGAAAAGAAAAGTTATCTTCAGGGTTTTGATATATTTTGCATTCCTGATTAATGCATATAATGTAGCGAACATAGCTTTATTTTGCCCAGGGCAGCTATCGCAATAAAGTGCCATTTGGGTAATGGTCCCACGGTCTCAACCATTTTTAAGTACTTGGTAATAATGGTGCAGATTTCATTGGAACCGCGCTTTCCATCGCTTTCACCCCATAAATAGCAAAAAACATTTCTTGTGCCACTTCATACACAGTTCCATTGTAATATGAGTATTTTCGACTATAAAACAAGTTAATATTATCACCATGTGGCATATTAAGAACTTTTTGTAGATTAAAACTTGCACAAAGAAACCAGTCGCATACCTTACTGCCATTTTGATCCTCAATAAAAAGTTTTTTACAAGAGTCTTTCATCATTAAATGATCTTCGTATTTAATTTTGATCGGTTCCACGCATCTTTCCTCTTCGCTCAAATTTTCGACTTTCGCGCAAAGTCCACACTTTTCCTTTGGACAGTGGAAACCGACGCTAAACTTATTGTTAAATATATTTCAAAATATAGGTAAGCTTAATACCTGCAAAGGCGGCTCTTTTGATGAACAATAAGATTGGTATACGTTCCGGTACAAAAAGTTTACATTGCGTAGCTTGCTCGGTAAGTATTTCCGAGAAGTCTTGTTGCTACAGTTATGTGATGGTACAGCAGGATGATTCTCAATGAATGTTTTCACTGCCTGTAAAGAAGTGTCGGATGTTTTGTTTGCAGATGGTCAATGGCCTCGTTGGTCACGTTTACTAAAGCCATTAACGTTCATATTTGAGCACGCGTAGCGTAATGTCATTTGAGATATGTCCATTGTTTTAATAATAAACTGTTGACGGATTTTCTTGGACTCATCTTTAAACGTTATGGAGTATCTAAATGAATAACCTCGCCAATAGCCATTTCCTTCATCTGATTTTACTGTGCGACGTCGCACCGTACTTCATGTGGTGCATGACAAAAGCCAGTCACGTTGACGTTGGTAACTTCCCATTCCCCAATACATTTCGTGAATGTTTTTCCTTTCTTTCTCAGTAAAGCTCGTACATTTTAGCAGAAACTGTCTTGATTTGCATAACAAAGGCTGGACTTTCTTGCCAACACCAGTCCATTTCGCTATTCGTCGCTTAACGCAATGGCTTCCACATGTCTTCTTCCTATGGACCTGCTTTCCAACGCACTCTTCTATTATCTCCTCTTCACTGGTAGTCAGTTGATCATTTTTTGAAAATATATGTTATAAATTCATTATCGCTGATTTCGCTATTTTTCACATTTTTCCGTTAGACTACAAACAGGATATGGTTACATTTTTGTTTTACTGTAGAGATATTGGTAAGTCTTAACTTAGTTGCAACAGAAAAGATTAAATAATAAGTAGTTATTTTTATTTTTCGATAAATCTCATACTATATCTTAATGAAATCCCGTTTCAACGAACACCAATTTTACTCAGAGAACTTTCACTTACATTTATGGAAATTTAAAGAACCTCCTTCTACTTTTGGCCTAACTCAGTACTTTTTACAAGTAGGTATATATGCAGTGTTTTGCGTGTGAAGTAAAAATATTTTATCTAAAATTTTTAATCGTATTTAACATCTTTTTATTTTTATGTAGATACGATAAAATGTTCTTAAGCCATAATTTCCCATAGGATAAGGTTACGGTAATTTTTTTTCTAAGAGATGACGGATTAGCTTCTCGAAAATGCAATAAAAAATTTTTGTCCGAAATGCTAGATACGATGTTCTGCCTTTGAGGTGTCGAGATGAAGGCAATTCCAGTTTATATAAAGTCGAAAGTTGCAAAAAAATGCTTTCCATTTTAACGAGTAGTAATCACTGATCGAAAGTCAATTAACCCTTTCATCAATTATTTAGGTTTACGAAATCATAACTATTTATTTTAAGCTTTTCCGAAACTACTGTTTCCAATTTAATTGAAAGATTGTTTAATTGAAAGTTGGAATTTCTTGGTACATTTACCGTTTATTTAACCATGTGTTCAATAAACACTTTTACATTCAAACATTCAAGCATTCGGCAAAGTTAATGACCATAATACACATACATACATACATACATACATACATACATACAGACGTTAGTATTGCAACTGCAATTTTTAACTGCAATTTTAAGTCAGCTAGCTACTGCTTGATAGATGGCAACTCTTAGCTGAACAACCAAGTTAATTGACTCTTTGCCGGTTTTAGGGTAATAGCAGCTAGGCATGGTGCTGCGCGTTTTATGATGACAGCTAAATTGAAAATAATCTCTATGTTATCGCAAGTTTGTAAATATTTTGTAGCGCTTACTCTTTTTTTGGCAGCAATAAATTTTGATTTATGCCAAATAAATTTCACTTAATTTAGCGTTAAGGTGAAGCCTGTAAAAGTCGGTATTAATTTAAACTTGTTTAAAGGTGTTTACAGGAAAAAAACTTAACATAACAGCAGCATGCTGACACTTTTTTAGAACCAACAATCATCGACCACCAAGCACTTTTTTAATTGCTTACCTACCACCTGTTGTGTAGCTGTCAAAATAGCTGTTGCCATCACATTTTATCGCTTAAAAAAAATAAAACTAATATATAAAAGAAAGTGTAAAAAGGACACTGAATGTTATGTCATGATTTTATGCATGAAATACTAAGGATACTCGAGGATACTCCAGAAAAATACAACACGTGTGGCCCACAAAAATACGAAAGAAAATTATGAAAAAAAAAATTAATACTAGAGTATCAATGCGTCGATCACAAAAGCACTCAACCACTTAAGTATGCGCCAGTGTCTACAGAAACATTATCAGCTCAGCTCAAAATATTCATTACAAAAGACGAATCAAAGTCGCACTCTCATCTTTACAATCTCGTCATTGTCATCGTCATCGTCATCTTCATCGTAATCATCATCTACACCCTCTTAATTTGACACATCAGCAGATCAAGTGACACTGATCTTTGTTGGGCTGTCCTCGGACGCTGACGCTAGCACTGACTCTGACTCTGACTCTGGCTCTGCCATCACGTACGTCCATTTCGTTTCCTTCTGATGATCTTCAATTTCTAAGCCGAGGCGCATGCGTGACTTTGTAATTTAAACATTTTAAAGCATTTTCCATTTTTTTTAACTGATCGCTGATCACATTTTAATATGCGTCGACGCAAGCAACGCCAACATTTGCATGCGCACACATTGCGGCACCGTCATCCAAATTAACTTAATGACGTAATGTCAAATATTTGACATTTCTTGACTTCTTGGCATTCTCAGCTGTAGGTCCTGACTGTGACTTCTTTGTCAGAGGGCCACCAACTAATTTTTAACCAAAATTATGCATAATTAATCCGCCATCCTCCTGCGTGTGTTCATTTTTTTCGGCACTCTCATAACTTGGTGACATATTATAAGGTTGTGGTGCCCCACCAAACATGTCTTGTGTCTTTCTTACAAATGTTTCTTTTGACTTATGCTGTATGGTAGATAGTATTAAGGTTATTTTATGGTAATTCGTCTTTTTTGCCTTTTTATGTTAAGAACAAAATTTTTAATTTTTGCTTTTTCATGCTTTACTACCTTCAACCTTAGCCAACATGTGTTTTGTGTGAGAATGGGTGTGTGTGTGTGTGTGTGTGAGTAGTGCTTTGGCTCGGATTAATTGGACCACCTGGAAGAAATGTGAAGGATTTGCTTTGCAAACGACACTGGAAGTTTTATGATTTTTGGCACAAAATAGAGATAATTAATGCTGAAAACACTTTAAATGCTTTAAATTAGGTTTTAAGATATTTAAAATATACAATAATTGTTTAAATATTTTGTTTTTCTTAAATTTTAGCATTACACAAATTCTGTATATCGCCAAAATTTCATTAATTTCAATATAGCTTTCACAAAAGCAAAACCCTTCACGTAGATGCTGTCGTAGTAAAGCATCCTGCTGCGAGTAAAGCAACAAAATACCACAAAATTCGATAGCTAAAGAATATACATGCATTGTATTAAATGGAGTTGTTAAGAGCATATTGTTATGGTCTATGATATTCAATGATATTGTGTTTTACAACATATGAATAAGTATTATTAATTATGTAGATAAAGCATTTTCTACTGAAAAATGTAAGGAAATTTATGCGTTCTGTCAATGTGTTGGCTTTCTTTGGTTTATCAGAAATCGATTTGTTTTCAGAAGTTTTCTTAAAACTAATTAAGGTACAATCCGTTCTCTAAAAAATTTCAATGTCAATATGAATATTGAAGACCAACAAAGATCAGAACAGTTTTAAATTGAACATTAATCACTGTTTGTGCAAGTAATGTTTCTGCTTCTGAGGTTTGTCAACCCAATCTTTGTTTATTCCCCAAAGATCACAGATCAGTTCTTATTTTGACACATTCAAAAATCAGTATAAGCAAAGTGTGACCAATTGAGGAGTGAGTAAGTTGTTAACAAAGGAAAATGGAAAAGCGTTGGAATTTCAATAGTTACATATTAACATTTTAATATTCATTGTATTTGACCCTGCATTATATGACTTGTGTTTTGTTTTGTGTAAGTAAATTATTTTTTTTTTATGTTATTATCTTTTAAGAATAACTGGCCGCTAGCACTTCCAAAAATTGTAAACTGTTAGAATTTTGCTAGTTGCTTTACAGGTCTAATTAAAATACGTGGGACATGTTAGTTATTGAAAACCTTGGGATGGACGTCTGCAACGTTTGTTGCCTCTGAACTTTGAAAACTCACATTTCAACTGAGTTATTTTTTGCCTGTAAAAGTTCAAATGCTCAGACAGAAAATTATTAAAAAAAAAAATTTTTAATCGATTTCGAGCCTCCGATTTTTTCAGAAGAACGTTAGAATTGATGTTTTGCTGCAATACTTGAAAAAAATTGCCAGAAACAGCCACAAAACCTGCACTATTGTAAAAATGTTGAGGTTTGCGGAAGAGAATATTCATCGAATTTGCTTTTTTAAAAAAAAAAATTAATTTTTGATCAAAATGGTAAGATACAAAAAATCTATACACATAAAAGTCAATGTCTGTATGCAAGGGCGTCCGCAGGATTTGTTCTAGGAAAGGGGAAAAGGCATAATTGAATCTAGAATAAACATAAACAAAATGTAGCCTATATAATGATATTTACTACGATTATTGGTACTAATTTTGTGAATATGATATGCACACTACACCAGTTGACATACGTTTGTACACATTAGAAAATCTAATAAAATTTTAAAGATGGTGCAACAATCTTTCTCGCATCATGTCCGAAACATTTAAAAATTTTATTTAATTTTTTTGTCATGTCATATTTACAATACTAAAACAAATATTCTTAATAGTTTAATAAATTAAATAATGTGAGACCTATATCCTTATATGAAATCGCATTTATTACTATCGAGACCCAAGATTTCAAATTTTAAAATTAGAATACAAAAATTTCCTATTATTAAACAATATTTTTTTTTTTGTTGAAAAACTGAAAAAACTACATTTTTAGGCCATTTTTTAACTTTGAAAGCCTTTTACTCTTAAACTTTAGGAGGTCAAAAGCCATATCATTCGCAATGCAAACACGGCAATGCAAGACAACACCACCACAATTCTGGGCTGCGATGCCAATGCAAGACACACACTATGGGGCAGCTCTGAAATAAACACTAGAGCTGAGTTTTTATTCGACTTCATAATTAACTCTAATCTAAACATATGCAATAAAGGAAATACACCTACTTTCACCTTTCCAAGTACTGACAACTTCACAGGCTGGAGTGAAGTCTTGGATATTACACTTCTATCTGAAAACGAGTCTCTAAAAGCAGTCAATTGGAGAGTTTCGAGCAAAAGTTCCTTCTCGGATCACAACTTGATCTTCTTTGATTTGAACCTTGAAATAGAGGCCCCTCTTCCATTTCGTAACCCCAAACGTACTGACTGGGCCAAATTTGCCAAAATGGCTCGCCCAAAAATCCGTTCTGTAGCCTACAAGCAAATCTCAACTGCGGAGGAGATAGACTCTTCCGTAGAGGCCCTAGAGCAAACCATGCAGGTTGCCTTTAGAATCTCATGTCCCACTAGCAGTGGCAAGAAGAAATCTCTTCCTCCGTGGTGGAGCAAAGATCTATCCGACCTTAGGAAAAGGGATAGGAAAATTTTCAACTCGTGTCATAGGCAGTGTCTTTGGCAACCATACAGAGACATCCTGAAAAAGCATTCTTGGTAGGAATACACCCAATCAATCGACAATATAAAAGAATCGGCAAGACTAAGCAAAATTCTGTCCAAAGAAAGCACCAGTCTTACTTTCATTCGGAAAGAAGATGATACGTGGACAGAATCTACCAATGAATCACTAGAACACTTACTCAACACACACTTCCCCTGCTGCAGGAGCAGCTGCAATGAGACCTTAGGTTTACAATCACCCGAGGCAACTGCGGTGGTTCCGACTGGCTCCTTTATCTCAATGGAAAGGGTTATGTGGGCCTTAAGCAGCTTCTCTCCATACAAATCTCCAGGTCCCGACGGCATTCTTCCAATAATGTTGCAGAAATTACAAGATGTAGTTGCACCTATCCTACTCTCTATCTTCACAAATTACCTCTGCCTTAACTACACTCCAAGGAGCTGGAGAAGAGTTAAGGTAATATTTATACCGAAAGCTGGGAGGAGAGGTCATAAATCAGCAAAGGATTTCAGACCAATAAGCCTCACATTATTCGTACTGAAAACCCTAGAGCGTGTACTGGATATTCATCTCAGGGACGTTCTAAAGGGTGCTAACATATCCAGCGCCCAACACGCATACCTCAAGGACAGATCCACAGATACCGCCCTACATGAGGTTATTACTACTATTGAAAGATCCATCTTCTTTAAACAATACACTCTTGCGGCCTTCTTAGATATAGAAGGAGCTTTTAACAATATTCATACCAGGGCCAATCTTGTTTCTCTCACCATCGTTGGTGTACAAGCACCGGTGAGAAACTGGATAGTCTCAATGCTCAGTAACAGAATAATCCAGGCAGACCTGGGTGGCTGTCAACTCACGAGATTTGTCAGTAGGGGTACTCCGCAAGGAGGAGTGATCTCCCCCCTACTCTGGCTTATCGCCATGAATGAAATTCTTAATACACTAAATTGCAATGGGGTCAAAGTGGTAGCTTATGCGGATGACGTGGTTGTAATGGTGTCAGGACTGTTCCCCTCTACGCTCAGTGAGCTAATGGAGGTTGCTTTGGGAAAACTCAGTGTCTGGGCTGCCAGGTGCGGCCTAAGAGTTAACCCTAGCAAGACGAAACTGATGTTATTCACCACAAAAACCAAAGTGCCACAATTTGTCCTTCCAAAGCTTAACAACCAACCTCTTACACTATCCAGTAGCGCAAAATATCTAGGTGTCATTCTGGATCCGAAGCTAAGTTGGAAAACTAACATCGAACAAAGGGTCAAAAAGGCTTGCATAGCCTTCTACGCCTGCAAAAAGACCTTTGGTAGAAAATGGGGTCTTCAACCAAAAATGCTCTTATGGCTATGCACAGCGGTAGTGCATGCTATCTTGGCGTATGGTGCACTAGTATGGTGGCCTGCACTGAATAAAGCATACAACATAACAAAACTAGCTCGGATCCAGCGATCCGCATGCATAGGTATCACAGGGGGTATCCGCTCATGCCCCACTGATGCACTCAATGTCCTGACACATTTATAGATCCCCATAGATCTACACATTAATCTTACCGCAACAAACAGTGCAGTCAGACTCAGAGAGTCGTACAACTGGCGGAATAGGCCATATGGACACAGCAACATTCTAAATCCGCTACCTCGGGAACTGATTCCTGGAAAAACGGACTACGACACACCCAAACTCGACTTCACGAAATCCTTTACAACCAAGTTTCCCACCAGGGTGGAATGGCGCAATGGGGGAGTTGATCTAGCCTTCGATGTGTCCTTTTACACGGATGGCTCCAAGATGGAGTGTGGAGTGGGAGCGGGCATATACTCTGAGAAACTGGGAGTGGCGGAGGCTTTTCGTTTGCCAAAATCTTTCAGGCCGAGCTTTTTGCGATAAGAGAAGCTTGTCGCACCTTAAGTAGAGCTAACACCAATCACCTTAATGCAGCTATTCTGACGGATAGCCAAGCCGCCGTTAAATCTTTAGCTGCGATCAGCACCAACTCCAAACTGGTAAGGCAGTGTAAGAATGAACTGGCCCGGCTAAGTCACCAACTTAGCATTACTATAATCTGGGTTCCCGGCCATAGGAACATTTATGGTAATGAAAAGGCGGATGAATTGGCTAGGCGGGGTTCTTCCCATGACGTTTCAAGAGCGGAACCAGTCGAAGTTCCACTGAACACAGTTAAGGGAGGTATTCATTCTTATTACTTAACCTTAGCCGGTCGTAGATGGAGAGAACTACCAACCTGCAACACATCAAGAAAAATATGGCCCCTTTACAACATAGGTAGAACCCAACAGATGCTCTCAAAACCCCGGAACGACATAGCCAGAATAACGGCTATTTTTTCGGGTCACTGGTGCATCGGAGTTCACGCCGAGAGAATTGGACTACCCTTCAACACCCACTGTCGCAGGCTGCGATGACCCAAATAAAAAAGAAACACTGACACACTTTCTGTGCACCTGCCCGGCCCTGGCCAGGTCCAGACTAACAACGCTTGGCAAGCCCTTCCTCAGCAATCTAGAGAAACTTTCAACAACAAAAATCAACAATCTCCTAACGTTCATCAACCGCACCGGATGGTTATAACCTAACAGTGCGTTACCCACCCAACCAACAGAAACACGAGGTTATGGTATGAAAACGGCTCACTAGAGCTACTTGGATCCTACTTGTATGTAGAATCACCATCTAAAGCAACCAACCATCATTCGCAAAAAGTAAAAATTTGAGTTGTAGCTATTCTTGAAATGTTACCCGCATGCTAAGGTAAATATTTTTCACCGGTTCTCACACCGCATTGACACCAATCTACTTATTTATTTTTCCATCATGAATCAGTTCTAGCAGCTTGCAAGCTCCTACAATCGAGTAAGAAAATATACCTATTATCTGAAAGATTTAAAAAGTTTATTTTTTTTATTTCAAAATGTATGAATAAATAAATAAAGAGGTACATGTATATTAGATTTGTTTTGGGTTTCATACATTTTCTTAACATATTCCAGAACCTCTTGCAAGGCTTGTTTCTGAATCCTGATTTAATATAAGCACGTGACTCGAAAAAAGTACAGAAAATTCTCAAACTGGGAGGGCGCCGCTAAATAACGTGAATTTTAAAAAGTATAAAATTATTGTTTGAAATTGAGTCTCCTTTTTACGTTTATGTCATAAAAAACTTTTGATTATAACACATTCTAATGTAAAATCGTTTGCTATATATGATATGAAGTTTTTTAAAAAATTAGTAATTGATCCAAAATTGGCCTACTTCATAGCTAAAATTTAATAGTATTTAATTTTTTGCTTATTTTATACTGTTCCCTAAGTGCAGCACCCTTGCACTATAGTTGATGTTTTTCCTAAACGAATGCAGATCCCATTCTAAAATTTTCCACGATTTATTTATGGGCTACTAGCTACATTTTGAAATAAAAGTAAAAAAAAATCAAAAATACCGAAGTAAAGTGAAATCCGATTTGAAATGTTACTTCCGGTTTCCTACTCTGAAAAAAATTAAATTTAAAATCTTTTTACAACTGTTAAGAAGAACAAATAATTTGCTCAAAAAACACTGATTGCTTTATTTTTTATGTTTTTGGATTATAGCAGTAATAGCTTTTAACAAATCCGTTCCTTAAATTTCTTTAATTCTTTAAAGGCTAATAAACTGGCAATTAGGCTTTATAAAACAAAAAAAATTATGTACATTTATTCAGGCCATGTAGAAGTACAATTATTCCCTGTTTGAACAAAATCCAGATTCTTGCATTATTATCGTGTCCCGTTTTACGTGAAATGCCCCATAATTAAAATTTTTTTGTTGAATTATTAACTTCTTAAAGTTTTCAATCCCGAACTAATACCGAGATCCCAGGATTGAGATTTTCAATCCCGACAGTCCTGGGATTGAGAAAATCTTCTAGGATTGGACTCCCTAATACATACATACACACATATCGTCGCTATGTGTTTTTCAGTAACTTTTCAGCAAGAAAACTGATTTTTTTTCAGAGCATTTCTACTACTGCGAGCACATAGCTGTTTTGATCACTTCCAAAAGAAATCTAAAAAGCAAATGCAAAAATATAGGCGATAGATAGTGTTAGTAAACTATGCAATAAAAAATATTTCCAAAAATCACATAACCATTTTTCTGGGCGCAGCGACGATATGTAGGAATTGATGGTCCTTTTTATGTATTATTGTAAGCTTTTTATTTTTACAAAGAAGATTTGATTTCTATGACTTATTTTATATAAACTTTTTTGTTGAATAAAGTTTTTTGAAAACATTTTTTTATTATAAAAATGTTGACAAAATATAAAAAAATTATAAAATTATTTTATAAATTTAAGTAAAGTTTATTGTAATTAAATAAAGTTATTTGTTTCATGCATACATACCGGTCAAACACTCATACGCTCCTTTTTTGCTTCGCCGTAGTCGGGTAAAAAGGAATATCTTCTCAAGTAAATAAATGTAAAGTAATATATTTTAAAAACAAATAATGAAATTTACCTTATGAAAGTTTTTTTATATGCTTAAGATATCTTAAAGTGTTGACTATCAATATTGGCAGTATTTATAAAAAATACATGTGGTCTTTAGAAAACTATATTATATTTCGGACAAGATTAATTGATATAATATGAAAAAAAAAAATGTGATGATGCTCTTTGTATAATGAAAAGAATCAATAATTTATAATATATTTACTACTGAAATTTAACACTAAAAACATTTTATTATCTTTGTGACTTTTTTCTTGATTTTCTTATAGTTTACTACTGATATATTTACTACTGATATTTAACACTAAAAATATTTTATTATCTTTGTGACTTATTTCTTGATTTTCTTATAAACAAAGACACTACTCCACCTCGCTCCTGACTGACCCAATTGAATCCTTTTCGATCATGATAACTGGCACACTTACAATATAAAAATTCCTTATTTCATGACATCACGTGCTGCTGTATTGCACTAGTTTTTTTAATTAGAAATTAAGGATTGGCACTACTCAGCCTCTCCCTAAACGAATGAATGAATGCCTGTCTGCTGCTCTTACCTCTGGCTACCGCAATAACCGTAGCAACAGAAAAATTTTTATTTGCTCCTTTTATGGTTAATTCCACTACTTTCGCCTTTATTGCGTTGCTGTTACCAAATTCAGCAAATGTCACTTTCCTAACACTTCACACAGCTTTTCACCTAGCCACTTCACTCCACACCATTCCAATCCAAGCCACGCCACGCCACTCTATAGTACGAGGCATCCTGTTATTGCTGCTATATCAAGTGTACAACTGGACATGCGTGTCTAATCTCGTTACAGCTACAAAAGGGTTCATTCCGATTTTCTAATAGCGCTAAATGTGAGCTTGAAGTGCTTCTTGCTTGAACATGTTCATGCATTTTATGTGCTCATTCCAATTACATTTCCGGAAAACGAATTAAAAATGTCACAATTTTGGAAATTTAAGGATGGGTCCTTCAGTGATGTTGGCTGACAGTTGGTTTGCGCGTGTAGAGTGCGTTACAAAGCGTTTAATTTATAGTTTATAGAGAAATGGTTAGCCACTCGAATAGCTGAAAAACAACGGCAAAATGTCGCTTAATTGAAAATGTCCTGCCACACTCAAAGGCTAACATAAAATTTTTTTAATAAAAATAGTTGCCAACTATTTTGGCATAAACCAAATTCATAGAGTTTATCATCATTCATTTATTCATGGCCTTTATGTAAATAGTTTTGTGCTTCAGAGTGTTCCCTTTTTTTGTAACTACTGCTTCTCTTCTTCTTCTGCTCCTCCAAGAATTACAACTTAATTAAAATAATTTCACTCCATCTGCATGTTAATCAAGCATTTCAAATTATTTACATTCGCTTACACGAAATTAAATTTTAATGAATGTGTTCACCAGCAAACACAACAACAGCAACAACATCAACAAAACCACCCAAGTCTGCTTCAAACAAACCATAAAAATATATAAGTATATTTATGTACTTACATATATATTCCTTAATACAGCCGAAAATAAAGTAACTTGTTTTGCATGTTAACAAGGTGCTTCCGGCTCACAGCGACGACGAATGGCAGACGACTCGTATAAAAATTCCACAGCGAAATAAACAAAATAGTTAACCGAGGATGGATATGGCACAAATAGAACAAAAAAGAAAAAGTAACAGAAATACTCTGTACACCCCTCATCATATGACGAAAGCAAACGAAATAGTTTTATTGCATAATTAACCCCTTCACACACGCCAATGACTAGAGAAAAATACACGAATAAAAATATGATAACATCAATAAAGGCAAAAAGGAAAAACCCGCGAGCTCCTAGAAAAAGGCGTGCTCTGGACACATGCGATAGCAAATATTTGGGCTCTACGCCTGTACCTATTCAGAGAGTTTAATGTTGAGTGTCAGCTGCATTTAGTTAGCTGTCAACATGACAGACATTATTGAAAATGTTGAAAATATTTTTCAAGCATTCTGTTTTCAGAAAGTTGTTAGTATCTAAGGTTGTGTCACCAGCACAGAAACACAGAAATATTCGTTCAGTAAAGTTTTTTAAGAAATGTGTAAGCAAAAATATTTAAGAACTTACACACAAAAAAAAAAGCACATCCAAAAGTTGACTTCAAATAATTAAGTTTTCTTCAAAATGAAATGCTTCTATATTATATATTTTTTAAAATAACTTTTATTATATTGATAAAATCTATAAAAAAAATAAACTGGCCCTTTCAGCCCTTGGAAGGACTTTGACCTAGCTTCTATTGATCAATTGTGTTGTGCGTGTTATTAAATGTTTGATCACAAATGACCAAGGACTGGACCTACGTGTTTTATGCCGACTCCGAACGGCTTATGTTCTCAAAAAGCCTTACATGGCAATTTTTACTCTCTGAGGCTTGCCATTGTCTGCAGAGAGGTGACGACCGAACAGAAAAATTAATTCAATTGAAAAAACTTTCTGTCTGAGTTGGAATTGAACCCGGGCCACCGCGGTTCTTTAGCTTAGGGGCCGCGCACTCTACCCACTAGGCTAAGGTTGCCATAAAATCTATAGCTGATTTTAAACACAAAATTCATTAAATTAATGACATTTTGCCAATTTTAAAACATTTTTTTACTGTACGAATAAACATAATTTTCGACTATTTTTCCTAATAATGTTATGCTAGGAATAGACTACTATATCCGACTTCTTCCTGAGGGGTGATCTTTTCTTTTTATAATAAATAGGTTCCATTCTGAATTGCAAGAATTTACCGATCATATATTGTCAATTTCTTCTGTTTGAACAACGGCCGAAGAAATATTTTTGATCTGTATCGACTATATTCCGTTCATTTATAAACCATACCATCGCAAAACATAAATAACAACAGATACGTTCATTTCGCCTGTGTGGCGCACCAGATTGAAATTGCGAAATATTAAGATGGGAACAAAAAGAAACAAAATATAACGTTTTCAGCATGTAACGATTAGAACCACACATTTTAGCTCCTAGAAGTGTAAAACAACATTTTTTTTCATTTTTTTCCAAAAGATGTGTAACGTTCTTCCAAAATATGTGTAACGTTAAAGAACATACATTTTGGCTCCTACTAGTGCAAGACAAAACTTTTTTCTTATTTTGATTTTAGTCGTTTACTTGATCCCTCTTCATCGATATACTTAGTCTTGCCATAAGTTCTGTTACAAAACTTATTGCACCCACTGTTATAAAATACTTCTCAGAAAAGTCCCGTTATACATTTTTTTAATAAAAGCTCATAAAAGACAAACAATTGCGATTGATTCTTCTTTTGATTAGTAATCATGGGGTTAGCCGTTAAAGAAAACCGCATCGCTGTAATAGCCCTCCACTAGTGTGGAAAGAGTGGAAGTCAAGTTTTCGGGTTATTAAAACCTCTCAAAATATCAAGAATGTTTGTCTATCGCACTATTGATCGTTTCTCCGAATCGTCAAAAGTAGATGACAGAGAGGGTTCGGTCTTAAAAGCTGTGAGAAAACGAATTCGTCGGAATCCACTGGGGAAATAGAAAATAATTGCAAGGGAAATGGAAATATCAACCAGATCCATGTCAAGACTTATTCGAGATGATCTTAATATGAAAGCCTTTCATTGGTCAAAATTTCACCAGTTAACGCCAAGATTAAACACTTTTAGACTCGAAAGATGCAAGCGGCTTCTTCGTTGGCACGCAGAAAATGGACACAAAAACATTCTTTTCACGGACGAAAAAATTTGTTCCGTTGAGGGAGTTTTTAATAAGCAAAACGATAAAATATATGCAAGAACATCTAAGGAAGCTAAAAATGCTGTTCTATAGGTTAAACAAGATCATCATCCGGCTTCCGTTATGATTTGGTGGGGAGTCTCTCACCAAGGTGCCACTTCTTTGCATTTTTGTGAGAAAGGAGTAAAAATTGGAGCAAAACTGTATCAAAATTATTTCTTAGAAGGAGTGGTAAAGTGCTTAAGCGATATTCTTTTTTATGGACAAAGATGGGTTTTTCAACAGGATTCTGCTCCAACACACAAGGCCAAAAGCACTCAGGAATGACTGAGGTGCAATATTGCAATATGATTTTATTTCAGCGGAAGATTTGCCATCAGGAAGCCCAGACCTTAATCCATTGGATTACTCTTTGTGGTCAGAGTTAGAAAGCGTTGCCTGCAAAAGGTCTCACAGAAATTTGGAGAGTCTTAAGCGATGCCGATGGAAAAGGTGCGTGCCGCTATAGCCAAATGGCCGGAAAATTTAAGGTCCTGTGTCAAAGCAAGAGGTGAACATTTCGAGTAAACTTAATTTTGTACTAACAAATATTTATTAAAAGATAAAATGAATACTGTTTGGGCTTAAAACAGTTGCCTATTTATTTTGTTTTAGTACTTTAACTTGTAACAGAACTTAAAGCAGGACTAAGTAGTTCTTTAATTTATGTGTTTTCATTCAAAATATCGCTAATTTTTTAAAAGGCAGACCTACCTCAAAACTCACTTCGAAAAACGGTAACGTTTAAGACCACATAACACTGGTTATATCTTCAAAACAACAAAGTATAACGCATGGTTATATCTTCAAGAAGAAAAGTTTGTTTTCTTAGAATGCAAGTCCTAACACCTACTTTCATGTACGCATACATTTTTTGGTTTCATGAATTATTTTCAATATATTTGCAGAAATATGCGTTCGAGTCTTAAAAAAAACTTGACTATATAGATTAATTGACTATACAAGGGATGGAACCGCCAACCACCAAAATTCCACAAAATTATTTTTGGAGTAAATTATTTTTAATTTTCTTTCTTTTGAACGGTTGTTAAAACTTAACATTTTGTTTAGAAGTGTGTGAGATATGAGTTTTCGTAAAAATAGATTTTCAACGTTTTTGACGATTTTTGTCAATTTTGAGCAACCTGTAATGCAAAAAATCAAGTCAAACTTTTTTCCTCCAAATCAAAGTTTTTATTTCTTTCACTGATGGCTCCATGCAAAATTACACTCAAATCTTTCAAGCAATCTTTTGATGCAGATCTTATTTGTCAGTTTCATTCTATTAGAAAATGCTGGTGGAGGGAAAAAAACATCTTTGCATTTTGGGGTGCTCTACCCCTTGCGCATTTTTTTTATGCGTGGGGGTCTAAATATAGTAGGCCGAATAGCAGACAAATAAACACTGTGTAAAAATAATTAAAGAAGCCCATTTTTCCGAACAGCTGCCGAACAGTTGAAAAAGAATGAACGAACCAAATTAACCGTAGTCCTACGTTGAGAAAAACATCATAATTCCACTGTGAGGTGCAGATGAGGAATTGAAGTTTTTAAATATTTTGAAAAATTATTATTATTGCGATACTACAAGGAAAGTGATTTCTGTTCACACTTAGCATAAAATAAAAATTATGTAAGATTGGATCCCAAAACTAAACGGTTTTGGAAATATATAAAAAAAAAATTTAGTTTTCTGCACCAACGTAGGACTACGGTTAAGTTTAATTTAAATTTGTGATATCTGTAGGTACTACTAAATAGAAAGACTTATGGCCTTATTTTGTAAAATGATATCGCAGTCACTTGCGTTTGATTTTTTCATCTGGCAATATACAGGGTCCGCCAAATAACTTTTTTTTTTTGAAAATTCTATAAAAAAAACCCTTGGATATTTTCTCAAACTTCTTTTTTTATTTGAAAGTACAATCTTTCCGGTTAATAATGGAAAAAAATTTCGTTCAAATGGCTGCCTCGGCTGGCCATGCAGTAGCCTACACGATCGGTCCAATTTTTAAGCACATTATCGATTGTGTGCAGCTGTATTTCACCCATGGCTTCACGAATATTGTCCTTTAAAGCGTCTATTGTCTCTGGCTTGTAGGCGTAACACTTATCTTTGAGGGCACCACACAAATAATAGTCCAACGGTGTCAAATCGCAGCTCCGAGGTGGCCAAACGACATCACCTCTGCGGCTGATAATGCGATCTTCAAAAACAGGGCGCAAAACATCGAGTGTAGCTTCGGCTGTGTGGCACGTAGCGCCGTCCTGTTGAAACCAAATGTTGTCAATATCCTCCTCTTCAATTTTTGTGAACAAAAATTCGTTCAACATGGCCCGATAACGATCGCCATTGACTGTAACGGCCACTCCTTGCTCATTTTCGAAGAAAAATGGCCCAATTATGACTCTGGACCAAAATCCGCACCAAACAGTGACTCGTTTTGGGTGCAGCGGCTTTTCAATGTATGCGTGCGGGTTTTCTGTGCCCCAAATGCGACAATTTTGCTTGCTTTCATACCCGCCAAGATCAAAATGAGCTTCATCTGAAAAGATGATTTTTTGGCAAAATCGGCATCTTCTGTAAATCGATCGCAGGCCCACTAAGCGAAGCGAAAACGCATTGGATGGTCAGTTGGCTTCAAATCCTGAACCAATTGGACTTTGTATGGCGTCATACCAAGGTCTTTATGCAAAATTCGTCTCAATGATGTCTCCGAAATGTTCAATTGTTGAGAACGACGGTAAATTGATGTTGATGGCGCTTCACGCACACTTTCTGCCACAGCAGCATTATTCGCGGGTGTACGCACTGCTTTTGGCTTTTCACGCTTTGGTTTATCGATGAGGATGCCAGTTTCTTTCACTTTTTTCACAAGATAACGAACATACACAGCTGACGGTGCTTCTCTTCTTCCAAAATCTGTACGCAATTTTCGCACACATTCTGCAACATTACCATGATTTTCAAAATAATGTCGCAATATTTCCCAGCGTTGTTCAAGCCTATACACAACCATATTCGTTCAGCGGAAGGATAAAACTAATTATCTGCTAAATCAGATATGAGCTAAGTGTTACCATTCACGAAATAAGCACTAGTTGAAAAAAAAACGTTAGATGGCGGACCCTGTATATTTAAAAGGAAAATTTCAGTGAGAGACAGAGGGTTCGCTCTAACTCATATAGAAATGGAATTGTCAGACAAAAAACCCTAAGTGATTGCGTGCGTTTTACAAAATAAGGCCATTAATCAATTATTAACAGAAATTACAAACTTTTATTAAAGTAAGCGTGTCACGACAAACATTTGATCTAAAGATCACAAGTTCATGTTCCAATTTTTTTTTTATAATTCATTAAACAAAATTTATTGATTGCTTTAAGCAATGCTTTAGGTCAAAGAACAAATTCTTTAAGTTTTATGCTTTGCTTAGATTATTATTCTATTATAGTTTACTTTAAAACTTTTTCTTACATTTAAAAAAAAAAAAGTATATCGCTACAAATACGTTTTACGCCATAACTGAACTGAACTGAACAAACTGAATCCTTCAAGAGCACAGCTTCATTTAATATCATTGGAAAAGAAATGGAACGTATAAAAAACAAAAATAATGAAAATGAAAAACAAAAATTAAAGCGCCTGTTGCTGGCATGATATTAAACTTTTAAATTAATAATGGATACACTTACTGCAATTTTTTCAAAATTTTAAAATGTTTCCTTAAAATACACGAAGTGACCTTTCCAATGATACCCTATTTCCGAAAATCGCATTTAAATTGAGCTACCAAATAAATAGACCCTATTTTGGCAGCTAAAAATGATTCTTAAAATGTATTACTTCGAATTTGGTTTTATAAGTAAAAATTTCATAGTGAACATTTCTGCTGATTATAAACTTTTTACATGCACTTAAATCAGGGTATTTTTCTTCATACAAATAATCCTTAGACCAATCTTATCCAAAGACCAAGGATTATATTCATAGAATTTTTTATCCTGTACTACTACGTGAAAGGCAGTTTTTTAAACTTTCTTTCGAAAAAAGTAAAAACGAACCTAAAAAAGGGGTCTGGATGAAACGTTTTTAACAAAAACTCATAAAATTTCGCTATAAATCTAAGAAAACAACAACTATATTAAAAGCACATATTAAGTAATTGTCCTTATTTGTATGTTAGTTAATAGCTAAATTTAAAGAAAATATTAAACCTTTTTAAAAATCTCACAAATTAACTTTTGACTAAAATACCAATACACGAAAAATTTTGTTTGCTTCCTCTACCAGAATCCGTAAATCGAAGTCCGTAATTTTGAAAAAAGTTACAAACAGTGCAATCAAGCAACTAGCGAGTGAGTAGGCACTCAAGAATTATAGCTGCCCATCCGCTATTTCATCATCGATAATTAGCCACATTCACGCGCGCCTAAGAAAAGTTACTAAATTAACCCTTAGCTAGCTGGAATGACTATGCAACTAGTCACCCTCCTCCTTCTCTTCCTTTCCGCAAATACCACACTCTAGTTTTTATTTTATTTTAGGGCTTTGAAGCGGCTGCTTGGCATGCGATTCTTACTCCCGCTCGATATTGACATTTTATGCTACCGACTTCGAACTGGTTCCTGGCATGTGACCAAGAATTATGTGCTTTTGTCATGATCCAATTCGTAAGCATTCGTAAATAAGTCAAGCATAATTTGACATATTATTAACAATATGGCGTTTGCAACATTTCCTTTGTTCTTGGGTCCATTGGTGCGCAGCTGGATTGATTGAAACTAGTGCCAGAATTCATGTGTTTAAGGATGTTTAATAGTTATTGGTTGTTGGCAATATTTCATTACTATGTAATAAACTTGCTGTTTAATAGATAATGCTTTGGCTGATTTGGTGATAAGCAAAACGAGGTCAGCCAGAATGTGACTACTAGCAAAAATATAACTAAGACTCACAATATTGTTAATGAGTCAAAACAGCACTTAGTCACTTTTATTTGGTTCCGATCATAATCAACATATCCATCAGTCAACAACTCTGACATAATCACATCAAGCAAAAACTACTTAAAGTCAACTACAGATTTATAGAAATATTTCTATATTTGCATAGAGCTCAGGTAAATCATTGAAAGCTCTAAATTAACATCACAAAATAAATAGATCACAAGAAAACCAACCAACTGTCCGCCAGTCTCAAAAACCTACGCTCGAGCGCGGCTTCACTTCAAAGCCCGTCATCTATAGTTGCTGTACTGCGCTATGTTCAAGGTGCCAAAGTTGCAACGTCACTCAAAAAACTGAATTAAGTCATTTGTTCAAATTTTCTGCTTTGATTTATTTTATTTTATTTAAACAAAAACCAAATATATAAAAGCTTTACAATTGTTTTTGTATCTTGCTTGGTTGATGCTGGATCTGGTCCTCTTTGTCTCTTGCAAAGCGAGATGAGGAGGTTGATGATGATTTTGCGCAGGCGTAATGAGCCATGGCACAATGCAGATCAGGACCCCACACTCTGTATTGCACAGTGGAATGAAATGAGCAACAAATTTTTAAAAAAAATTAATTTCTGTAGATTTTTCAATTTAATTTTTATTTTATTGGTAAACTACGTTTTTTTATTGTTGAAAGATGAAACAGAGACGACAAAATTTTGAAAATAAAGAGTGAGGTTATATTACTTATTTTATAAAAATGTTACTCTCATATATCAAATTTTTTATAAATGTTTTTTTTCCAATTTATGCAGCCCCAGAGAGAGAAATCTTTAAATTTGTTACAAAATTATGTATAGAATTTTATTATTTGGTAGTTACGTCCACGGCGTTGATTAAATTTTGTTTAAAATTTTACCTTATATCACAACTAAGTTTATTCTTTACACTATTTTTTTGTCATCATAAATCTCAGCGTAAAATGCCTCCAAATTTTAAAATTCAGTAAAAGATGTTCCCTATTCTTTTCGAGAATCATTAAATTTTTTTGATTACCGACAAAAAGATTATTTTACAAAAATTTAACACGGCGTTAATTTAAGGTGAATATAATATGGATATTAAAACGTACACAGTTCATGAAATTTTTCATTTTAAACGGGACACCCCGTGAAAAAGTGAAACAAAAAATCAATTGATCATTTCAGCTCTAAAAAGTACTTTGACCGAAATTATTTTGAATAAAATGTAGTCCGTATTGTTAAATGTTTGAACGAGAACTGAACCCACGAGTTCAAGATGGACTTTAAACAGCAGTTTTTACTCTCTGGGCCTGCTTTTATCTGCAGAGAGATACTTTTATCGAGTAGAAATACTAGTTCAATTTAAAAAACATTCTATATCAGATGGGAACTAATAGTTTTTTGTTTCGTTATTTACCTTAATACAATTTACCTATTTGTTTCTTTTTATGGTTAGAAATATTTTTCATTCAAATAAAACAAAAATTTTGTTTGTTCTTTCAATATAAAAATTCAATTCAAACAAAGCGGATCATCTTTTTTATGTTCAAGGTTAAAATTTATATAACTATTAACGAAGATCTTAGGTTTACAGTCCCCTCAAGATCGATAGGAAATACCTGGGTATCGCGGTTCTTAAGCAACACTAGCAAGTATGCAACGGACGCTACTACCCTAAAAAAAGAAACGTGAGATTGGTCGAACAAATACGAAATCCACAAAATCAGGACGATCGAAAATTGTAAGAATTGTTGTCTTGAGAAATTATAATCATGTTATCTAGCAAACTTTCACTATTTTATCAGTTTTCCCCTACCCGCTTTTATTGACTGAAATCATTATTTTACTTGATAAATTAGATCAGTACCTTTCTAAACAGATCTGATATAGGCTTAGAGGCTTCAACAAAATCACTGACGTAGGTTTATAAATAAAGATTTCATAGCATTTATGAGGCGAATTTTATTGCGTTGATTTAAAATTTTCTTAAAAATAAATAAATTAGAAGCTCCCACAATATATAACACTGTTCGTTTTACGGAAACAATTTGAAACAACTATGTGGGACACTTTCTGAGCTATCATTTCTAACAATTTGAAAATTGTAATGTCTTAAGTTTGACAACATTAGAAAACCAGGTAGAATTATGCTCATGGGTAAAGTTTAAACATTTTTCTAAGCTCAATAACAAAACTGTAGTAACTTATTATGAAAATGTAACCACTAAGATTCAAGAACGAGATATTTTAGTGTTCTAAAGGCCACTTTCTCTTCTTTTTTAATGCTTGCACAGAATTATTTTAGTATGATAAAGATTTCCATGCCAAACTATTGCAAATAAACAGCACGACAATACAAAAATTTACAAAATAAAAAGAGAAATATACTGCCGTCACAGAGTACGCTTTTTTGGGTTTTTTTTTAAATTTATTTAAAAAAATATTTTATTTCGTCAGATTATAAAGCATGTATTATGAATGTGGTATGAAAAACTTGATGTATTGTACGGTTTTTTATTTTAAATTCATCAAAGTTGAAACTTTTAAACAAAAATAAGCTCAATAAAACCCAAAAAATAAAGTCAAGTTCAAACAATAATATCGTTGAGCACAAAGTATATTTCAAGGTTTTGTTTTTTGGACTTTTTTATGAGAATAGCGATAAAGAATGAATTTAATATTATATACAATAAAAAATGTTAATAAATAAAAATAGAAAAATCGTTGAAATATGACTGTAAATTTTTCAAGGAATGAAAATTTAAGTAAAATTTAGTAGAATATATCTAGTTAATTACACATTATTAAAGTCGAAGGCTATAACTATCATAAAATATCGTACTTCTACATTCTGTTTCAGTAAAAGCCTGCTGCATCTAGCTGCTTTTAAGAAAAACCACTTAGTTTGAAAAAAGTCTTAAAAATAAAATTTTTCCCTAAAATGCACTGATTTCCAAAACAATTTGTAGGTATTCTTAAATTTAAAGAAAACGAAAATAGAATTTATAATTAAAAAAAATTGTGACCTTATTTTGTTTTAGCAACCATTTTTAAAATTTTTTTGTTTTTAATTTCGTTAATTTGGTAATATTTTTTTATAGGAGATATATCCAAAAGTTATCCGATTTGAAATATTTTTAGCATGACGTTTAAGTGCAATTAAATAAACTAAATTTACTCTTTAAAACATAAATAAGCAATTTTATGCGGGTTTTTTATGTTTTTACAAAACTCATTTGCACAAAATTTCATGGCCATATCTTTTATAGTTTCTGAGATAATGCAAATGTCATCCTAAATCGAAAAAGCGCACTGTGTGTCATAAGGAAGAGTGCGGCATCTAGCATGAAAATCGAAATTAGTTTTATTGTTTTTTCTTTGTCATTCTTCTTCCCTCTTCAAGAAAATTAAATAAAAATTACGAATTTTTTGATCAATTGCTTTATATTTTAACCTGAAATGACATATATACACAAGTGAAAGCAATCATTCAAGCAAAAAACGCAGTATCTACATTAACAGAGACAAAAAAAGCAGTATCTACGGGTAGATACTGCATTTTCCCTTTATGTTTGTAGTTAATGATTTTTAAAATGTATTGACTTCTTTATTTTTGAGCCCCAAGAAAAGTCAATGAAATATTGATTTTTATACATAACATATTGATTTTTCTATTAAATATCCTTTCGTAAGATACGATGGTTTTACGAATATACCAATAAAATATCATAAGCATATAAATAAAAAAGCTTTTTACTTTATAAAACGTATACTTGATGTAGATACGGCTTTTTGAACTGTTTGTGATTTATAGAACAATAGTTTTTGCATTTTTAATAAAATTGGAAACAAATACTGTAGAATCAAAATTTATAGCCATCCAAGCCCTTATCAGTGAATTTTTGATAAATAACTGTAAGTCGTTTATCTCAGAATATTGAAATATGTAGATAAGACCATGCCATTTTTTGACTTTTTCGAAAAGCTCCCGGGGCACATTGATTTCTGATTCTACTCTTAAAAACATGAATTTTGCTATAAAACACTTTAATATTAACTAACGGTAAATAGCCACGCAAACGGCTTAAAGGCTTTTTGGATAAAAATTCGTTTTGTCGAAAAAACAATAAATTTCTTCTTCAGTATTTTGCATATAACTACAAAACAAATGAAGCAATTCTTATCAATTAATACTTATTTAAAAGCTAATAAAATTTTCCATCTTATGCTATAAGAAAAATTGCATTTTGTTTAGTACATTTTTTTTAAAAAAAACCCTGGAAAATGAAATTTTGATTAAAATTTTTTCGAAAATTTGATAACTTCAACTCACATTATCCCGCGTTACAAGAGCATGAGGAAGAAATATCGTATTTTGAGGAAATTAACGGCAAAAATTTGTATGTATAATTCGAAGATATATGATACGGAAACACAACTGCACAGTGAATTTTTTCGAAAAAATTTCAATTTTATTTTTATTAAACATAGCTACATAAGTATTTAATATAACCATAAGAAAAAAAATTATACGACATTAGTTTTTAGTTTATTTGTTTATATTTTTAGCCAAAAAGCCTTCAAGCCCATTGCACGATTATTTACCGTTAGTTAATATTAAAGTGTTATATACCAAAATTCAAGTTTTTAAGAGAACTGTTCCTTATGACGGCAGTATATTTCTGAAAAAAGATGATTTTATACAAATCAACAAGGCTAAATAATATGGATAGCGTACTCAGTTTTTCACTGCAACAAAAATTGTATCTATGATGAGTTTAAACGAACACAATTCATAGAAGATAGTAAGTTAAGACATAGAACACGGATGACCTAATAAATCTAACGGTAATACCAATTTTTTATAACTTCTTCTAGACTACTATTTTGAAATGCATCGGCAAAACCTAAAAACTAACTTTTTGAATTATTCAGAAAATTTTCGACATTTAAAAAAAAACAACAATTTCTGTTTTCATAACTGAAAATTATAAAAATTGCCTTTTGATACCTTCAAATCACTACCAAGTTTATGGCAACTTATTAAAAATCAGAGTGTTCTACTAAAAGTTTTAAATTTTTACAGTTTGTTGATACTTTGCTGTGTTACCTGAAAAATGTTTAAAACATTTTGAAAAAAATTTCTAATACGTGTAACTTCGCTTTTTATCATTACCTTGATTTTATCAAATGAGGTTATTAATTATATCACATGTCGAAAAACCATTTACGTCGGTGCGGCAACTCTTTCCCCGCCGATGGTATGAAACCATCACCTTTTTTATGGTTCAAATACAACTTTTAAAAGTAAATTTAAGCTTTTATTTAAGCAGTGATGAACTTTTCTCAAAAGTTTACTATAACAAATAAAAATAGAAAAAAAATTTCTTTGAATTTAATTAAACTTCGGAAAATGTTAACCCAAAATATTATCTACACGATAAAAGTTTTAAGTTCTTAAACTCTTAGTTTAAATGCACTCAATAATAATAAGCAATACACACAATTTTAAGCAGCTATAATAAGAGCAAGGCCCACTGTGCAGCACAGCCCATACAACGTTGGTGGTCCCGATGAAGCTAATTTTGCATATCGGCGACATCGTTCAGCATCATTAAAACCAATTTCAATACAGTACAATTAAAATTAATTATTTTGTCGCATTTGCTTTTTGAAACTTTACAGTTGATGTCTTGAGTATGTTGTGAAAATCTTATTTAAATAAGGCCATTGTGCCCTGGCACATGAGAATCAACATTTAATACCAGCCTTGATAGGTTAAAAAACTACCTTGCTCTCTTGCTCTCGCACAGTCAATCTTACTCATCGCCATCATCATCATCATCATCAGCAACAACAAAAATCCACTCTTCATCGCACATACCATACCGTAAAGCTGCCTTAGATGCAATTTGCAGCGCTTCTCGTTAAAATTCGTTTTCGCCATAAATCCACGCTTAAAACACATAATTAAACCGAGAATTTATTTGCACCAGCAAATTTTTATTTATTAACGCGAAACACTAACTTTTGCTGACATTGTGTCCAGTTCGTAGTGTTTTTTTTTTTTTTTGTTTTTATCTCTTTTGGCTCTGTATCTCCTCTTATTAACGTTCCACAATAAAGCATCCACTCAAGTTGATTGTTGGTCTGCAGTCAGCTCATTATGACCATGTTTATTAACCATCGTGTAGCGCTAGTCGCCAGTGAGTGACTACGTAATGCGTGAAAACAATTTGTTTTCAATTTTATGTTATTTCCCGAGAATATCTCATCTTCTGCATGCAGTTTAGCAAACCCTCCGCCCTCCCCCTCCTGCTTCTACTTAGCCGACCCCAAATTTAAAGACAAATTCATTTCGCTGCAAAGTGTGTGTTCGGTGCCGCATTTTTGGTCGCTAACGACCAAAGAACGGCACTTAAGTGTCACCCAACAGATTTATGCACATTGTTTGCCATATTGTTTTGTATTCAAATTGTCTGTGTATGGGTGTTGTTTTACGACAGGACATTCCGGGAACACTGCTGTGTTGCGCTGCAGCACTGGATCAACATTAATCATTGTAAATCTTGCGGCTGTGTTGTAAAGTGTTGGGATTAGCGTTTAAAAAGGATCTAAATTAAAAGATATGGCAACATTTTAAGTCGCTAGTTAGAGAGGTGTCCAGTCCAGCACGATTTTAAGCCCTCTACTAGGAAAAACTACAAACGGCCCATGAGTATTTCCTCTATAAATGCAGCTGAATTGGGCTATTGAACTCTTTCTTATACCACTATTAAAAATTGTCTCAAAATATGCTATCCAAAGCGTGTGCCTTGCAGATGTTATAAATTATCAACCACTTAAATATTGTATGCAGCGAGTTTATAGTGATTCCTGCATCATACGACTGTATATGGTATGCATAAATTGGCAAACGTGTTATTTTAGCAATCTAAACGTCTTACTTTGGTCAACACAAACCATAAATTTCCGCCCTGAATCTGTTGCATCTTAAAACCCAATTTTATGAAGATGTCACACAATCGCCCGCAATGGTAATAAAAAATAATTTACTTACAGAAATCTTGGCTTGTTTTATTAATTTTTTCAATATTCAGCGCAATAAAACCAACAACAATATCATCGAGGGGCAAAAACCACAACAACGGAACAAAAAACTCCAAACGGCACTTGAAATTGACCAACAACAAAGGAACTCGAAACCTTGTAGTGTAAATCATGGCTTTGGGATTAAGACATTTTTGTTTTTGTCTGCGTTGATGTTGTTGTCTGTGCTTTAGTGGTTGTTGCAGTGAGTCTCACTTTTTGCAACTTAATCTGAGCGCAGTGCGGGGTCTATAATAAAAGCAACAACAAAAGTCTCGCTAAAATAAAAGATCTCTGAAGTTGTCACAGTCATGACAACACGCGTTACACCCACGCAGCAATAACAGACAAGCAAGAGTCTCGCGCTAGGCTTGCCAACTCTTAATGTTCAGGAACTGTAGAGTTTTACAGTCATTTTAATAGTTTCGAGATGATTTTTTTTAAATTTTATTGCATTCCTGGAATAACTTTCGTTTAAAACTTTATATTATTGGCTGACATCAATAAAAGGTCATCAGAATAGTGATATGGGTACATAAAATTTTTTGTCTATTCAAACAAAATTGTCCAAAACTACAAAATAGAACTGAGTCATCATGAATCAGTAGATTGACATTATTTCAATATTTTCTTATAAAAGAAAATCTGAAGTAATTATTTGTACACCGAAAAAACCTAAATCTCTAAATTCTCACATATATTTAAATCTAACTGAAGTCATTTTGAAAGCAAGCAGTTAAAATCTATTTTTTTAGTTTTAAAATTGTGAAATGATGAATTTATATAAGAGTCACAAAAAAATTTTAAAAATTTTATGACCAAAGAACTTAACATAATTTTCGTCAATATAAAAACATGTTAAAGTTTTCAGTGAGTTACACGTTATTAAAAAAAAATATCAAGTTTTTCTAAATATTTTAAATACTAGGTAAAAGGTTTTTGCCTTTAAAATTATGAAACATTGCACACCGACATTATTATTGCATACAGAAACTTGTTTTATCTTTGTTTTTACTTAAAGTTGTTTGAAGCTCCATTGCAGCTTCCATTCAAAGCTGATTCATGTCGCTTGCACCTTATTGGATTTTAAAATAAGTCTGTATAACCAGCTTTTTTATTTTTAACAATAAGATATGATATCCTTTGACCTGTCTTCGTTCAAATAAGAGCACTAAAAGTAACATTAAAACTTTTTTTAGGCTGTTAACAGAACACATATTGCATCCTCACTGCAAAAGGGGCACAACTCAAGATTTCCAAATTTTGACTTTGTATGTAAAACTAAGTAATTGTAGAGATTTTATTTGGCTCTTTGTTTTGTATGGAACCATTTAAAACACAACTTCGTTTTTTGTTTCTCCTAAAAATCTAAAAATTTTCACCCTTTGCAGTTAGTGTGCAATATTTTGGTCCAGTTTAAAAAATTTGCCTACATTAAAAAATTGTCAAGTTCTAAAACAAAAAACAAATCAGAGATGTTTTGGTACAACAGTTTTCTTGAAGTTTTCAAAATGTGACGCCAAACAGAAATAATTTTCTTAGTTATGCCTTAAAAACATAGTTATGCCTTATTCATAAACATTTTAGAGTAGAGTCTAAATTTAGTCTAAAGCCTGGTTTTCACTAGGTCAGTTTTCAATGACAAATGTTGTCAATCTAATGGAAACGTATTGTCATTTACATTTGTTGTCATATATGACCACTGATTGTCATATAAAATCACAAACAAGTGAAAACAGATAGAATTTTGCTAGTCAATCAAAATATGGTTGTATGACAAGAAAAATTTAAATGCCAACATGTTGGCATTTTGTGTCAGTTGTTGCCTACAAAAAAAATGTTGTTTTCATTTTTTTTTTTACTGCTGGCAAAGTTTTTTAAGGGCCGCTTTCTCAATGTCCGGTTAAGCAATAATCAGAACTTTAACCAATGATTTCGAAGATGCTGTCAAACTTTAAAATTTAAGATGACGGATAGAGTTGCCACCTAGATTTTTTTATTTTTGCGAATTCTTGTAATTTTGAAATTCTGACAACGGATTTGATTTCGAATATAATGTCACAGTTTTAAAATTTAAGATGCAGGTTAGGGTTGCCACCTCAATTTTTACCACAGTATTGCCACCTAATAATATGTATTTTTAAGAGTTTTAAACATCATTTTTCAGTGTTAAGGGGTCGCTGATTTTGAATCTAAAATCAGAATTTTAAAATTCAAGATGGTGGATAGGGTTGCCAACTTAATTTTTTTTAGTTTTATAAATTCGGGGCCGGCAAAAAAAAATGGTACGCCAAATATGGGTCGCTGAATTCGAATCCGTTGTCAGAATTTCGAAATTATAAAATTTTGAAATAATAGGGTTGCCACCTAATTATGTGTCTTTTCAGTAGTTTTAAACGTCATTTATCAGTGTTAAGGGGTTGCTGATTCCGAATTTAAGGTCAGAATTTTAAACTTCAAGATGGTGGATAGGGTTGCCACCTTAATTTTTTTTAGTTTTATAAATTCGGGGCCGGCAAAAAAAATGGTACACCAAATATGGGTCGCTGAATCCGAATCCGTCGTCAGAATTTCAAAATTATAAAACTTTGAAATAATAGGGTTGCCACCTAATAATATATATTTTCACGAGTTTTAAACGTCATTTATTAGTGTCATTTATAAAGTCAGAATTTTAAACTTTGCCAGCCCCGAATTTATAAAACTAAAAAAATTAAAGTGGCAACCCTATCCACCATCTTGAAGTTTAAAATTCTGACCTTAAATTCGGAATCAGCAACCACTTAACACTGATAAATGACGTTTAAAACTACTGAAAAGACATATAATTAGGTGGCAACCCTATTATTTCAAAATTTTATAATTTTGAAATTCTGACAACGGATTCGAATTCAGCGACCCATATTTGGTGTACCATTTTTTTTTGCCGGCCCCGAATTCATAACACTACAAAAAATTAAGGTGGCAACCCTATCCACCATCTTGAAGTTTAAAATTCTGACCTTAAATTCGGAATCAGCAACCCCTTAACACTGATAAATGACGTTTAAAACTACTGAAAAGACATATAATTAGGTGGCAATACTGTGGTAAAAATTTAGGTGGCAACCCTAACCTCCATCTTAAATTTTAAAACTGTGACATTATATTCGAAATCAAATCCGTTGTCAGAATTTCAAAATAACAAGAATTCGCAAAAACAAAAAAAATCTAGGTGGCAACTCTATCCGTCATCTTAAATTTAAAGTTTGACAGCATCTTCGAAATCATTTACCCTAAAATGGCGCTAACCGAAACCACAACTTGCCGTTAACTTAATCAGCACTTAACTGACAGTTCAACCTTAACCGAAGATTGAGAAAGGGCTTTTTTGCTAACTGCTGGTTAAAGTTCTGATTAGTGCTTAACCGGACATTGAGAAAGCGGCCCTTAATCTAATAAAATTAACAGTATTTTATAAATTTCACCAAAAAGAAACATTTTCTAACAATCTCAAATATAAAACATCAGCTGTTGATGAAAAAAGCACAACTGAACAAACCGATGGCATTTCACAAATAGCATCGAAAGTGAAAACAGTATGGCAATCAATTGACACATAAATTCAACGTCAGTCTTTGACATTCGATTTTATGTCAGTTTTTGGGTTTCAATGAAAACGCATTTGACGTCATATGGTCAAGATGAATACTGACATCAGTGATTGTTGTCATTGAAATTGATTTAGTGAAAACCAGGTTTAAGCTTTTTGACAGCAAATTCTATAGTAATAATGTCAAAAAAGCTTACACTAAATTTAGACTCGACTTAAAAATGTTTATGAATAAGGCGTACAGATTTTTTAACCCCGTTTTGTATCAAAATCAGACATTTCTATAAGGCTTCATTGAACTATGATAGATAAGTCTTCCCACAAATTTTTCAAAAAAATTTTTTTTTAGTTCAAAAATATATTAATTTAGCCAAGTTCAACTCGTTAAGTCTCAAAATTGGCCAAATCACACTTATTAGTCTCCAAACTGGCTCATTTTATTGACAATTTTTACTATAAACTCGTTATTTACCAAACGGGTATTTTAGGACCCTTTCTTTTTAATTTATCTATCAATGATATAACGTTTAATGAAAAAAAAAATGACCAGTGTCTGTTATATGCGGATGATTTCAAATTTTTTCTAAAAGTTAAATCCTTGTCTGATGCCTCGCTTTTGCAATCCGATTTCAATACCATCCTTGCTTGGAGCTCTAAAAACTCTCTCTTTCTTAATTGCAAAAAAGTATGTTTTCTACCTTTACAAAGTCATTGGTTCCATTAAAAACATCATATCATTTGGTTAACAAGTCACTGAAATATGTTAGCGAAATAAAAGATCTTGGAGCTATTTTTGATTCTAGATTTACTTTAATTTCACATCTAAATAGTATTATTCATAAAGCATATTCTCTACTTGCGTTAGTTAGACGGAACGCTTCAAATTTTTATGACCCGTTAACGTTGAAGTGTGTCTATACCTCTATCGTGAGATCGAAGATAGAATATGCTTCTTTTGTGTGGAATCCTTTCTATGCATCTCACACACTGCGCCTCGAACGAGTACAAAAATCGTTTACGAGGTTTGTTTAAAAAGCCAATAATTCCCTAGATCTGATTCCATCATATATTGATCGTTGCAGCCAATTAAAACCAAAAATTCTTCAAAATAGAAAAACCATTTTATCGCTTACGTTTATATATGATATTGAAGTAGGTACGGTTGATTGCCCTGACTTATTTGAAATGATACATTTTAATAAACCACAAAGAACTTTACGACACTTTGACGTGTTTTATTTGGGTACGTGTAGCACCAATTATGCTGTAAACTCGCCTATGTGTAGATCTATACTGGAATTTAATAATTGTATGCAATACTGCAATATAGATTTTGCTAATTCGAATATTTCTCTTAAGACTTCCTTAAATAATTATTTTTGAAATATGAAAATATTATAAACTTTTATATTTTAATAAGTATCTAATTGTATTTATAAAATTTGGTGTATAAATATGATAATTCTATAATATATGAAGTATCTTTTGAAGTCTATTAATGTATTTTTTGTATATTTTGTTCATTAACAAAAAATAAAAAAAATAAAAAAATTAGCAACAAGCTATTTTGCGTATATAGGTATGTATATCTACAAAATAAGTGCGATATTTTTAATTTAAAATGGCAAATTTTATAAATTTTGTAAAAAAAATATGTATTTATAATACATATTATATTATAATAAATGTAAGAAAAAGTAAAAATTCATTCAATTAAAACTCACTAAAAAATTATTTTAAGCTCTGACCTTTTTTGATATATTTTTACTGTAGCTTTTACAAAAAAGTTTAAAAATTTATTAAAATTTTGAAAAGTTGAAAAAATCAAAATCACTCTAATTCAATCTTCTATATAGATAGTGTCAGAAAATTATCAGCTAAGCCTTATTTTGATAATTTACTGATATTACACGCGACGCATTTTTTAATATTCAACCTGGTGAACTCTCCTGATCAGAAAATTATATGGACTTTTTAACCAAGATATGCCTAATATACGTAGCATACCAAAAATAATGTGTTAGGAGCAGGGCCCGAATTTTGTTGGCTTTGCATTTCTTTGTTTGTTTGTTGTTATTCAACTCGGGGATGAAAGATTATTTATTCGTTTTCATTCTTTGTGATTCCATATATACAATTTATTTGCTTTTATTTTTTTTGTGCCTTTTTCAATACATTTTTCCTCTTTTTTGCCTCTTCAGCACTTTTCTAATTTTTTTAATAATTTACTGAAGGTAAAAGCCTTTTTTAAAAAAACTTTTGGAATTTTTTTAAATTGCATAATTTTTTTTCTGGTGGCAACACTTCTGGTGCAACAAATAATGTGTTAGAAGGCAAAAGCCAAAAGCCAATGAAAAAAGTTTTTAAGAGTTTGGTTTATTATATTAAAATTTCAAAAAAATTGTGCATTCAAAACATAAAATGTCTAAATACGCTCCAATTAAGTCAAGCGAACTACGAAATCTCATAGAAAAGTTTGGTAGCGATTCATTTTCCACAAAAGAATGTTGTGAACGGTGAACAAAATATTTTGTGGAGCAACACATTCAAAGAAATAACAACCAAAAAGCTGTAGAACAAGTTAAAAAAATGGGCGCAAGCAATAACCAACTTGACGGCAGCAGCAGGAAAAAATTTGTTTTTTGCTGATTTGGTAAAACTATGCTGGCGTACGATGAACTATGCCACAAGCTAAATCGTACAGAGTTAAAAACATTCTTCGAAAAATTCAGCAAGGTTTTTTCGTCTACAAAAAATACGTCAAATAAACGAAGTGGGGATAGAGTCAAACAATTCTTCTTTGCCCAAACATTTGCGAATAAGTGACGTAGAGCCGTTCAATTTGTCGTCACCAGAGCCCGCGGATGTCGAACGCTCGTTTGGCACATTCAAGTCACTCCGAAGGGAGAATCTCATGAGTTTGCTACCCTTACATTTTTAATGTTCATTGATGTACAATGTTTTTATAAGTAAAATTATTTTATAATTAAAATACATTTTAAAATATTTGGGTAGAAAACTACTGTGTTTATGCGATATGAATGTTAAAAAAACTTAAATTGTTAATTGAACAATTCGAGAAAAATAACATATTAAGAAAATGTATTTTTATTTGCCTTTTTTCAATGTCTAATTTGCCTGTTTTTAATTTGTTAGTGCCACAAAATCCGGGCCCTGGTTGTGAGAGTTTTAGATATTTTTTGTTTCATAATTTGTTGAAAAAAGTTAATTTAAGGCAATGTTTTTTTTTTTTAGTATATAGATAACAGCTTTAATGTTATTTTGTTATATATTTTTTTTTAATTTTTTTTTTATACAACGGCCGATTTCTTCATCCGAGTATTAGCGCTAATCCGTGGATTAGACTAGTTCATAGTATACAAGCTCAATACCATTAGCGCTAGTACTCGGTGAAGAAATGCGCTGTAAGTGAACTATATTCAAAATTTTTAACAAACAAATGTTTGTAAATAGTTCTCAACTCAATCCCTATGTTTTTTTTTTAAAATTAGTATTTAATGTTTATAGAAATAGATGTAGGCATATCTGGGATCAAATTCGGAACAAAACCTCCGAACTTAGGTAAGGTTTTTCTTTACTGATTTCCACTCGGGTAATAGAATTATTGCAGGAAAATATTCGTAATTTTGTGTATCTATATCTATATCTATATCTATATCTATATCTATATCTATATCTATATCTATATCTGTATCTATATCTATATCTATATCTATATCTATATCTATATCTATATCTATATCTATATCTATATCTATATCTATATCTATATCTATATCTATATCTATACCTATATCTATATCTATATCTATATCTATACCTATATCTATATCTATATCTATATCTATATCTATATCTATATCTATATCTTTATCTATATCTTTATCTATATCTATATCTATATCTTTATCTATATCTATATCTATATCTACATCTATATCTAATTCTATATCTATATTAGACCGGATCGAAATTTACATTCCCGCCGTTCGGGGTCTCCAAAGATAGAGAAAATAATTAAAATGATTTCTGCATACTTTTTTTTCAAATCTGAGAAAATTCGCCGAAGCGATTTTGACGCTCCTGAAGGTCCTTTTTAGTAAAACCAACATGTTTTTCCTTGTAACTTTTTATTTTTCACAGAACGCATACCCACATCTGCTAAAATGTTAAATTTCTTACTCATACCATCATTTTGACATAAAAAAGTTTAACTTTTGTTGACCATCAAAAATTAAATTTGGTGGTCAATACAAACATTTGGACACAAAAAGTTTTTAAAATTATGTTGCATTATAACTCTTGTTGACCACCAAAAATTGAATTTTTTGCTTTTTTTAAAAACACATTTTTTTAAAACCGCTGTGAAAGATACATTTTTCATTAGATTTAAGGTATTAAGTTCTTCTTTTTTTCTGTATATCGATTTAAACAAAGCTGTGTGCGAACACTGACAGAACGTTAGAAATTGACTTTAGAAATCTGATAAAATTATACATTTCTTACTCATACAAATATATAACTTTAATAAATTTTGGCTTGATTCCAACTTTGTGTACGTTTCACGAGATTGTTAAGATCACAGCTTTAATTTAAGCGATTTATAAAAATAAAATATTCAAATTCAAGCAAAATTTTGCTAAGTTATTCTGAACTGCAAAAGCAAATTTCTGTTAAATTCAAGTTATTATAAATTGGTATAGCAAATTTTGATTAGTTTTTGCTGAAAGCTAGCATATGTTTGAAGTGAAATAATTAGTAACATTAAATTGAATTGAAAAATTACCACCATCTAGAGACTTGAACCTCGGATGCATGAGTGTAAGTGTATGACCTTATCCATTCGACCATCGCAGTTGTTAACCAATCGTCGCCTAATTTTCTTCATTAAGAATAATAGCCTTATTCTGTCAGCTTAACTAAGCTCACCACATTAACAAAACAGTTAATATTAACAATTTGTTAAGGTTTCGTATTCTGCTGCAAATTTAAAAGCTCTTTTCCTTACAATTTTCTTAATAACAGAAAGAGTCTTAACAACGAATGAAATGTATGTGCTTAGATAGAAAATTATTGTGAAAATAAAAAAAAATATAAAATAATAATAATAATATAATATTGAGTTAAAATACATTAAACTGAAAAATGCAAGAATTTTTTACTTATTTTAAGTGTTGATAATGAAATCTTTCAGTAGCCATGGCAAATTTTTGCAAGCGCTTGCAAAGTTACAAGCTGCACTCGAAGCATCTGTTTATATCGCGAATCTCTTTTTTCAATAGGCATATCGATTTTCACCATGCATGGTGAACTTTAAAAGCTTTTTAAGCTTTTATGTTGTTAATGATTTTTAAGAATATTAACATTTACAAAACATAACAATCAGCTTAACAAGAGCTCCTTAACTATTTCTTGTTAAGTTAACAACCAGAATAGGGCTGTAAATGGGTGCTCCTGTGCTTAAAAGATATTTACTTGAACTTAGCAAATATTTGCATGAGTTTAGTAAACATTTGCTATTTGAGTTTTTAATAACTTAGCAAATATTTGCTTGAATTAAGTAGAAATTTGCTTTTGTAGCTTATAATAACTTAGCAAAATTTTGCTTGAATTTAGTATAAATTTTCTATCAGTCTATGAAATCTTAGAAAATATTTGCTTGAATTTAATATAATTTGGGCTTTTTCCAAATGCATGAAGAGTGATTTAAATTTAGCAATTTTTTTCTAAAATCACACCGTGATTGAGTAAAGTTTTGCTGATTTGCTTTTCAACAAGACATTTTCTTGATTCAAGCAAAATTATTAACTCCGTATTTTCGTAATTATAATAATTAGTATAATTAAAGTGTTAAGTTATTTGAGAAATCATCCCGGCCGCTTAATCGGATTCTTTTGACGTGTTTGTGTTAAAAGAGTTTCAACGAACTCCATGTTGCTCTCTAGTCTTCTCTTTCTTTTCGTGCTCAGTTTGCACAGCGCAATAAAAACTATTCTCAAATGTCATTGTACTTACCTTACCTTACCTTGTACTTACCTTGTTGTAACTTGAAGTATTGGTATTTTATTACGATAAATTAGCAAAAAATTAAGTTCTGATTACATTTTGCATGCATATGATACCAGGTTCAATTACACACGAAATTGAGTATTATGACATCATTAATCAATCAATCGCAATCAATTCTATTTTCCTGGCACGTTTTGTTATCATATTTTACCATATACAGTCGTGGTTAAAATAATAGCAATGTTCTTATATTCAGACATATTTGGATAAATAATACTAGTCTGCAAATTGTGGATCCGGTGAACTCATTATCATTCCTTTAGTACTTTCAACAGTGGTTTTAAATCTGTACTCAGTTTCTTCCCATATTGTAAAATTTTCAAGATACAGGGTTTTTTACGTTTTTTGGCACGTGTTTAGTATTATTGATCTAGAATCTAAACTACTAATTATTAAATAAAAAATAATATCTTGTATTTTAGAAAAATTATCAAATTTTCCAACAATATATCAACCATTTTCGTGTCATGTGCTGTAACGGAGCTAAAATTTTGAGATTAATTAACGGAATATCAACAAATTTTGTCTAAAATTTGTTGACTGTTTTTCATGTAAAATTACACTGAATCAACAGTTTATTTTCTAAAGTCTAACTTTGGATGATAACAGCTCCACTAAAATAAAAAATACAAAATTTGTTGATATTTCGTTGGTTAATCTTAAAATTTTAGCTCCGCTATACAGCACATGACACGATAGTGGTTAATATATTGATGGAAAAGTTGATAATTTTTCTAAAATACAAAATATTAGTTTTTATTTTATGGTGAGTAGTTTAGATTCCAGATCAATAATACTAAACACGTGCCAAAAACTTATACTCTGTATCTGGAAAATCTTTCAATATTGGAGAACACTGAGTACAGATTTCAAACCTGCGCTCAGGGGCGTACCGAGGCCATATTGATTGAGGGGTATCAATGTATTTCGGTCGACTGAATACCCTAAAGTCCCGACTTTTTTTAAAAAAACAACATAGTTGATTTTATAAAGTTACTCACCCGTTCGATCAATATAAATAAATCTTAAGGGGTCTTTTTCATTTGAACGGCTTAGAAAACCACTTTGTAATTATTTTTACTAAAAACTTTTTTTAGTGAAAAACTTGTGTACATTAAAATACATATAAATAAGTATGTTTTTAATTTTTTTTTTTTTTTGGGTTGGCTGCTTATCTGCTCTCTTAAGCTTTTCGCAATTTGGACATCATTTTTCGAATCCAAAAAGGTGGCAACGATTTCTCAGCTTTTACAACAGGTAACCGAAATTTTTTTTAGTTCATCTAAACGATAATACTTGAAACAAATATATGACGTATAATCAGCCAGCTAAACCTCATATCTGTTTTTGGCACCATTTTCAAAACAAAATTTGAAAAATTACCCTATTTTTTACATTTCTAACGCTCTAAGAATTCGAGTTTTAGGTTTTAATAGATGATTGTTGGTAATAATCTTAGAGATTTTAAAATAATAAATATACAGCTCTAACGGACTTTTTTGTTAATCTTTGCTACCGTTTTAAGAAATCCTGAAATATTTAACCCACATACAGTAACACTTTTCAATCTTGCGATCTTTTTCAAGTGAAAAAGATCCCTTAAAGGCACTTTTCATATCGTTCCCTCTATCAAAGAAAATAAAATAAAAGTTTTTCAATATTATCGAATCAGCATTTAAAAATTTATTTTTGTTTTAAAAATTCATAGTTTATATGTGTTAAAAAATAAACAGGGCTTTCAATTTCTGTAACATTTTTTCTTTTAATTTTTCAAATTAATTAAAAAATAGTGTTTTAAATAAAAAATACAAAATTAATTTTGTATATAACATAGTATAGTATAACATTTAAATATTAATTCTTCTTTTTTTTAAGGTAGCCCATTGCTGCGCAATATTATCTCAGTTAATGAGATCAACTTGTCCTTTTCTGATGAAAGTATTAATAAGTCATAATGACGTGAGTCACTTTGCGTGGTTCTTAAATAACTTTTAACTAATTTTAATTTACTGAACATTCTCTCATTTCATGAAACAGTAACAGGCACTGTGCACAGCAAACGCGACATTTTGTTAACTACACGAAGAGATTTTTTTATTGCATTCTGAAACATTAGCTGTACCCGTTAGAGTTTCTACACTTTCGCAAAGATCATAGAATACTTCAAATTCCGCTTTCAATTGAAGTGAATCCAACAAACAATTTTTTGGTTACAATTTTATTGATTCTAGAATTCGCTTTTGGGTCAAGTTAGTAGAAGATAGATTGTATTAAAGAGTTCATACAGAGGATTTATTATTTCTAAGCAACTGCTTAATTTTCTCGCATCAGTGAGGTTATAAATATTATCCAATACAAGGTTAAATTCTCTTCTGTAAAAACAATTCATCGAAAAAAAAGCCGCGTTGGTACTGTTATCATCCAAACGTTTCAGCGCAAGATGGCGAATTGAGAGTTCCTTTTCAGCATCAACATTAAAAGACTTTAACAAAACAACAGCACTTCTAATTAGGTTATCCGTACCTTCAGAGTCCGAATTTATTTTTCTAATGATTTAGGGGTACAAGAAATAAATTTCAAAGCATCTAAAATATTCAGTTCAACGGCTTCAAGAGATTCAGTCAGGAGTTTCATATTTACTTGCACATTTTTCATAAAAACAAGACTTATAATAAAGTCCACAGAAATGAGTTGGTTTGACAGCAAATATGCAGCATTTCGAGTCCACTTGTCAATTTTCTTAGAGCTTTGGGAAATTTCGTTTCGAACATCAACAATGACATAGAGCGATGCTTTTATAATAAATGAATTTTGAATGCAGATTTAAAAATGGTGTTCTTTTTGCCATCATCTCGAGTTTTAAAGTTAAAATTTTTCAATAGTTTGACTAGATCCTTTTAATTCATTATTTATTTATTCATTGTAATTGTATTTAAATTAAAATGTTAAGTCTATGAAATTAAAGATTTTACATCAGAGTTCTTGAGCTAAGAACATTTTTTTAAATATGTTGGCCGATTTCGATCATTAAATTTTTTTATTACAAATATTGGGTACTTCTGGATAAAAATATGCAATCTCAGAAAGTCAGAATTCAATCTCAGAATTTGGTCCTCTGCTCTCTTTTACATTACTATGCATTACTATTTCCGTACTTTTTAACAAAATTTATACTACTTTTCTGAACTTTTTCATGCATTTTGTCACAAAGGAACACTGAACTCGTTTACAACAACTCAACGCTGATACGACTGAAAGTGAGTTAGCCGAGTGAAGTTTGTTTAAGGTACGACTAAAAGTGAACTGGCCGACTGAGGATAGTTTTGGGTATGAATTAAAATGAAATAGAAGACTAATGTTGGTTATTGTTATGCAAATGGCAATAAAAGGTACGGCTGGCTTTGATGCGTTCATAATTATTGTTTATAAAAATCAATATTTTAAAAAATTTTAGTAAAAAATAACATTTAGGCCGACTCTAAAAAAGAAAGGTGGGTAGTCTACCCCTCTTACCCCCGCTAGTTACGCCCCTGCCTGCTCTGAAAGTACATATAAGAACGATAATGGGCTTAACGGATCCAAAATTTGTAGACAAGTATTAATTTTACAAACATGTCCAATATAAGAGTGCTGCTATTGTTTTGACCACAGCTGTACTTATGTGGCTTTAGAAAAATTTTCAATCATATACATATGTAATGGATGCACCTTTTAATTAGGTAGGAGGCATTTTGTTTTTAAGCATGTATGGAAGTAAAAGCTATTTTCGATTATTCAAAATCTCAGTTGTTTGAATAAGTTTTATAAATTTCAGTAGTAATTTGTCTACATGTCAGAAATTATCAACATGAATTTAATTCTGAATGAACACTATTAATGGAAGTCATCTGTCAGGTATTTTTTTTTTTTGTGAATTGACTTAATATGACTTTTCAAAGCTCAAAACAACTTTCAGCAATTAGTGATGATGAGCTTGATTAAGCAATTGACTAATTTAGTTTCCGGCTCTAGACATAGTGGTTTTTTGTACAAAGTATCTAGAAGCAATATTTACGAACGACCGCCTACACATATAAAATAACAAACAGCTTTTTATTTTTTTGTTTTTGTTTAAATAAGATAGAATATAGATAAAAACACAACCATTCGCTTTTGTATGTAAATAAATTTTATTAAGCTTAGTTCTTAACAGAACTTTATTCTGTTGCTTCATTTTATTAATTGGTTTGCTTGATTTTTATAGAAAAACAAGTAAGACAATATTGTTTATTTTATTTATAAATAAGACATAAATAGTTTTTACATGATTTTATGTGTTGGCAACCACTGGACAAAATAATATATATATACATATCTTTTGCTTATATTTCTTACTTACTTAAACATATTTTATAACCTTAGAAAATAAATAATTTAAACGTTAACATTAGAAAAAATATTGAGAATTAAGAGTAGGACTAGATTTTGGCTTAAAGCTAATGCTTAGAACTAACCATGCAGGAACTAATTGGATGCTCCTGTTTGCTATTTATTGCTTTTTATTTATTCTCATAAATTTTCAAGTTTATTTACAAAACATAATTTACACTTACACTCGCCACCAGCTGCTAAGCTACTGCATCACGCTAATACTTTCGTTGTAAAGATGAGCTTTCAATTCAATCATATATCAAAAACAAATTTTGCCCCACTGTTCATTATGCTATCGCAACTGTATGCGTTGCTGCACTTTTATGACGATACGGTACCCGCAGATGCTGCATTTTCGCGTTCCTGCAGCTCCTGTAGCTCTTCCTCTTCACGTGTTAGTGGCACCGTCGAATGATTGTATAGACCCTGAGCCATCAGCTGAAGTGCCAGAGGATTCTTGGTGCCGCTGGATTTCTTCAGTTTGGCTCGTTTGTTTTGGAACCATATCTTTATTTGTGCCTCATTTAGACCCAACTCGGAGCTCAGCTGTTGCCGGCGTTTTTCAGTCAGGTAACGATTTTCAGTAAACTCGTGCTGCAGAAAGGAAGAAAGTATAGAAAAAATTTATGCATTTTACTAAATGTATAACTGAAATAAATCGTCGTTAAAAATAGCAAGAAGACAGATTTCGATGAAGATGGGAGATTCTGTGCATTTTTCTACTGGGTTAGTTTAAAGTTTTCCAAAATTTGTTATTAAAGCCATTTTGGTCGATTGGACACTCACCTTCAGTCGCGCCAACTGCGAACCACTAAACGCTGTTCTCGGCCGCTTGTCTTCTGGCACCGCCGTTGCCGTGGGTGATGCGCCCTTTTCGCTGGCTGGTTTCTTTGGTTTTCGCGCACGTGGACCTGCATGGACAAGAAAAGAGTCGTTAAAGAGTAAGTTGGAAAGACTGAACACAGAAAAAAAATCAGCAACATAAAAATTCTTCAGCGCAAATAAAACAAAGTAATTGCACCACCATGACTGGTCATTTCAGGGCAATTCATTTTCGCTGGCAGCCAAATACACGCAAGCACTCACACTCATACACACTCACACTTAAACATCCAGCACGCTCTGTGCATAAATTTTCAAAACACGAACGAATTCCGAAGATTTATTGTGTGCCAAAAATTACACGTGATACGCTATCAACATCCGCATCCTCAACCAAAGTAGTGGGTGGGTCTGCGCGACCCTCCCAGTTGAGAAAATTAAAATCTAAACAAATGTTGCTACAATTAAATCGACTACTTAAAAGTCAACTCTGTAGCTGCGTCTATTTTTGTTATTCGTACTTTTACCCCCCTTTGTTGTTGTAAATAATTAAAATTCAAATATTGCTTATCATGCTTGTTCGACGCAATCATCAGAATGACTGCCAAAGTGTGGCTAATTCTTTGATGGGCATTGGCCACACTCCCTCCACCCACCCAAGCATATCCAGAGCAAGATACCGAGTAGGGTGGTATGCCCATATTCACCTCTACCGCTGATCTGTTTGCAGTTTTAGTGGGCTTTACTTTAATTAACAGTTAAAAATAGACAACCCTGTCCGAAAAGGGTTGACATTCTGTGTAAGGCATTTAATTTTCTAACCAACTAATAAAATTTTATTACTTCACATCTTCTGGTCTACTCGGAACTGAGGTTTAAAATATAGCTTTATTGTTGTTGTTTGTCCTTAACTGCTGCTAGTTGGCAGTCGTTGTTATACCCATAACGACATATTTTGTTTAGAAGTTAACATTATTTAAGTAATTTTTGCTCCGCTCTGGACTTTGTTTGTATGGCCATCTACTCCTTCCGCTAAGAACTATGCGTTTATTTGAATTCTTTGCCGAATTGAGCAGTTATTGGTTTTTCTAATGAGCATTTCTTGGTTAAACTGCTACATTGCGGTTTTGCAGCTCTCTGCATTTAAACGTATCTGGATGAGAACGCTACTCGTTGCTTAGCAAAATGTTCTGTGGTTTCTTGGTTCTGCGCTTTAAGAAATGATTAACTGTTTCTTGTCTTACAACATCTTAAAATTGCTTGTTCGACCACAAGTTCTAGACATTCGTGTTGGAGTAGACAGAGTGTTTAAGTCACCCAGTTCATTAGTCATGGAGGATAATTTATTTTCACTTTTCTTACAGCATTCGAAAAGGGCCAAAATATCAACAAATATCTATAAATGAGAGACCTTACAAAGCATATATTTTATAATAAAATGCATAAAATAATAATTATCTTTTGACTTTTAAAATTTTGAGCAAAACATAATTATTATTTCTGCTTTTTATTTTTGTAAGCCAAAATTGCTAATATATTGCTTCTATTGAAATACACATTATATAAAGTGCTTATTGAAATCAATAACTTCCCAGATGAAAAACAAAGCAGGCCTGCCGATGGAAGGAATATGGCAGGTTATAATTTGAATGCTAAAAGGCCTATTTTTTAAAATATTAAAAACTTCCTCTTTACTTTTAAGTGAGGTGCATTATTATTTTTTATAATCAAAAAGCCTCAGTGCAGTAAGAACTATGTTCTTCTATAGCACAAAATAAATACATTCAATGTAAGTATAATAACAACTGTATCATAATAAAGTGGTGGGATGACATAACGTTCACGGACATAAGGTCTATAGACATTATGTCTACTTCGCAAACGGACATAATGTCCAAATCAAAACGATTATAAAGTCCAAACAAATTTAATTTTAAACAATTTTACTGAACACGTTATATATATCGAATTTTTCATGTAAAATATCAGTTTTATATGACAAAAACAACATTCCGTACAAGGGCAAATGTATTTATCATAAAATAATAAATTGGGAGCGGGTCAGTTTTCTGCTTTTCAAAAGTTTGCAATGTCAAAATGCTGTAATTTTTACAGTATTTATTTAGCTTATTTACCTTGGTTGTTCTTAGTCCATATTTTGCAGAATTTTGGCATACAGAATTTTTTGTCACAGTTTTCTGTTGATGCAGAATTTTGTAATGCAGAATTTTGTATACAGAATTTCATACATACCGATAGCTGCACCGAGCTTTAATAAATTCTTAAAATTAATGCATAAAAATTTAAAATGTGTATTAAAAATCGCGCAGTTTTTCAGTCTGAAAACGCCTAAGGTCCATGGACATTATGTCCGTTTGTGAATTAGACATAATGTCACCTGTGGACCTTATGTCCGTGAACATTATGTCATCCCACCTAATAAAGTATCATGTTTGCTAATGCAAAATTCCGATTAATTTTAAGGGACAACAACATCAATATTTTCCTGATTGCAGTAATTTACCGTATTTTGCATTAATTGCTTATAATAACAAAGCGGACGCGCTAATTTTCTATTTCTGTGCTCGTACGTTTATTCTTAATAAAGTAAATTAAGCGACGATTAGTTAACAGCTACAATGGTCGAATGGATAAGCATATGCACTTAAACTCACGCGGCCGATGTTCAAGTCTCCGGATAACGGTAATCTTTCAATTGCCGGCAACATTACTTGGAAATTCAGCAGACATGCTCGCCTCCATAACCGCTTATATCTTTTTTGTATACGCATGTCGTAGGCCGGCATGTCTGTCAAATGAACTACCGTAGCAGCAATGCTGCATCATCTATTGGCATGAATGCTGCAGCCAATACATGCATGAGATGCATGCAGCATTGCTGCTAGGGCAATTAATTTGGAAGACATGTTTACCTTCTGCATTCATACCATAAGATGCATGCTGCATTGCTGCTATGGCAGTTCATTTGGTAGACATGTCGGCCTAGGACATGCCTATACGAAAAAGATATAAGCGGGTATGGAGGCGAGCATGTCTCCTGTCCTACCGAGGCAAGTTGCCGGCACACATAAAGCAGGGCTCATTTTCCAACTGGAGTAGAACAGATTCTGCTACATTTAAATGTCATAGATAAATACAATAACAATAATGACAGATGACTTTGTGTTGTTTTTATTTTGTGCTCTGCACATGTAGTATTAGTTTTTAAGCTTAGTTGAAAAAAGTGTATGCGGCACCTTCAGAAACAAGGAAAATATGAATATGTTCCTGCCACTCAAGTAAGCGTGCAGCGTGTATTTTCTGCCTTAAAATTAGTCATGGGTTATCAGAGACCTTAGCGAGAAAAATCTAATTATATTTAATAAAATTTAATAAAATGCTAACTTGATTTGATAACAAATTTATGTAATTTTATAATAATTTGAATGATACATAATAAATATGTTGATGGTTTTAATATGCAATTCAGAGACTATGTATACGGTCACGAGCTTACGAAGCACTTACGAAATGACATGAATCGCCTCATTATAAATTTTTAAATTTTGATTCAACCGTAAACTTAAATACAAGTTTTGATTTTCATTTTTGCCTTAAAAAATAAGAACTTACAAGCTATTTTGTTCTCAAAAGTATAGCGGACAAGTTTCACTTTGTATTTTTTTTTTGCCTTAAATTCTTGAGATTACAAAATTATCGGGCAAAGTTTTAATTTTTATTTTTTGTTTAAAAAAAAATACAAACTTACCAGTTTATCCTGATATACGTTAATTATTATTTTTATTATTAGTACTATTTACTTAAATTTATTTTTAAATCTAAATGAAATGTTACTCTTGTAATTTGATGAATAATCTTAATATTGTAAACTAGTTTCAGCTGCAGGAATGAGAATAAATATTGAATTGAATTGAGTTAAGTTTTTTGTGCCCAAAAAAATATTAGGCAAGTATTGCTTTTTATTTTCGCGTAAAAAAATATAAAAAATTACTGATAATTTTTTGCTTAAAAAATATTGGACAAATTGTGTGTTTTTTTCTTAAAAAAATAGAAACAGAAATAGTTATTATTTATTGCTTAAAATTTAAAAAGTCAAAACTTTCAAAATCGATAAGAAATCAAGTTCAAAAATGTAAGAGGATTCTTATAGTATCTTCAAAACGGCGGTGCGACACTTTTTTCAGAATGCTTTTTTGGTTTAAAAGTCTAAAAATAATTATTATTTACAGTATCTTCTATAAATGTTACTTTATAATAAAAAAGTTTTTAAACTTGCGTTTTTATCCACTAGAATTAAATATTGAAACATTTTAAGGATGCAGTAATGGCAGAGCTGTACAAGAATGCATTAAATTTGATTTTATTCACAAAAAAGTGAATAACGAAATAAGAATGCATTCAATGAATGCAAAAATGATTTATAAATAAAATTGTAAAATCACATTGGTTTTTAAAGCAATAATAAGTTATTCATTTCAATTATTCATTTTCATTATTCAGAAAAATGAATTAATTTTTAAATTCATTTGAGTGCTATTCTCAAAGAATGCAATTCACGAAGAATTCTTCTTTTTTTATTCATTAATAATTTGTTATTCATTATTCATTTTTTATTCATTATTTTTTATTCATTATTCATTTAAATTCATTATTCATTTGTTATTCATTATTCCTTTTTTATTCATTACTCATTGAATATTCATTATTCATTTTTTTATTCATTATTCATTTTTTATTTATTAATTTTTTATTCATTATTCATTTTAATTTATTATTCATTTATTATTCATTGTTCAATATTTCTTCATTATCCATTTGTTATTCATTATTAATTTGCTATTCATTATTAATTTTTTATTCACTATTCATTTGTAATTCATTATTCATTTTATATTCATTACTAATTTTTTATTCATTATTCATATTAATTTATTATTCATTTTTTATTCACTATTCATTATTTATTCATTATTCATTTGTTATTCATTATTAATTTTCTATTCATTATTAATTTTTTGTTTCATTAATCATTTGTTATTCATTTTTAATTTTTTATTCATTATTAATTTTGGATTCATAAATCTTTTTATTTATTATTCATTTGTTATTCATTATTCAATTGTTACTCATTATTAATTTTTTATACGTTATTTATTTTTTATTCATTATTAATTTTTTATTCGTTATTAATTCATTATTCATTATTCATTTGTTATTCATTACTTATATTTAATTAATTAATCATTTGTTATTCATTATCAATTTTTTATTCATTACTAATTTTTTATTTATCATTAATTTTTAATTCATTATGCATTTTTTTTTCATTATTAATTTTTATTCATTATTTGTTTGTTATTAATTTTTTTATTCATGGCTCAGGATTCAGGATATGTTTCTGAAACAATTTTCTTAAATTTTATTTGCTGTTATTATCTATATTATCAAATAAATAAAAGAAAAACATAGCCCAAGTCCAAAGCCATAAACAAAAAGTGAAAAACAAATCAATGATGAATAAAAAATTAATAATGAACTATAAATGAATAATGAATAACATAAGAATAATGAATAACAAATTAATAAAAAATTAATAATAATAAAAAAAAGAAGTGAGTTTGTGAGTATTCATTCTTTGTGAGTAGCATTCAAATGAATAAAAAAATTGAGTCATTATTCTGAATAACGAAAATGAATAATTAAATGAATAATTAATCATTCTGTTAAATATGAATGTAAGTTAAAAATGTCGTTATTTAGTTGTTCTTAATACTCTGAATATGAATGTAGATTTCACAGCTCTGATTACCGGTGTTGCTAAGTCTGTACCTTTAGCACTTGATCTAATGCTTTTCGATATTGCAATACGCTTTTTTGTTTTTAACCGACTTCAAAAAGGATGAGGTTCTCAAGTTGGTTGGTTTTTTGTTTACATGTATGTACATCGATAACTCCTAAAGTACTTGCCCGATTGCCACAATTTTTTGTCAACAGATAGATATGTTAGACGCGGAGGCGCTTATATAATCAGACTTTTATAAAATAAACGCTCCAGCTTTAAATGTTTTATATTCATGGAGAAATTAATAAATATATGATAATACAAAATAGAAAAAAAATTATAATAATAAGATTTCCACTTTAATACTATATATAAATAAATTGTCAAATTTGGCCAAGAATTAATGTAAAAAGTAATTAAAAATTATTTTTTACTTTTTAGTGGTTTTGAAGTTGGTTTTTTTGTTATAAAGTTGTTTTTTTTTAAAGTCCCCAGAAAAAATCTTTATTTTAGTGCTTTCAGTGCTTTTCGATTGTTGGCCTGATCATATTAATTAAAGACCCTTTAACAAATAATAAAATTTGAAAATATTTCCTAAAAATATAAACCAAATTCATAAGTTATATAAACGAAGACTCTTACGCCTCGTTTTTGTTCCTATGTCTATTTCCCCTTTTAATATTTATCACTTTCAAGCCCTGCCTATGCATATGTGTAGCAAGATCTCGTCACATTTCGCCTGTGTTTCTTATTTCTTGAAATGGTATTCAAACTGTTAACAGATCAGTCAATTCTTATGTGCATTTGCTCTATTTTTCATTAGTTTTTATTTATGTGTTATTAACAAGTGTGCACTGAAGAAACAAAGACATCATGTCGGATCGTTTGCAAATACTACAACGTAGGTATGTTTTTCAACGACAAAAATAGTTAAATTTTATAAAACTTAGATATTTTTCGTTCAGAATGTTTTAAATTAAAAAAAAACACTAGCAAGATCAACTTTTGAATGAAATTAATGTAAAACATTATGCTACACATACGTGTTGGGATAAAATAGTTGTGCTTATTTAAAATTTTGGTAAAAAAGTTTGATTTAGTTAACATTCAGGTAGTGGAAGAGGTAATGCTCATTCTCGAAGAAGGATCAATAGTGGAATTCCCAAAAATTTATCGATTATAATAGTCGTTATCGGTCAGTGTGCGTGCCACTATCATATAAAATAACAGTTTATTGTATGGCAGATAGTATTGCTGTGATGAAGGTGAATTCAAGGTTGAGCGAGTTGATCTTCTCGGAGAATAAGAAAATTATTCTGCTAGTAACTCAATGGATGGTAATGATGAAGTTCTTTCGAAAATTCTTTAAACTAAAGGAGATACAGCACAAGTGTGAAATGTCTTATGATGTATTCATAAGACATGATTTGAAAGTTATGACTTAATTTCTAAAACTTTCATGAGAAGAACAATTGTCGTGGTAGTCCTCGTGACAAGCCTCTATTAAAAAATAAGAACAGAGAATATTTAAATTCAAAAATTTCTTCCAGCTCAAAATCTGCTCAAAAGACAATGAACCTGATTTAAACAATACGAGCAAACTTTTACCCAATGGCTAACTTTGTAAACATGCTTCACTCTTGTCCTAACCTTTGTTTAAGGTAAAGAAAATTAGAGTAATATTTTATATTTTGACCGTGAAAGAACAAGCAGAATGATTCACGAAGTTGTTAATTTAGTGAAGATTTCATGAAGATAAGAGACAATCTTTAAGATAAGAGTGTGAAATCGTGTTCAAAATCAAATTAACAAAAACGAAATCTTTTTAAGGTCAATAAATTGAATTTTATTTCTATATTCTACAAACGAAAACAAGTTTAAAAATCATGGGATTTAAGTAAATTTTACTCCAAATTCTTTCCTAACTTCGTGGACAAATTAACAAAAACAAAAACTTTTGAGGGGCAACAAAATTATTAATTTAATTTTGTATATTCTACAATCTTTAAAGACGTCGTTACAAAGAAATATAAATAAAATGACTTTGACTTATAAAATGTTCCTGGAAAATTCCTAGATAAACTACGTACATCGAAAAACTAAAATTTTATTAACTATTTTGTTTTGGTATTTCTTATTTTATTGCTTTATTATTGTTAATGAATATAAGACCGAATCGATTTGTATGGAAAAAAAGTAGTTAGCCGATCTGGGCCTCAAAAGTTAAAAGAACTGTTAAAAACGATTTCTGCATAGTTTTTTTTTTAAGTTGGACTAAATTTCCCGGACCATTTTTATTTCTTCTTAACCCTTTCAATGGCTGGGCTAAACTAAGAACAAAACTATTTTTTGAGGTAATATTCCTATCATTTAGATCCTAAAAAGATGAAAAAACATAGCATACATTTTACCTGTGCTGCTTACGTTTTGCAAGATTGTACATAGAAAAAATTGTTTTTTTTTTTTTTAATTCGCCCGGAGGTATGAATCTTCCAAAGATACGTATACCCGACCTATACGCATGCACGATTTACATTCTAGATCCTGCCCGGATCAGCCGGGACAGACAGAATGTACCTACGTACTAAACATACCCCTATTGGCAATTTGGATTTTCCACTAAGCACATTAATTTTCTTTTCAGCGGAATTTAAAAATTAAATATATAACAAACGCGTATTTAAGTATATTTAATTCCATATAAATAAGCAACATCGAAATAAATTATAGTGATTATCAATTTAAGGTACCCGAAAAACAATCCTGATTTCAAAAACAATCCAAAACACTAAACTCATTTTAACTGGTTTGCGGCCATTGTCCAACCCAAGGACCTACGTGGAAATGAGATAAATCTCATATCCGCCAAATCTAAATCCCAATTAGTTGGATATGCATTTGGGCCAAGGCAGGCATAAACTTGTGTGGAAAAGAGATATACTCTGGCACACCAATCCAGGTGATAGTGTGAGTTCAGTCTAATTTCAAATTAGGAAACCACGTGAGCACGTTAATCACAATTCGATTTAAAATTAAAATATTGAATAAAAAAAATGTGGAACACTTCACGTGTGATGACTTCACTTCGCGTGTCATCCTTCTGTTCAGCACAAAATATTTTTTAATCAACCCTTTAGATGTGTGTTTTTGAGCCCCTCTTAATATTATTATCAATAAAGCCAAAAAAGATAAAACAAAATATTTGATTTTAGCCCGGTTGATTTTTTTCTGTAAAATAGGCCAAAGAAAAAATTGGTTGCTTTTCTTCGGCACAAATCGAAAATCCAACTGACTTTAATGTCAAATATCTCTATAAATTTATTTTTATCATGTTGGTTCATTTTTTTTTTAAAGAACTAAACGATTTGATTTAAAAAAAGTATAGCAAAATAAATATAAAAATTACCGCAATGTATTGGGCAAATCCACTGTGGAAGGGTTAAGGTACTTCTTCGTAAATAAATCAAGTTTTTTCATGTAACTTTTAAGATTCCTCAATTCAAAAACAAAAATTTTGGCGTAGCAAAATTTTTAAATTATGTACAGTCATAATTTTACTGGACCCCCAAAAAATCAAAAATTTGTTATTTAAAATAAACACATGCTGCTTAAACCGCTTTGAAAGACGCATTTTTCTTTACCTTTACGACGAAATGATCTTGCTAATAAGGTATTGTGTTGAGAAAATCAGATTTGAAATTTTTTTTGTATTTTTTTATGCTTAACAAAGCGTATTTTAAAAGCTAAATTGAAAGCGCTGTTTTTAACTTAACTATTCAAAAGACAATTTTTAAGGTTAGTTCATCCATTTTAGTCATAATGACTTTCAAAAATAATTCACCTCTATTCATTCTCATAAATTTACTCCTTTTTGCCTCAAAGAATTTCATAAACTCCTTAAATTACTAGACAATTTTAAAATTAATTCTTACCAAACTTACCGCTTTAACAAGTTAACAAAATATGTGTAGCTTAAATACTTGAGATTAAGATGGTTTGGTCCACCTCTTTTTGTTGTTACTTACTTCGTCCTGCAATGAAAAAAGAGAGATAAAAAATCGATTAAAATAAATTCAACACACTGTTCAATAAAATATCAAAATTAAATAAATTCCTGAACGAAAATGAAACAAATGAGAAAAAAAAAGGTAAAAACCACTCTTCAACTTTCAACTTAAAGTAGCATTAAAGGAGCTCAATGAAAATAATAGCAGCAGGAGCAGTAACAACAGGCTTCAGACACAGCCACAGCCAAATGTGCGGGGAGCGTAAAAAAGTTCGCTGCCAACAACCTTTAAAATAAATGTACCGTTACTAATAGTACTACACCCTCAGCAACACCACCAACAACAACAACAGTAACGCTGGAAGAGGCGCGATTTCTAAGTTTAATCGTTGGAAAAATTGAACAAATCAATTTTGGGCAACAAAAAATCGACCAACAACAAAAACCAACACAAAGACGCGTAACAGGAAAAAGAACTTAAAAAAATCCTGGCAACAAGCGCTGAAAAATTAAACCAACATTAAAAAATTACAAGCAACAACAATAAAGACAACAAATTGGAACACGTGTGCTATCGTTGCATTGAAGCAATCTGCAAGAAACGAGGATGGATGGAGTCAGTCGATAGCTGGTGTTGGTTTTATCGTAACTTTAAATTTCACACTTTTACGCCTTGAATGAAAAAAGAAAACCTTGAAGCTGTCATGACGCAGCTAAACACCCAATTTTCGCCCACTACACTACAACGGCAGGCATTGTTTGCCGAAACAACAACACTGAATAACACACAGAAGTGGCGCGCAAAATAAATCATGGCCTCTGTGTGCCGGAAGTGCCAGATAAGGAAATTGTCGCTTGTACGAGTATTTGGCGAAGGACATCATCATCATCATTGTCGACATCGTCACCGTCATTGTCGTTGTCAACTTGATACGGCCATACAATCAGCATGACAACAACAATATTGCTGTTGCTGCTTGGTGTTGAAGGATTTGTAAAAATGTGCTGTGAGGATGCATTCCGTTGCGTATGTGTCATAGTAAATGGCATTTTACGGAAGGGTTGTTCGGGATTTACGTAGTGTTGGTTTTTACCAACTGGCACAAATTCGACTTTATTGAAAATTTGTGATTTATGGCATGACGAATAAGTGAGACGCGTGACAAAATACAACAACTTATTTAGAAATCTCAAAATAGATGAAAGAAAGAACAATTCGAAATTTCAAGGTCGAAACTATAACAGCTCATTTTCAATTCAGCCAACGATATTTATAAATTTAATGAAAGCCAACAATATACTTAACATGCACTGCATTAGAAAAATTATTTTCTTATATCGAAAAATTATTTTGTTTGATTCAAGAACATGTCAAATCATTCCTAATTAACTAGAGTCAAACAGTTAAAAGTGTTATGTTATTAAAAACAAACTCTTACTGTTAGTATTAATTTGCAAAATTCACAATTGCTTACGATTTCTTGAATGCAAAATAAACAGCTTAAGACTTTATATTTCAAGGTAGTTTTATCGTTAAAAGTTAAAGTAAAAAAAATGGGAAAAAATTAAGTGTTTAAGTTGCATTAAGCTTTCTGTTATACTTCCCCGCTTGTAAAATTTTTTGGTGATGACATTGTAATGCTGAACTGTAAGCGGGCTGTGAAAGAAACCGATTTGTGTTGTTATGATCGATAGTTGCTTTTTATTGTAAAACCAACAGTTGGATTTAAGTCGTCTGTGTAGCCACATCTTTTTTACTAATCGGACGTTTTGCAGTGAAATGTATTTGCAAAAGTATATAATGTTTATGCTTAAACCAAGACAAACTTTTATATAAAAAAGAGCTTGGGTTTCATTGATCATTAAATCTAAAATACTTCCGATAAAGGTATTAACTCCGTTTATAATCCGTGAAAATAATTTGGTTCTCTCTCATCTTGTGCGTCATAAACCAGTGGTAAATGAACTCATATCGTAACCAATTATTTCTTCAATATAATGTAGCCTACAAAGCCTGCTTACAATTCCCATTTACATTAGTCATAAGCAGTAGGTTGTCCCCAAATAAATTTTTTTTTTCGAATTTCATAGTTGCTTGATCTTTGTTTGAAAGATTATGGGGTTAATTTTTTTGAGATTTTTTTGAAGAGGTGTTCGCGTATTCAGATTTTCCCAAAATAATCATGTTTTTCGAAGATTTTTCGAATTCCAAGCAAAATTTGGTCAATAACACACATTTTCTAAGACATTGAGTCATCATTTCGAAAGAAAAATCGTCGCTTGAGAAAATAAATGTCGTATGTGAAAATTTTCACTATTGAGATTATTGAGAAAAAAAGGCTATAAGTTCTTAAAAATTAGCGGTAAGTCCACAAAAATTTCATAATCTATTATGAACTGTGTCTACAAATAGGCGATTTTGAAGAATATTGCTCCGCTAGTTTTTTAATTATAGCCCCTTTTTCTCAATAGTCTCAAAAGAGTAAATTTTCACAAACGAAATTTATGTTCTCAAGCGACGAAATGTCCAAACTTTACTAGAATGTACATAAATCAGAAGTTTTGGCAAATTTTGCTGGTCATTCGATTGTCATATATTACATTTTTTCGTGAAATTTGCGTAAATTTAAAAAAAAACGCTTCATAGCTTTTCAAAATTCTATCAAAATGGAAAAACATAATGATGCATTTTGAAATATGTTAAAATTTTGAGGAATTTAAAGAAAAAATACTTGGTCTTACTCCGTTCCAAAGTTACAGCTTCCAAATCCATGTATCCGTTGGCTGAATCGTTAAATCGTTGGTTGTTGTATCGATTACAAAATTGCTACAAATATGCAACGTGTAGGCCTCCCTTTCAAACAGCGGGGGAAAATCATGCAAAGTGTTAACCTGCTCATATGTAAAACACTGTACAACAGGAAAAAACCAGTGTTTTTAACGTCTTTATTTAGTATTCTAGAGGTTGCTTAAACAGAATATGAAGTCAGTTTCTTCGGGTCACTTTAGGTTTTATTACTACATCAGGATGCGGCTCAAGGACAAACGCCAACGCCCTACTGGTAATTTAATCAATATACCCTCTTTAACGGAGGACTGGAGAGAGTTAATATGTATGATTGACCCCATTCCTTTCCCAATATAAACATTTTTCCCTTTGGGACCTATCCCCTCTGACCCTTCTTTAGGGGCTCCCATACAAATGTTATGATTATCCATTAATATTCTATGTTATAATTAATTTTTTTCTTTTTAAATAAAAAGTTTGTTTTTATTTTTGTTAGAGTTTATCGAAAATATGAAGTCAGTTTTTTCGGGTAACCTTTGTTTTTTGTACTACATCGGGAGGCGGCTCCAGGGCAAACCCTACGCTATACTGTAAATTAATTCTGTTGAATATTTTTAGCAGGTTCGTATTCGATAGACACATCAAAGATTTAAAGATAAATTCAATAGTTACAAAGATTTAATGGCTACTTTGGAACGGCATAAAAAAAAATTAAGTATTTTTTTAAAATTTTTTAGAATTTTATCATACTTCAAAATGCATCATAACGTTTTTTCATTTTGATGGAATTTTTAAAAGTTATTAGGTGTTTTTTAAAAAAATTTACGCATATTTTACGAAAAAATTAAAAATATGACACTCAAATGACCAAAAAATGGCCAAAACTTCTGATTTATGTTACTACTTACTTACTTAGTCGGCGTACAACCGTATGTCAGTCTTGGCCTCACTTGAAGCCATTTCTGTCTTTCGCTTGCTGGCCCCAGTTGGAAATTCCAAGCTTCGTCAGGTTGTCCTCTACTTGGTCTTTTCAACGAAGATGCGGTCGTCCTCTTCTGCGTTGACCGCCGCTGGGTACCGAATCGAATATTTTTTCTATTTTGACTATGTCGATGTCAGAGTACAGCTCATACAGCTCATCATTCCACCGTATTCGGTACTCGCCATTGACGCAGATTGGTCCGTAGATCTTACGAAGAATCTTTCTCTCGAATGCTCCTTAAGTCTTTTCATCCGAAGCGTCTGATTTATGTACAGTAAACTAAAGTTTGGACATCTGTCTTTCGAAAAGATGACTTAAAGTCTTACAAAATGTCTGTTATTGACCAACTTATGCTTGGAATTTGAAAAATACCCGAAAAACCAGATTTTTAGGAAAAATGCGCGACCAATAAACGTCTTCCAAAATATCTGAAAAAAAATCTCAAAAGTACTTTACCCCATAAGCTTTCATAAAATGCTTGAGCAAAAAATTCTTTTTTTTTGGAACACACTAATAAGCAGTATACCTACTCCCATCGTAACTTACTGTGTAAGGTAGATGTCATCAGTGTTTTAACGGCCATGTCCGAACAAATGTAATTAAGAATTGTGAACAGGCTTTGAAGGCCTTGCAGCTGCATTTTATTTAAGAAATGCTGAAATATTCGCCTCAAGAGAAGCTTGAAAAAATCGACTGTACCAGTTTTTTTCCAATAAGGACAAAAGCTCTTTGAGAGAGGTATAATGAAATAACCTTCAAAATGGCAACAAATTATTGAACAAAACGGTGTATATTTGAACTAAATAAGACCAATAGGGCCCACAGATTAATACTACATGTCGGATGGACCTGTCATGTCATCATCCATGTAGTATCGTTCGTGTGCTAAAAATCAAGTTGGATGAACGATAAAGATAAAGAAGCACGATAAAGACGAAAACTTTTAACTTTTCCTTCGGTACATCCGATATGTGCGATCGTTTGTGTGCGTGTCTATCCAACTTTTGACGCATTCTTTACTGGAAAAATTCGGCATTTTTTCTCTTATAGGGCAGCCTCTAGTAATACCAACATAAAAACTAAATAAAATAGTTTTGAATAAAGTGGTTAGTTTTATCAAAACTGAATTTCTCGATGAATATTTGTTCAAATTCCCGGCAGTCGCATAACCTCAATCGTAAATACATCGGAAATAAAAACTTTTAATTTTTTCTGTTCTTTTCTTAGCTCAAAAGAGGTCAACATTATGCAAATTCAGATCAAAATCTACAAAATTCTGCAAATTGTGAGGGTAGAATTTTTTCAGTAAAGAATGCGCTATTAGTTACTTTCTCATTCGATTAAAATTTTTCAGAGGAGCCCAACAAATATTCAATTTTATAGACTTTTTTGAACTTTATAAAAGTTTCGTGAAGACTTGGAATACTATAAACGAAAAATATAATAATTCATTTTTGAAAAATTTACTTCACTTTGTGTTAACTCTTTGACAGCTTAAAATAATGAAGTATATCCAACATATGTGACCTTGTAGAGCCAATAAAAATAATCCCGTTATTTTGTGGAATTACATCTCCATCCAACTTGTAGTAATACCTGAGGGGCCCTATTAAACGATTTTAACCCTTAACTGGTACACTTTAAAAAAATGACACTAACAGTACATCTGGTCCCATGGACCACACCAACTACAGTCCTAAAAAACCACAAAATTTAGTTACAAAATCATGTTGTTTTATTTTAAGGATAAGACGTAGGAACAAAGTTTTTTCTTCCTATTAAGAAAATTTTTTTTTATTATTTTGAATAATTGAATTGAATTAAATTTTGAACTGAATTATTATTTTTTTATTAAAATTAATAGTCTTTGCAATAATATTACTTACAGACTAAAAGATATAAAAAAACTTATACATAGTAATTTTAAGTTTTTTAAAAAATAGAATTTAACATAGATCTCATTTGAATTTTTGAGACAGAAAAATCTAAATCATGAGTAGAGTTTATAGAATTAAACAATAATAAAGCACGATTGATAGGTGCATTAGCTGCATAATTAGAACGATGCATTTCCAAATAAAAAGGATCAAAATTTCTTAATATTCTAGAAGGCACATTAAAATCAATCTTTTCCAATAGTGCTGGGCAATCCACCAAACCATTGATAATATCAAAACAAAAAGCAAGGACAAAACACTTCTTCTACTCTCCAAAGTTTTTAATCCTATTAAAAGACACCGGGTATTATATGAGGGAGGTAAGCCAGAAGTATAATAAGAACGCAAGGCAAACCTCGAATTCGTTCCAGCCGAATTTTGTGTGACTCATAAAATGGATTCCAAATAATCAATGCATATTCTAATCTAGATTGCACAAGTGAGGTTAACAGAGCTTTCAAAGTATACGGATCTGAAAAGCAAGCACTTTTTCTTCGGATGAAAGCTAGCATGGCATATGCCTTGGGAATAACATAGTCAATATGAGAAATAAAATTAAATTTACGATCGAAAACTACACCCAAATCCTTGATTTGATCAACGGCTGCCAATGGGGAGTGAGCAATATGATAGGCGGACGGACGGAAAGTCTCAGATTTTGAGAAAATCATAAAAACACATTTTTTAAGATTCAAATAAAGACCGTTATTACAGCACCAACTATATAGTCTATCAACATCATTTTGCATCATGTCATTTAAATTACTAATTTTTAGAAAAATCTTCAGATCGTCAGCGTAAAGCAAATAAAGGGTTCGCCAAGTAACTTTTTTTTTTGAAAATTCTATAAAAAAAACTACTAAATATTTTCTCAAATTTATTTTTTTATTTGAAAGTACAATCCTTACGGTTAATAATGAAAAATAATTTCATTCAAATGGCTGCCTCGGCTGGCCATGCGGTAGCCTACACGATCGGTCTAATTTTTAAGCACATTATCGATTGTGTGCAGCTGTATTTCACCCATGGCTTCACGAATATTGTCCTTTAAAGCGTCAATTGTCTCTGGATTGTCGGCGTAACACTTATCTTTGAGGACAACCCACAAATAATAGTCCAACGGTGTCAAATCGCAGCTCCGAGGTGGCCAAACGACATCAGCTCTGCGGCTGATAATGCAATCTTCAAAAACAGGACGCAAAACATCGAGTGTAGCTTCGGCTGTGTGGCACGTAGCGCCGTCCTGTTGAAACCAAATGTTGCCAATATTCTCCTCTTCAATTTTTTTGAACAAAAATTCGTTCAACTTGGCCCGATAACAATCGCCATTGACTGTAACGGCCACTCCTTGCTCATTTTCGAAGAAAAATGGCCCAATTATGCCTCTGGACCAAAATCCGCACCAAACAGTGCCTCGTTTTGGGTGCAGCGGCTTTTCAATGTATGCGTGCGTGTTTTCTGTGCCCCAAATGTGACAATTTTGCTTGTTTACATACCCACCAAGATCAAAATGAGCTTCATCTGAAAAGATGATTTTTTTTTTTGGCAAAATCGGCATCTTCTGCATCAAAGTAATGTCGCAATATTTCCCAGCGATGTTCAAGCGTATACACAACCATATTCGTTCAGCGGAAGGATAAAACTAATTATCTGTCAAATCAGACATGAGCTAAGTGTTACCATTCACGAAATAAGCACTAGTTGAAAAAACAAAAACGTTAGATGGCGGACCCTTTATTTACAGTGTGAACAAATAGTGGTAATATCATTGATGAATAAATCAAAGAGAAGTGGCCCTAGGATACTTCCTTGAGGAACACCTGAAGTTGCCAAATAAGGAAAAGATTTCACGTTATCAAAAGCCACTACACATTGTCTGTTTACTAAATATGACTCAAGCCAACTTAGAAAACAAGAGTGAAAACCAAATTTTTCTAACTTTTTGGTTAAAAGAAGGTGAGAGACTTCATCAAACGCCTTAGCAAAGTCAGTATAAATTACATCCACCTGACATCCTTGAGTAAAAGCTGATATACAGTATTCTGCAAACAAAACTAGATTTGTAGTAGTAGAGCGACCAGGTACAAAGCCATGCTGGGACGGTGAGATAAATCGCTTTATTGAAAAGAATAATTTTTCTTTAATTATGGACTCAAACAGCTTAGATACAGTTGTGAGCTTGGAAATTGGTCTATAATTCGCAGTATTCTGTTTACATATAGATTTATGGATTGGAGTAATAAACGCTATATTCCAACTAGCAATAAAAATTATTAGAGATATATACTTTCTTTTTTTTATTATGGTCCCACAGATCATTAGTACCAGTTAAGGGTAAGTTTAAGCTTTAAATTTCATGGAAATAATGTATTTCTTTGTATTTTAAGCTGTCAAGGAGTTAACACAAAGTGAAGTGATTATTTTAAAATTGAATTTTTATATTTTTCGTTTTTAGTATTCCAAGTCTTCGCGAAACTTTTATAAAGTTCAAAAAAGTCTATAACATTGAATATTTGTTAGGCTCCTCTGAAAAATTTTAATCGAATGAGAAAGTAACTAATAGCGCATTCTTTACTGAAAAAATTCTACCCTCACAATATGCAGAGTTTTGTAGATTTTGATCTGAATTTGCATTATGTTCACCTTTTTTGAGCTAAGAAAAGAACAGAAAAAATTAAAAGTTTTATATTTAATATTGGCTGCACTGTATATAATATTTAAGAGTGAATTATTTGCGTCATGTGTCCATTTACCACTGGGTCTTGATGCAACCTTCTCTAATCTCTCTCCATATCTCTCTCTCTCTCTCTCTCTCCGTTGCTTCTACTGAAAATGATTTGTTTTTGATACAAATTTTTTAGTTTTAGGAATATAGTATTTACTTGATTCAAGCAATATACTCTTACTTTAAGTAAAATATTGAGTATAATCAGGAAGGAATATTGCAACCTAGCAATTTTTTCTTAATGGCATGTGTTATATGTAGTCTCCGGCCGAAACCGGAATTTTAGCCGAAACCGAAACCGAATATTCGGCCATTTTATAATATTCGGCCGAAACCGCAACTGTGGCTCGTTTCTACAAATCATTCGAGAAGTACTCGAATGAAAGTGACGTAAATCATTCTCGAACGTTCGAACTCGTTCGGTCGAGTATTAGTGTTTCTGCAACTTAAAAAACTCACCATCACTTTTATCGTAATAAAAAATTAAAGTACTTTACCTCGTTAATTGCTTTAAAAGTTGCTAAAACCAATTAGAATTCGTAGAACCAATCGAATTTTATAATTAAGCGCTCAAACTCACTTCCCAAATACCAAGTGAGAATGAACTCGATTGACAGATTCGATTCACCACAATTGCAGAAACAGAACAGACGTTAATAACGTCATCGTGACGTCAGATCGAGAAAAACATACGAGAAAATCATTCGAGAAGAGTTATAGAAACGAGCTACTGGTTATTTATATGAAAATTTAAGTTTTTACAAATTATTTCTTTTTATTAAAAGGAAACAAAAGTACTTTCATACACATAATAAAAAATTTAATATAAAAAATTATTATTTGAATTTTGATGTTTATAATAATTATTTGAAGTTTACTATAATAAAAAATGAGATCATTTTTTATTACAAAAGTATTGTATAGTTTATATCTTCCGTACACACTCAAAATACTATGCACTTACAATGTAAGTTTTTATAGAACTACAAAACAAAGTATTTTTGTCTTTTTTTAAAGGTTAAGTATTATAAAAATAAAAATATTTTGTTTTCTTTTCTTTTTCTTTTTTCCACACACACAGAACTCGTTCGGAAGTTTAATGACCAACTTTTGGCTTCAGTACCTATAAAACTTTAATATTTATTGTATAGAGATGACAAAATCGAAAATGATAGTATCGAACGCATAAAATCAACCAAAATGTCTTGCGTTAACACGGTAAATCAAATAATAGACGAATTTATAATTCGTTGTTGTAAATATTTTTATTAAACCAAACTTATACATTTGAATTAAATGACTGATGCAAGAAATTTTTACCAAAAGTATTTATCGCTTTAATATGGCCGAAACTAGAAGAAACTGACAAAAAGAGCCAAAACTGGCCGTAACCGTAACCAAAACCGAATATTCGGTCGGACACTAGTTATATGTACTTTAAAAAAAAAAGGTTAGAACCTATAGACTATTTTCTTATTTAAAACAAAGAAAGCCTCATTTTTATTCTTCATGTAGATATTTGAAAAATTCCCAGTTTTGTGTTTGGGATTCGTTTTCATCTTTACCACCTATTCGTAAAACTAACCTCTCACTTCATCTCTTATAATTGAGCTAAATTTATTTTATTATTTATTTAAATAATCATGTTTGCATGACATTGTATAAAGGTTCTTTCCAATCTAATTAACAACCTTTGTGGGCAAGACCATCAGCCTGGTCAACATAATTAAACTGTATAGCGTCGCATGCAAGTGCAATCGCTAATAACAGCGACAGGACTGCCAACATTTACAGACATGGGTACCCGGTTGTAAAAAAAACCAACCACAGCAACAATGTTGACATGGATTTGCTTCAGCTTAATAATATACTTTGACCACGGAGCGTCCAGTCAGCTAGCTTGAATGCTTTGTGGACATTTGCGCATAACTAATTATTACATAGTGAAAAATATGCTCATAGAATAAAACTAAAAAAAAAAAGAAAACACAAAAATATTCAAACACTATCAACCCGTCATGAATGAGCCTTGATTACATGCCTCACAATCCGACACTTTGAAGGCAGCTTTTAACCTCTAATCGTTGAAACGTACAGTCGAACAAGTGAACGACTGAAACAGTAACGCGGTAGCAGTCATCAATGTAGTTACAACGTTGTTGTTGGTATTGTTGTGGTTGTTGTTGTTTTTTTCTGTTGTCGTTTGCCATTTTCAAATTGAGTTATTTTGCTGTTGGGGCTGATTTTTACCACTAAACGAATAGCCAATTCAATTCGCGCCAGAGTAAAACAACGTGTATGAATGTAGCTCTAAGCAGTCACACACACCAATACACACTCATACCAAGCCTCATACTCATACTCACAAAATTATAAACACAACTAGTTGTTAACTTAAAAGAGTTATTAGCGTTTATTGATAGACAGAGTTACAACTTCGGTTACCACAAAAGATCAAAAGCGTTTAACTTTTTCCGAGAACAACTACTAGTAATAAGATAACATTTAAAATATGCATGCACAAAACTAGTGACCACAAAGAACCGGGAATAGTTTTTATAGTTACTCATGTCGTTAAAGTAGCACATGTAAGGCTATAAAATACCTTTCAAAACTTTCTTTAAAACACTGAAGTTAATATAAACATTAACACTAGATAGCGAAAACTACAACTCAAACGAATTTATATTTACATATATTTGACATTTTAAACATAAATGCCGATAAAAATGTCAATTTTAATTAAACTTATTATAATAATTCAATAATTCCAGCGTTATTTTTTAAGAATGGGGTTAGTTTAGCTTAACAACTTTAATTATATTTGTTTTGTTTTTTTAATGACTGAATCACTCAAGTTGGCAGTGAGTGGCATTGAGTGGCATTGAGTGGAATTGAGATCAAATACAGGCTTATCAGCCTACATACTTTATTTTCTTTACTGGGAATTTGTATAGAATGCTGTAAAATTAAAAGAAGAAGTGTGTCAGGGACCCATTTTTGAAGTCGTAAAACTGTTGAAATTTTAACATTTCCAATATGTTACGTGTTCAATATAAAGATTATGCATATCTGATTGCTTTAAAGCAGTGATTTTCAAGGGTGAATCACAGGCGCGTACCCAGAATAAAATTTCGGGGGTTTTAGTTTTATTTTAGACTTATTCCAATTTTTTTTTATATTATATAATACATGATAATATCCATTTTTTTCGGGCTAGTGCATTTAAAATTTTTTCCATGGTCACTTCCACATCACTGTGAATATTTAGAAGAGCTAATCCATTAAGCCTTTCTTCTCCACTTTTACTACTCATGCATGTTTGAGTCTTCGAAGCTACGAAAACGAAGGTTCGCTTGAAGCGACTGAAACCGGCAAACAGTGCACCAATCTTCAGGAATCGGCTTATTGATGTATATATAACGAATGGATATATAAACGTTACTGGTCAATTTGTCTAATTCAAGCAGTGCTTACAAATATGGGATAAAAAATATTTGTCAAAATCAGTATTTACACTGAAAAAATCATCACGTTTTCAAATTCAACACAATGCCTTTAATATCAATGCATGATTTTTCAAACAAAATTTTAAAAAATGTTTAAGCAATTCTTTAACCAAAATATCTTATAAAAAATTTGCATTTAACATATTTTGTCAAAGTAGGAACAAATTGTTTTCAATATGTTGCCCATTTCACATTGAAGCGTAATATATGACCACCTCCGATTTGGTTTAAATTTTGTGCTTAGATTAGTTTATTGTTAAGAAAACCAAATCTGGAGTTTGAGCGGACCCATAGCCATGCGAATGCTAAAATTGGGTCTATTTTGAGACAACATAGCTCAGTCTATTTAAATGCAGTTTTCGTAAATAGAGTATCATTAAAAATCTTATTTGAGGAAAAAATATTAAACTTTTTAAAAAATTGTAGTTACAAGACCCATTATTAATTTCAAAGTTTAATACCATGCCAGCAACAGGCGCTCTAATTTTTTTTCATTTTCATTATTTTCATATTTTTACGTTCCATTACCTTTCCAAAGATATGAAATGAAAGTGTGTTATTTAAGGGTTCAGAAGTTATGGCGTAAAAACTTTTTCAACGAATTCAACTACACAGAAAAAACGTTTCTGCCACTTTTGAAAATGTTTAACACAGATTTTGCACTTCTTACCTTTATTTTTATTTTAAGAACGAAAATTTTAAAATGAAATAGCAACACGTTTTTATTCATTTGAAAAACGAAAATTTTAAAACTAGATTTTAAAATGTACGTTTGATTTTTAACAATGGAAATTTTAACATGCAATAGTAAAACGTTTATTTTCATTTTAAATTTTAAATTTTTTATTTAAATTTAGAATAAAATTTTAAAATGTTCGTTTGATTTTTAACAATGGACACTTTCAAATGCAATAGTAAAACGATTATTTTAATTTTAAAAACGAAAATTTTCATTATTTCCCTTTAACTCAACACATTTGCAAAAATTTCCATTTTCATTATTTTTATTAATTAAAAAGCGTTTTATTTGTTTTTAAAATTATAGTTTTATTTCAATTATTTTATCATTAGCTATGTACCATCTTGTTCAAATATGTTGATGATGTTTTATTTCAGCGTCTATAAAAAAAAAACATTTTTCAAATATTATTAATTTTATTTTAAATACTTACTTAATACTAAGCTTGAGTGATGAAATCAAGAATGAAGAAATTTTTAAATTTTCTGAACAAATATCAAATACATAAATCAATGAAAAATATATAACAAACAATTCGTTCTTAACAAGTGTTTTTAAGCAACCTGTGTGTGAACCTCCCCCCCCCAACACGAAACACCGCCACTGGAATTGTATTTACATTTTATTTAATAATTTTACTACGTCATGCTAAAACGTTCGTAGTTGTTCAAAGTATCTGGATTTTTCGCCATAACTCCCAAACCATACATCATACAAGGACGATTTATACTCCACAATGTTCCTAATACATGTATACACAAGACTGCATTTTTAGAAAAAAAAAATTTTCAAGAATCTACGTCATTTTTGGTTATTTTCTAGTTTTTTTTTTTTTTTTTAGCCATAACTCCCTAACCATACATCATAAAAGGACGATTTATGCACCAAAATGTTCGTTAAGCTACTGTTCATAAGATTGCATCCTTGCAAGACTTTTAAAAATTGCATTTCTTCTTCATTTCTAATGTCCTTTTTTATGAACTTTTTCTTTTTTTTTATTTTTTTGCCATGAATTCCCCCTAAAATCCAAACTACATATCAGAAAAGGACGATTCATGCACTACAATGACCACCATGGCATTGTCCTTAAGGCGGGTTACTTCTTTGTCGAAATGCATTTTGCTCTATCTCTTGTAGTTTAGGAGTTGTAGAACACTTTTTGGAGTACAGGTATGCCAAAAACATCTGGATTTTTCGCCACAACTCCCAAACCATACATCCTTCAAGGACGATTTATACTCCAAAATGTTAATAATACATGTATACACAAGACTGCATTTTTAGAAAAAATTTTTTTTCAAGAATCTTCGTTTTTTTCTACGTCATTTTTGGTGATTTTTTAGTTTTTTTTTTCGCCATAACTACCAAACCATACATCCTGCAAGGACGATTTATACACCAAAATGTTCCTAATACATGTATACACAAGACTTCATTTTTAGAAGAAAAAATTTTTCTATTTAAAAAAGTGCGTTTTCATTTTTGTATGGCGTAAAATATTTTTAACAATATTCATTTTACTAAAGGTTTCTAAAATGTGCGTTTTTGATTTTATGTTTGCTCAGTGTAGCATTGATATTTATTGTGAAAAGACTACAGTATATAGAGACTTAATATTTACTATTTACTATTTACTATTTGCTATTTACTACTTTTTTACGTAAAATATATATAAAAAAAAAATTTCAAAGTACATTTTTTCTTTGTTTTTAAACGCATCTTCTCCTCGCTAGGTGGCATGCTAAAAGAAGTCCTTTTCAGCCGGTGTCAAAATACTTTGGTCCCAATTTATCGAAAACAAAAAAATCAACGTGCATATTAATAAGATGACGATAATCTTAACTACTATTATAAGGTTTGGTTACAATTTGCCCCAGCTACGGGGATCAAAAGCTTTGAAAATGACAGCATTTTTTAAAAATTCGCGTTAAATTTTTCCTAATTAAAATGCACTTCGATTCTTTAGTTTCCGATAAATTGTGACTAAAATATCATGACACCAGCTGAAAAGGACTGCTTTTTTTAAGCAAACTATCGAGAAAAAGATGCATTTAAAAACAAACAAAAAATGTATTTTGAATGGGACTGAGAATAAAAACATTCTTTAAATTATTAAGTTTTTAATAATTATTAACATTAAATTATATTAAAAAATTACTACCATCTGGAACCTCGGCCGCGTGAGTGTAAGTGCATGGGCTTATTCATTCGACCAATTTTCTTCATAAAGAATAAACGTGTGCTCGTATGTTTAGAAGAAATTTGCTTGAATCGAGTAAAAATTTGCTATTTGAGTTTATAATAACTTAGCAAATGTTTGCTTGAATTAAGTAGAAATTTTCTATTCCAATTTATAATAACTTAGCAAAATTTTGATTAAATTCAAGCATCTTTTCCTAATTTTGCTTTTTCCTAAATACATGAGGAGTTATATCAATTTAGCAATAGTGATTTAGCAAAGTTTTGCTAATTTGCTTTTAAGTAAAATATTTGCTTGATTTAAGCAAATTAATTTTCTCCGTGTAGAATTTTAGACAATAATTGCCAGACAATTGACACGAAGCTGAGAAAAATCCCGATTTACCCCGATTGTATGAAAATGTTTTTTAAATTGGTTTCTTAAATTATGTTAATATTTAGAATATTTCAATATTCAAACTTCATCGAATGAAGTTGGAATTGGAGATGACGTCGAAAATTCGAAAAAAACTAAAAAATGGCATCGAAAAAATATCAGTTTAATTTTCTTTGTTTTTAATTTATGAACAATATTTTAAAATTATTTTTTAAATATTTGTTTTCAATACTAAAGTTATTGTTTTAAAGTTTTTTTAAAACAACTGTTCTTAAACTGTAAATATTTACTATAAAAGTACATTTAAAAAGATTGTTTTGAAAAAAAACTTATGTTTTAAATTGAACTGTACAAACATTTGAGTTTAACTCAAATGAAATTGTTTCAAGCTCTATTTCAAAAACAAATTCATTTAATATGAACACGGTTTCATTAAATTTTAAATTTAAAAAAAAATTTTAAGTCTATATATTATTATGCTTTTTCAAAATAAATTTTTTAATTTAATTTTAATTTCGTTTGTTTAAGCCCCTAACACTCCCCTGCGTACGCACCTGGTTATTCAAAATAAAAAACATTCAAATATTGTACAGCACTGATTGCAAAGCAATTAACGCACCCTATTTTATTTCATTGCTTTATTTTTCAATGCGGCATTGGTTTGGCGGTTTTTGTTTTGCTATTCATATTCTTTAAATGTATTTCAATACTTTTCTATTCATATTCATATAGTTCCTCAGTAGGGAATTTGATCCCGGAATCCCGTGATTAGGGGCTAAATTAGTCCCAAAAAAATGATCCCGTGATCATCGTTAAACATTTCGGGATGAAAAAAATTGCTTATGTAGGCAATTTGATCCCGAAATCCCGTGATTAGGGGCTGTATTAGTCCCAAAAAAAATGATCCCGTGATCATCGTTAAACATTTCGGTATTAAAAAAAGTTCTTCTGTAGGGAATTTGATCCCGGAATCCCGTGATTAGGGGCTAAATTAGTCCCGAAAAAATTATCCCTTGATCATCGTTAAACATTTCGGGATTCCCTCTGTAGGTAATTGAATCCCGAAATCCCGTGATTAGGGGCTAAATTAGTCCCGAAAAAATTATCCGGGATCATCGTTAAACATTTCGGGATTAAAAAAATTTCCTCTGTAGGGAATTTGATCCCAGAATCCCGTGATTAGGGGCTAAATTAGTCCCGAAAAAATGATCCCTTGATCATCGTTACACATTTCGGGAGTAAAAAAAATTTCCTCTGTAGGGAATTTGATCCCGGAATCCCGTGATTAGGGGCTAAATTAATCCGAAAAATGATCCCGTGATCATCGTTAAACATTTCGGGATTAAAAAAAATTTCCTCTGTAGGGAATTTGATCCCGGAATCCCGTGATTTGAGGCTAAATTAGTCCCGAAAAAATGATCCCTTGATCATCGTTAAACATTTCGGGATTAAAAAATGTCCTCTGTAGGGAATTTGATCCCGGAATCCCGTGATTAGGAGCTAAATTAGTCCCGAAAAATGATCCCGTGATCATCGTTAAACATTTCGGGATTAAAAAAATTTCCTCTGTAGGGAATTTGATCCCGGAATCCCGTCATTAGGGGCTAAATTAGTCCCGAAAAAATGATCCTTTGATCATCGTTAAACATTTCGGGATTAAAAAAATTTCCTCTGTAGGGAATTTGATCACGGACTCCCGTAATTAGGGGCTAAATTAGTCCCGAAAAAATGATCCCGTGATCATCGTTAAACATTTCGGGATTAAAAAATTTCCTCTGTAGGGAATTTGATCCCGGAATCCCGTGATTAGGGGCTAAATTAGTCCCAAAAAATGATCCCTTGATCATCGTTACACATTTCGGGATTAAAAAAAAAATTGTAACTAGATAATTCAGTGCTCGTGTGCATAATTTGGCAAAAAGTACTTTTACATATAATTTTGCTTAAGTATTATTTTTATAAATGATCTCAATTTGCTACTGTATCATTAATTCTTTAATATATTAACTATTTATTTTTTAGATATATACGAAAACATTTAATTTTATTAAAATTTTCTATTTCTTGGATCCCGGGATTCAAGATTGTAAATCCTGAAATCCCGGTATTTGAAAAAGGGTCGTCGATGGACATCCCTATTCCTCAGTGTCAATAGCAGCAACAAACATGCCTTTACAACGAAGAGTACTTTAAATATAGCCTTACATCTTAAAGCTTTTAATAACCCCAATTTAAAGTTATAAGGTACATATCACTCATTTGCTCGAATAACGACATAACTCAAAAAAATTACTTTGCATAAAACGTATTTAAAGTTTTCAATTGACTCACACCTTGTATGAAGAGATAGAGGCATTTTCTCTTCTCATGCGGAGGATATTCGAAATAATAACATGAAATTTTTACACAATATGAAGCATGATATAAAGAACAATTCTGCATCTTTAAACCAAAAATCTTGTTTTTTGAGTTATGACGTTATTCGAGCAAATGAACGATATGTATACTAGTATTTTAAATTCCAATGACGCAATAAACACTTTTCTTGAAAAAAATGTTTTATATAAGCGGTGTCTTTGTCAACTTTTTGTTGACAAGCAAATTTTAAATTTTCATCACAAGAATCTTCTGGTTTTTTACCTTATTAACTGCTTTTATTGGGAATTAAAACAGTATTTACTTGGTATATCGTCAGAATACTGAAAATCTACGTTAGTTCATGGCACATTTATTGTTGATGTTATGCTACTTCCTAAAAGCATTTGAGATTAATCATTGAAACTGAAGTGTGATTCATGTGTCAAAGACCAGTTTTCTGTTAAAAGTTGGGAGGAGTTAGTGCAGAGGCATTACGTCTTTTAGTGCCATTTACCTCCATATATTTGTGTGAGTCAAGCTTCTCAGCTTTATTAAATATAAAAACAAAAATTAGATAACGACTTAATTTTGAATATGATCTCAGGTTTGCACTAACTCAATCAAGTGTAAATATAAAAAATAGCTAGTCAAAAGATTTGTCAACAGAAACATTACCCAAAGCATTTTTATACAGTTTTTATTAAATAGTTTTATCCCTTTTTTCTCTCATATTTTTTATTTTGTAATTTTAATGTTGTGTATTGTTTTTAAAAAGGTTACTGAAAAATGTTTTATAAAAACTCAATGATCTAATTTTTTATAATAATTATATTTTATGTTAGTATTAACTGCTCAGGTGTTTTTATGCTCGCAGCAAACTGCAGATACATATGCATAATAATATTTTCACTATATAACAATAAACGGCTAAAACCATTAATGGCATTCAGTAAAATTTGTTAAGTCATGCTAAACTGCTAATTTCTTAAAGTTAGCAGCTGTTGATGTAAACGCATCTGCTTAGACATTTTGCAATCGAGTTCTAAAGTAATATGTCAAAATCAGCTGACAGACTTCTACAGCTAAAAATTTGCGGTTTTAATAACTCGTGTACCCAGTACTCATTAACTAAAAATTTATTTTAATACTTATGTAACAGTATTATTATATAACAATGTTAATATATGACTTTTGCTACTCAAAAACTTTGAAATGTTTTAAATCTCTACCAACCCTACTACAAAATTTTTTTTTTATTAATAAATGGCAGTTTTCATACTTTGAAGCAGCAAATCAAAAATAATTTGGTACTTGTTAAAACTCATTCCCAAAACGAGTCATCACTACACTCAATAAGTGTGGCGTTTCCGACTTAACAAATGGTATCTGCTAAACAAAAACACGGTGCTGAGATTGTTAACTTGCTAGGAAGCTGCTTACTCTTTTCCCATACAAAATTTTGACAAAACTAAACAAATTTGTTAAGTTTAGTAAGTAAGCAGGGCTTAACAAATGAAATGAATACCATTATTATATTACAAGTGTATAAGTAATAAAGACACAGTTTTAAAACCTTCATATTACAAAGTAGCTTCATAGAAACGCCCACTTTTATCAAATCCCGTCAAGGAGTAATGAAACCAAAAGCATCCACCACAAAATATAAAAACAATTACAGCTTATTTTTCATGGTTATCATAATAGCATGGCACAAAAAAATAAGTCCTTAAAACCTCCCCCAATGCAATGCAATGAACCACTTACAAAAACAATGAAAGTCTCGTAATCACCCTAGAGAATAATAACAACAACAACAACAACGACGACGACAACAAAAGCCACAAAAATCACTTTGCAGCCTAAATAAACAAATTTGCCAAACATTAAACAATAAACATTCAACCCCCTCGAGTGATGTGCAAGACAGCCACTGAACCAACCAACCAACTAACTCCTCATCCACCCTGCCAGGCATCTGAGCTACTGGCTGAACTTGTGTTCATGACTGTGTCGACAAGATAAGCTCCGTTATAATCCCATTTAGTTGAGTGCTGAGTGTTGTAAACATGTTGGGAAAACACAACGCTTTGGAATGGGTAAAGTTTTTATTGACTCAAGTGCAGGAGGGGCGGCTAATAGAATTTTAGCATTCTGTACAATCTCCCGTTTACTGTTTTTATTAGCGCCAAAAACAGAGAGAGCCAAATATTTTATGTGCTGCATTGAATTCTTAATATTTCGGTAAACGAATTTGCGAGGGGATGGAAAAAACCGTCAAACATACATACGTAATAAGCAATTTTGTAGCTAATTTTGGGGATCAAGAAATCAAGGTAAAGATTTTACCGGAAATATTCAGTAAAGAAAGAAAACTTATCGCTCGTTTTCTTGATGATTTTCTTGAAATGATTTGTCAGTAGAAGCATTCTAAGTTTTAAGCAGAAATGGAAATTGTTCCTTATCATTTAAATTATCGCTAAAGCTAAGTATGCTGTAGGAACGAACATTTTTGGGCATGTAGCTCTACACGCGAAATTTTGGTGTAGAGTAAAAATATTTGTGTGGAGAAGAAGCACTTGCTATTCTGGTTGACAGATTCATATTTTTATTGCTGCAATTTTATATCCTATAAAAGGTAAACAAATTCAGCACTTAAATGTACTTACTGCCTATTTTTTATTGTTGAATGGCAAATTTTCGCGCCAATTAAATGTATGGGCATATAATCGACAGCGAAATTTTGATATTTCAACTCTCCACTCACGAATGGAAATTTGGTAACATAGCAATAATTTTCGAAAAAATTTTCGGCGAAAAAATTTCGCTGCATGTTCGTTGTCAAAAATCTCAATGTAGTTCTTATGGACATTTTTTTTTCGTTCCTACAGCATACTAAGCTTTAAACAGAAACTATTCCATTAGTATTGAAATAGTTGAATCTACCGCAAAAATTATTTCAGGCTTACCCGTTTCTTATGTAAGTAAATAAAAATTTATTAAGGTGATGTAATCACAAAATTGATTCTCACGCGGAGAATATAAAAGACTTCGTCATCAAAATAACATATAATTAAGATCATGGTAGAACAAACGTTTCTGCTCAATCAACACGATTTTTATTTTTTTTTTTATTATGACGTTATTGAAGAAAACGAGCGATGTATATATCGAAATTAATTTTAAGTCTTTTCCTCAAAATTTTTAGAATACATCGATAAAGCATCTAAATGATAATTATCGATCGATAGACTATCAACTCAGAGGTCCCCGGTTCGAATCCGAGTTCGGCCATGGTTCTTTTCGCTTTCTTTGTTCTCTACTACATTTAATATTATTTAAACAAAAAATCCACAGCTAAATTGTGGAAAATGTGGAATTAAAGGACAGGAACAACTGAGTGTTAGAAATGCTTACCGAGCTTAAGGCATAATACTAGCCTCGGTTATAAGCAATTCAAATTGTCTCTCAGGATTGTTCCGACTAACCAATAATTCATGTATGGTTCCAATAAATTCTTGCTCTAATAATCTTTCCCTTTCCTTGGTGCATGCCTTGGTTCTTTAATCTGATTTAAAAAGTTTTAAAAAAATAAAAAATTTATAAGTTTTTAATATAAGCGTTTTGTAAGTACATAGAGTTAATCAAATGGTTTCCTTACACCATCCCTTTTGACACTCCTCCTTTGGTCACGACTAATTTTATCGTGTTACTTAAAGTTTATTTTGTACCTTTTTGTGCCATTAAATTCGTATCTTACCAAATTAATTAATATATTACCATATAACCTCGGCAACGCAACAACGAAACAATTAAAAAGTTAAAACCTTTGGTTTGTTTATAAAAATTTTTGGAATAATTTTACCAGATTCAATTTCAGCTTTTTCAAAGATCTCCGAAAAGCTCACGTCTTAAAGCTCACGCCTTAAAGCAAATAATTTGAGATACATAAAATCCCTAATAATATAATTAATACAACCTAATTTTTATGCTGACTGCTGAGAAAATTTTTCTTTCGTGATGAGAAAATAAAGAAACTGCTTAAAAAAGAAGCTATAACCATAGATTATAAGTAGGTTTGTATGAGAGTATTACTAAAGACCTCAATAAAATCCCAAGTTTCTGGAAGCCCATTTGATACATCCCAGCAAACCATATCTCGGTAGAAAAATTTTACGAGAGTCTGACGAGAGTCTTAACACACAAATACGCGATATCGGCCCGATAGTACATTTTACTTTTAGTATTTCGATATCATAACGGTATCTATACTACAAATTTCTAGATATCCTCATGATAGTAAAATTACGATAGCATTTCGATATAACGTTATCTATATTTAAAAATACTATACATAATTACGATATTGTAATAACAATAGCATTGCGACATAGTAACGATATCTAAAATCAATAAGTACTCGTTATCATCACGATTTTATAAATACGATAGCACAGCGATATTGCAACAATATCTAGATTGAAAAATTATTTATAATAAAGCATGTAGAGCAACGAAGAAAAAATTTTTTCAAAATTCAAAGTTTTTTTAAATAATTTTGTATGGATCCGAGATCTCTCTTTTATATTAATACAAACTATTTTTTCATTGTTACACGGTTAAAAATTTTGGAAAAAAATTTAATACTTTGCTTTACAACAAAGATTTTAAATTCAAAAAGCATTAAATTTAATACTCCTCAATTGATTACAACATTTTTTTAATATATTTTGTTTTATATTTTTGTACAGTTCAAATACTACAGCAATATTTTATACACTTGGAATTAATTCGATACTATTATATTATTTTTAATATTTAAGACATGCTTTATTATATTCCAATATAATTTTGTATTAAATGTTATTACATTTATAATAATACAACGATATTTTATACCCTTTGGAATCAATTTGATACTATATACACTATTATACCTAATTTTTAATACAACATCACTATTAAAAATTCATTCAAACTGAGCATTTAATACTTTTTTTATTAAAACTGAATTTTAATATTTGGCCAGTATTTAATTTTAATACAATTTTGGTGTGATCATATATGTAACCCGAAAAGTATTAAAATTTATTCCAAGATTTTTAAATGTGTAGCTGCTAAAAATATGTCAATTTAAATAACAAAAATTGCACAGTCTTATATGAAAAGATTCTAGGTCTTTTCATATTACTGTCTATGAAGAAATTTATATGAAAAATTTCGAAGTGTTTTCATATCATTTTGTATGGACCCAAGATCTCGTATTCGGTTTTAAATTTTTTTGTAAAAATTTTTATTGTAACATGTTTTAAGCAAAAAAATGGCTGTTATTATTACATTTTGTTAGCAAAAAAAAATTCATTAATTTATAAAACTAAAAAGAATTAAAGTTTTTTCCTAAATGACCTCTTTAAACTATCAAACAACTAGAATTTGTATTTAAAATCAAGTATGATTTAAACTATCAAACATTTAGAATTTGTATTTAAATCATATAAAGTCAACATACTAAAAAGAATTATCAGAAAATTTATAAAAAATAACATTTTAAACTTTCGTAAAAAAAAATTTTGTATAAAAATCATATATTTTAAAAACGCACAACAAAAAAAAATTTTTTTGTCCCGGTTGGGATTTGAACCCACAACCGAAGGCTAGCTTTCATTCTTAATGAAGCAAGTTAAGTGAGGATTAGTTAACAATTGCGATGGTCGAATGGATAAGCTGAAGGACTTACACGCAATCGGCCGAGGTTTAAGTCTCCGGATTGTTATTATTTGCAATATCGTTTCGATACCATGGATTAATATGATTTCGATATCGTTAATGATTTGTTCATTTTTATCGATAAGTGGCCTTTTTTCGATATCATAACGATATCATAAAGATATCGTCTCGTGAAGCGTTAACGATGGAAGGTATCACCTTTACGATATCAGCTCAATATCGAAATGGCATTGAAATTTTGATATCGTTTCGATATTGCAATTAAAATGTTTTTGATATCGTTTGCGATATGTCAATTTGTATCGAAAATAGGACTTTTTAGATATCATAACAATATCGTCTCGTGTATCGTTATCCATAGAAATTATCACCTATACGATATCATCTCGATATCGAAATGATATCGTTTGGCTTGCTGGGATAAGCCAAATTTTTAATAAGACAATAAAAAATGTTCTACAAAAAACACAAAATATTTGTCAAGTGAACGAAATAAACATTTTTTTTTTTTCATACAAACAGAGACAGACATACTCTTTTTTTAGTTAGTACAAAAATAAAAGTACCTATAGAAAGTCTCCTTTTTTCACATATCGAATTAAAAAAATTAAAAAAACAAACCATTACACCAAAAAACTTTACATTACGGAATAACAGAGAATTGTACGGGGAAAAAAAAGTAAGGAAAGAATATATTTAAAACATTAATACACTGAGAAAATATTAGATTTAATAACAAAAACAAAACCATTTTCTATAAAACGGGTAACAATTACACATGATGAGAATAAGTGTTTGTAAACATAAATTGGAGCGCTTAGGTAATAAATAACCAGGGTTCGAATTTTGAAAGAAGTAAAAAACTGCAAAAAAGTACCTAAAAAAATACAAAAATTACCACAAAACTGCAGAAAATGACTTAATAAACGCAAAGAATTATATAAAACATAAACAAAAAATAAAGCTTTAAAATTAAAACATTACTAAATTAATTTTTTTTTATATATAGTTTAAACGCATAGCGTTACAGTATGTTGAATGGTACATTTTTAAGTTATTTAAATTGAAATAACGTCGATTGTGTGGCAAAATATTTTTGTAAGCAGAAAAACTTATTTCTACTTCTGCACTGACGAGAGGCACATATTTAAAAGACGATATGTCATCGGATGTAAGTTTCTCTTCTTATTACATAGATGGTATTAAAATTTGTATATTTCAGCAATAGAGCGTAACAATACAGTTAAGAAAAACTAGCGTATCCTGAGTTTTTATCTAACACTAGTTTCATCTTTGTACAAACCCTTTTGTTAGTAACTTTTTTTCTTCAAGGTCTTTAAGCAAAGCTACTCCTTTTTCGAGGGTTAATATTTTTCATTGGAGGGACTCTACACAGTAAAACATTTGAGGGTAAATTTTATCTTTTTTATAACATCTGTGTGGTATAAACTTTTTTTATTCCAAATAATTTATAAATTTTATACCACTCAATATTATAAAAATAATAAAACAAATATAATTTAAAAATTTCATATGGATATCATGTGTTAATCAAAATATATTCTGGTTCTAAGGAAAAAAATTCACCGAAATCGGGAAATTTAAAAATATAGTGGTTTCGAATGGTCTGACGAGAAAAATGGTCTGGAAAAATTTATATGATGTGATGGTATAAATTTTATAACATTTTTGGTTTGGATTTATATGTATACAAAATAGTATAAAATTTATGCTCATATTTTTTACTGTGTATTGTTAAAGGAAAATGTTTAAAAATTTGCATTTTTACATTTTTTAGTACAAAAAAAAAATTTTTAACTACTCAAAAATAACCTAAAGAAACAAAAATTGCTCTAAAAATTAAAAATGCCCAAAAATGACAAAAAATAACTTAAAACTCGCTAAAAAATACCAAAAAATGCCCTTAATCTAGTAAAAATGACCTGAAAACTAAAACCGATAAAAACAATGGCCCATTATCATAGTCAAAATAAAGCCGACTTTAAATTTAGTGCAAGCTTTTTGACAACATATTATATTGAACAACTGTCAAAAATGCTTATAGTAAATTTAGAGTCGACTTTTATTTTGACTATGGTTATGGGCCAATGAAAAATTACAAAAAAATGATATAAAAACCTTTCAAATTTGGAATTTAGGAAACATAAATGAACGTTATAAATAACCAGGAAATGTCTTAGAAGCAGCAGAAAAAGATTACATGTCATCGAAATCATAGCCCTGGTAATAACTTAAAAAATATTAAGTATTTTATTTTAACAATCTTCAATCTCAATCAATCTGCAAAACTAACTTAAAATGCATATCAAATTATCGCAAATAAGCAATTGAAATGTACATTCAGCACATAGTGAATATCTTAATTGCATTTTTAGTGTTTTCTATTTATTATTTAAATTTTTTCATAGTTTTAGATAATCGCGTTTTTTACATCTATATCTCATAAATTATCTCATAAATGAATGCCGTCATGACCAACATTTTCAAAATCTAACAAAACTCTGATCGAATTCATCAAAGCTTGGAATTAATTAGCCGGATCAATCAACTAATTTGTGTGCAAACACTTTCATCGATTTTCGTATTCACGAAACAGTATTAAAATTCAACACCAACCCAGTCTGTCAGCCAGCCAGTCATCCAGACAGTTGTTTGGACAACCCAACCCAGCTGAACGAACGCACCCACACCCGCCAACCCAACACCCAGTCAGCGATGCTCTCATCAGACAGCAACAAAAACAGTTCAAATCGCTGCAATTTTTCAAATAGTAACAACCTTTGAGTTGATTTGGAATAAAATTAATTAAATTTCAACGATTGCGTCAAAAGTGATGAGCTGTGTGTAGATGATAAAGCTGATGACGGTGCTGATGATGATCACAATGATGACTATGTTACTCTTGCCACTCACTCTTGGCTGTTGCTATGAATTTGCTTGATGGTATTATTTTAATTTTCACTTCGGCTAAACAACCCTTAAAAACTTTTTCATTTACTTATTCAACATTTCATTTTATTTCCAATTCGTTCCGGCACGTCAAGCGTACGTTTTTCAGTGCTGTTTTATGCTGGCTTTAAATTAAATTGTAATTTTTTTATTTTACTTGTTTTATGTTCAAGCTCTTGACACTTTTTCCAATTGTCGGAAAATTGCAGTTTTTATTGCCGAATCATCGTTTGATTGAAGTAGGCACAATTTTTTTGTTTTTATAAAACCAAAAAGGGCACCTGCAATTCTTGCACGTTGGCAACACTTGGCGGCACAGTGGATGTGTTCAGTATTTCACAGTTTGTAGCCAATTGAAAGAAGTGTTGGATGTACAAAAAAAGGCCATTCAATGATTTCAACGCTTTTTAAGACGGATCAAATGACAAACAATCCTTTAATAAACGCCCAGGCGCACCAACAATAACGAGAGCAGCAGCAAAACGACACTGATTGAACACGGACTGTAGAGGTTTTTTTTCTCTGTTTGAACTAGTTTATTAAAAAAAGGATGTGTTCAATTTTCACAGTAAATCCTTTTATCACAGCGCATCCTTTGCTCTGTCATTTCTTTTTTTTTTTTTTGTTCGTGAATGCATGTGTATCTGGAATCAGGGAAAAAGCGACAACAACAACATTGGCTAGTTCCTGTCTGCAGCTATGCGAGAAGCTGTTGCTGTCAACTGAAGTTGAATTTAATTAAATCCTTCATGTCGGCGTGTCTGTTAAAAAACAGACGAATGACAGTTCGTTGAGTTCAGCAGAGTTTAAAAGTTTCGTTAAGTTTGGCTTCTTCGTCGGTGTCAGTAGACAAGAGAACAAGAGTTGGTGGGTTGGTTGGCTGGGTTGAAAATGGATTGAAAAGCAATGAGATTGAAATAATTTGCAGACAAATAAAGAGCAAAAGCTGTACACGGATTCGAAATTGTATTGTTTTTCTCAACCAACTGATTTTTTATTTTTTTTGGAAACAATCAATTCAATTTCACAAAAATTTACGATAATAGTAGACAATTTTTCTTCAAAAATTCGGCTAAGAATTTTTAGGTTAAACGTTTATTTTACTATTGATGATTTTAAAACTTATTTCATCAATTCTTGCAACACTTGTTTAAAATATAAATTCTATTTCGATCTTCCACTTAATATAAACACTAAAGAGCTGCACAAAACATTCTATTTGTGCCACTTAACTGCATTTCAGTGTTGCGTTGACATCGAATACACAAGTTCTATGGTGACGATCAGCATCGAAACAAGCACTTCATAATTTGAAATGATTTTCGCTTCAGTGAAAACAGTACTTATGTCATGCTGTGAAACAGAATATCAAAACACAATGCGACAATACAGCAAAGTAACTGGAAATTATAGCATGCACAGCGAGTGCTTGCTTCAGTGTCGATCAGCTAGAAGCAATCTTAGGCCGAGTTCATAGTGGACGCTTTGGCTAAAGCTGATGCATAAAGCTGCTTTGTCGAGCTTTTTTTGATCATACGCTTATTCAACGCTGCACAAAGTAGCTTATTGAGCTTATTGGTGTTCATAGTGCGCGCTTTATGCTTGTGGCTGAGATGGTTTGTTTTCATATGCCTCTATGTAAAATAATGACCTCAATTGCGTTTTGCAAAGTAAATGAAAGATTTTTTGTTTAGTGAGTATGGAGATTCGCGATGATCACCAACGAAAGATCAAACCAATAACAAACAAAAGTTCAAAGAAACTTGAAAACACAAAGCATAACAACTGTGAAAAGTTCAGCACAAAAAGCACCCAAGAAGTACGCAAGAAAAACGAAAACTATGTAAATAAATGAGATAGGATACACAAGAGCTTAAAACTTAAAAGCACCACAAAATGCAACAAGGTAAAATAGATAAACAAGTGCCGAATAGCATTTAAAAAATGCTCTAAAACAAAGCATAAAAACAAAATTATTTTTCTGTGTGAGCAAGCGAGATGGAGATATAAGCGCTGAAAAGCATTTGAAAATAAACTTTATGCTAGCTTTATGCTGGCACTATGAACACTTTGAGCTTTTTCCATATGATTATACACAAAGCGTTTTTCAGCTAAACCTTCCTGCTATGTGCTAAAAGCGTTTACTATGAACGCGGCCTTATTCATTATTTGTTGATGCGCTGGTCACTTAATTCGAATCAGTGACCTATTTTTACCTATAGTAGTGTTTTAAGTTTTAAGGTTGCAACCCTATTGTTAAATAAAATTTTGGAATTCATAAATTCTGACAACGGATTTGATTTTGAGTCTAATGTCACAGTTTAAAAATTTAAGATTGAGGTTAGGGTTGCCACTTAAATTTTTACCACAGTATTGCCACCTAGTAAAATGTATTTTTAAGAATTTTAAACATACTTTAACAGTCTTAGAGGGTCGCTGGACATTAGGTAAAAATGGGTCGCTGAATTCCAATCCGTTGACAGAACTTAAAAGCTATGTAATTTTTTATAATAGGGTTGCCACCTATCAACCATTTTAAAACCAATTTAAAAATCCAATTTTAAAACTCTGACTTCAGGTGTAAAATTAGCGAGAGTGTTAAATAAAGTTTAAAACTCTTAAAAATACATATTATTAGGTGGCAGCCCTGTTATAAAAATTTACATAATTTTGAAATTCTGACAACGGATTCGGGTTCAGCGACCCATTTTACGTAATGTTGGCAACCCTATTAACCATATTGAGTTTTAAAATTCTGACTTAAGATTCGAAATCAGCGACTCCCTAACGGTGTTAAATGAAGTTTAAAACTCTTAAAAATACATATTATTAGACATTCTAGAAAAATTAAATAATATTGAAATTCTAAAAACGGATTCAAATTCAGCGACCCATTTCTATCTGGTGTGTGCCCCACCATCGAAATCACAAAAATAAACGTGGCAGCCCTATTGTCAAATAAATTTTGGAGTTTGTAAATTCTGAAAAAAACAAATAAAAATAAAACCATACTTTTTAGCTGTCAGTAGTTCAGTGTCAATGCAGTTTGTTCTTCTTCAGTTTTGTTCTACTTCAGTTTGGTTCTAATGTTCCATAGATTGAATGATCTACTGTCTCTTTATGCAGTTTTTGTATATATATCAAAAACTCTCTTCACTGCAGTGTTTTTTTTTAAATGAGAGAGTAGAAGACCGGAAGTATTTGAAAGCAGAGCTTATGGCCTGCAAGTAATTTGTATAGTGCTTATGCAGCTCTTTAATAAACACAGCAAAAGCTCCGAAAATTCTTAACAATGGCGTATCTCAGTAGTAACGATAGTTTTTAGAAGAAGTATGCATGATGGAACTATTTCAAAAACTTTTGCGTAAACAGAGCCCACAAATGATTACGAGAAATTTATAAATTTTTGAAGTGAAAACTTCCTTAGGCGCGTTGAGCGATTTTCGGTAGAGGGTAAATCTTTGGTTTGCGTCATCATTGCAGCGAGTAGTTTTCGTCATCAAGACACCAAGTAGCATTCTTCATCAATACAGACAGCAAGTAGCTTTCGTCAATAAGCTTGAAACTGATTAGTACAGTGCTTCCACAACGTAGATTGTGTAATTACTCCTGTGCTTCTCAAACTTTTTCGGATTCGATTTATTACAGTGCTTGTTAAACAGTCATTCCAGTGACTTTCGAACTGTTGGTTGTAGTGACTCTCAAACTGTTGGACTTTTCACTTAGTAAAGGGTGTCAGGGTCTAATTGACTCACTTACGTTTCTGAATTGTGTAAGGTTCTTATTGTGGTGACTTTTGGTGCTTGCCTTTTTATTTGTGCAGAGTGAGTGCAATATGCCGCCTAAAGGCGACCCCGGCAATTGTCCAGGCAAAGCTTTTCGTTCTTCAGGAAAACCTTTGATTGGTATGGATGTAAAAGGGCCTAGCTTAGTGTTAGTTGATGGTGAATGTGGAATCGGGTTTTACTGTGTGGAAAATTCGATTCCATCTAAAAATGCTTTGCACTTTCGTCTTAAAGTTGCTAATTGTCTTATTCAAGTAAAATAATCCGTTGTTGAACCAAATTTGTGAAGTACAACCACTTCGAATAGGACAACCAACCATATCCGATCCGTTGCCATATACATCTTCTTTAACAAATGCGCACGGGCGTCACCAAAGGGGGCAGGGAGGGGCCGCTGCCCCCTAGAGATGAAAAAATAAGACAAATGCAAAGCAACAAAATTTCACTCACTTGACTTGCTTGACCGATAATTCCCGAACATCAAAACTCGAGTAAATTCACTAATTCCATTTCAAGCAAAATGTGTTACTAAGTTCACATTCCTCAATATGGATGTTAACAAATATTGCTGCCCACCCTGAGTACTCCTCCTATAACATTGCATAAGCTTTTAAATTCTTTAATGGGAACACTTATTTTTAGTAGTTTTTTAAATATGAAAAACTCTGAAAAATGCCAATATTTTGTTCGGCTCGTTTTCCCAATTGCAACAGCGAAATGGGCAGAGGACGGAAAATGTTTTTTAATAATCTTTATATCATCTTTTTCATATTTGCTATTATTAATAATTCCAAATTAAATAATTGGAAATAATGAACTCGCTGTAGCAACAATGCACATCCAACAAGTTCCCAAAAACTTTAAATTTTTTGCTTTGCAGTAAATTTAAAAAGGAAAAACCTGAAGGAGCAAGTAGTGACTGCGATGAACACATAGTAGAATTAGAGAAGGTATATGCATTTCGGAGAGACAGACTGCCGGAACTGTCAAAACGAAGTTGACAGCCCATACAAAATCTAAAAATGATGAGAATGCGATAAGAAAGCAAAAATAGGCAATAATAGCAAAATGCTTGAGTTTGACAACTCTGGCTATGAGAAAAAGAGAGCAGTCTGAAATGCATATACCTTCACTAGTTCTACTAGTTCTACAGGATGAAAATGTACAAAAGGAAAAGGAGAACAAAATAGAGACAATATCGCATGTTCCTAGCTCGATCACGAGAACGAGAGATACTCAACCGCAGGCAGTTGCCCAAGAACCTTATATTGGCGCATTTTCTTATGATGATTCTTTGGGTTACCTTCCGAGACCAATCTCATCCAAAAATTTGGACACGGATCCCGATTCTTCAACACATTACACGCATTTAACAATTGCTTAAGAGCTGAAATTATAAATGATGCTACTATTGTTGCGGAGAAAGTCAGACTGAGGAAGACATCACATAAATGCCGCGAATTGTTAGAAAACAACGTCATCAAAGAAATTACACATCAGAAAGCTCTTTAGGATTTTGGAAGAGGTCATTAACAATATTATACTTGGACTCCATTATTACATTTCTTGAAGTACGTTTTACTGAAAAAAAACACTTAATCACCTAAATTATACCCTGCGCAAATGCAATCGATGTCAGTCGAAAATCTCGTAGAAACTTGCAAAACTTTCGCCCAATTTTATGATTTACCAAGCATTAACAATGAAATCGAACTTTGGCAGCAATTGTGACATAATAAACCCAACCTAACAATTGTAACTATAGTTGATGTCCTAAAAGAGGCAAAAACCTTCTTTCCTGAAACGGATAACATTGATATTTTTGATTGCACTCTGTGTACTACGTGTACAGTATAACGATCGTTTAACAGCCCCAGGCGACTAAAAACCTTGTTACGACGCACCATTGGGGAAAATCGCCTCAAAGATCTGGCCATGACGAGTGTGCAAAGAAAATTTATTTATGAAAACTTACAAAATAACTTTTTTTACAAGTTTTAGTTCTTGTACAGTCAAGAGCTCGTGAAGCTTTACACTTTGGACTTCTTACCGTTCTTATTACAATGGCCGTAAAAAGTGGTATTAAGACTCACACTACAAATAAGTGTAAAGTGATCTATACTCTACCTATAATTTAAACTTTTCCCATCCTCCATAGATAAACTTGCCCTCCCCCTGGGTCATCGGCTGGCGACGTCCCTGCATATATTACTAGACCCTGAGGCAATTGCTTCAAAATTTTAACCTTTTATTTTTTTATATAGTAAAGCAAGTACAATTCTATTTAAACAAATAGTCATAGTTCTAAGTGCATTTATTTCTATATTTTGGAGGTCGTAGTTTTATTCAGTTTTCTCGAAAAACACTTAAATATATATCCACATATCTTCCAACCAAATTTATTGATACCAAATGTAACAATACTGTGACTTGCCCTTTGTATAAAACTAAAAATGATATCAAAAACAACAACCGCCTATGCCTATTTATATTTATATGGCGATCATTTCATCGATCTCGACTGCTCTACAACATTTATACAATTTATGATACCTTACAAATGCCCTTTACGACTCACCGATCGTTGCTAATTAAAAACAACTCATTAACTCACGGAAACAGGGAAAACAGTAGCAGCAGCAGCAAAGAACAAAGCAAGTTCTGACCATTTAATTACTTAATTATCTCATTAAACCTGTCAACTCTTGTTTCAAGGAAAAACATTTAGTGGACATAAATAAAAACAATCCTACTGCTTTGAACTTTTTGTGAAAAAATTTAACCAAGATTTCCAATTAAAATGTCAGGAAAAAACGGAATATCTTTATAGCTGAGACGTAATGGAAGCGTGAGAATTGTGTGTTCTGATGTTAAAAGAATATCTATATCAATAACAAGTTGCAACAACAATAACAGTAAACGAGTGCTTTTTGGTGGCAACTCTTCGCAAATAAGAATCCTTCCTGATTCTGTTGTCACATTTAGAGAAATCAACAAACATGACATAAAATTAACATAACTACAGAAATGCATTGATCTTGTTGTCAAGCGTTGTCAAGCGTTGTCAAGTGAGCCAAGTGTGCCTCGTGTTGAAACTGCGTAAATGCTTAAAATAGCTACCATAACATCAGGTAGCAAATTCCAGAGTATCGCTACTTTAATGGTACAAATTAAATGAGCTCCAAAATACAAAAACAATCAGCGAAAAACATACAACAAGATAGCAGCTACTGGCTTTTGCCTTGGTATTAATGAGTTCCTTTTATTGGCGCCCAGTTTGCAATAAGAAATCGCAGCCTTACACGGCCTTGAAGCATCAGCATCTCTCGACCATAATAGTCATTGGTAGCAAATAATTTTTAATGAACGCTTTACTTGGCTAATTGATCGTTTAGGTCTGATCACTCTTTTTCTTGCGGTGATCGAGCTCGGTATCATTATCGAAGTTTAACACAGAACTGCCAATGATTCACTTAGTTGTTGTGAAGTTATTAGGACCTGACCGATTGTATTTTACTAAGATATATAAAGTTGAAGGCGAGTGCAGAGTGAGTTTGAAAAAAACTTTATACATTTAGAGGCTATAGCAGATGCCATTGAACAGCAAATGTGTTATCGAAAGATTTTAAGTTATTGAAAAGGATATTGTGGTTATATCAGTAGAGATGGATATGCAGATATTTCTATCTATAAGGTTCTTTTTTCTATGCAAAGGGCAAACAACTCAGAAATGGGCTAACGCTTTTTAATTTTATTTTGCTGTACTTGGTTCTTTTCTTCTTAACGAAATTGGTTTCAGAAATTTTAATAAAGACCTGTTCTAATTGCGGATATTTTAAATGGGTGAGTCTTATATGACCAGACCATGAGCCATAAGAAAATTTTTCTGGTACTGGTTTAGTGAGTACATGCATACACATAATGTTGACTTTATGATGCCGTTTGCATTAAATGGCCTAAGGGAATTATTTTCGGGACAGAAATTCCACTTCGTGGATACCAAATTAAATTCACAAAGAACCCACGATGGTTTTTTTGCATTCAATGACGAATAATTTGCCAAAAATTTCTTCTATGTTGGAGAAACTAAAAAACAAAACCATTTAAAGATGACAAAAAGATTTAGTAAAACCGATTTTCACATTTATGCTTCAAACAAGTCAAACCATATAACTTTCGCTCTTCGAAAAGGCGACTGTACTCTATTGTGTCCCAAAAGAATATTTTTTTTAATTTCATAGGCGCTCAACCTTTGCTCGAAGGCTTATGAGGTCAAGTATTTTAGAGTTTTGTATTAGATTTTTTTGGAAGAGGTTTAGAGGTGGCTCTAATCGGTTTTTCCCTAAAAAACCGGTTTTTCGGAAATTTTTCAAATTCAAACCAAACGTGGGTCAATAACAGGCATTTTCTAAGTCTTTGAGTTGTCATTTCGAAAGAAAAATGTCCAAATTTTACTTTAATGTACATAAATCAGAAGTTTTGGCAAATTTGTATATCATTTGGTTGTCACATATTGCATTTTTTCGTAAAATTAGCGTAAATTTTTAAAAAACGCTTTATAACTTTTAAAAATTCCATGACAATTAAAAAATGTGCTGACGCAGTTTGAAAAATGGTAAAATTCTAAGCAACTGAAAAAAAAATAAATAAAATTATAAATAAATTTAAAATTAAAATAAAAATTTTAAATGATAAAATGTTGTTAATAATAATAAGAACAAAATATTTTTTAAAATTTTATATATTTTATAAGATATATATCAGCTTGCGTATGCTGATGACATCGATATCATTCGCCATAATACGCGCGAAGTCAGTGCAGCATTTTCCAGATTAGAAAGAGAGTCAAGTCGAATGGGTCTGGCAGTGAATGCAGATAAGACGAAATACTTAGTGTCAACAAACAAACAGTCCCAGCGTCTTGGAACCCACGTTACCGTTGACAATACCTCCTTCGAGGTTGTGAAGAACTTCGTTTATCTGGGATCCAGCATTAATTCAACCAACGACATCAGCATTGAGATCAAACGAAGAATAACTCTTGCCAACAGGTGTTACTTTGGGCTCAGTAGGCAATTGAGAAGCAGAGCCCTCTCTCGACGAACGAAAATCACGCTCTATAAATCGCTCATCATGCCCGTCCTACTTTACGCATCACAAACCTGGACAAACCTTTCGAAAGAAAGATTCTTCGTAAGATCTACGGACCAATCTGCGTCAATGGCGAGTACCGAATACGGTGGAATGATGAACTGTATGAGCTGTACGCTGACATCGACATAGTCAAGCGCATTAAAATCGATCGGCTTCGCTGGCTTGGTCATGTTCAGCGCATGAAAGACGATGCTCCAGTGAAGAAAACATTCGATTCGGTACCCAGCGGCGGTCAACGCAGAAGAGGACGACCGCATCTTCGTTGGAAAGACCAAGTAGAGGACAACCTGACGAAGCTTGGAATTTCCAACTGGCGCCAGCAAGCGAAAGATAGAAATGGCTGTCGCAAATTCTTAGATGAGGCCAAGACCGACATACGGTTGTAGCGCCAACTAAGTAAGTAAGTAAGTATATTTTATAAGAGCGAAATTTGGAGAAATTAAAGTTTAAAACAAAAAAAATAGCAACTTTTTAAAAAAAAATTCTTTTTTTACTCTCAAATAAGATCTTTGGAACATCATATTTTTCAGTTATGCACTCATTCTGGGTAGAAAGCACAAGTATTAATTTGAAGAACTACTTTTTTGGACAAAACGACCTTGAGCGACCTCTAAACCGTTTTCAAAAAGTCTGAAAAAATTCTCCAAATTTTTTTTGTGACGAACTTTCGACTTCCGCTTCAGCTCTTCAAAATTTTGACCAAAAAAAAAGTTTATGGGCCTTTGTACACCTATCAACATTAATGGAAATCTAATTCCATCCAGTAGTTCTATTCATTATATAGGATTGCATTTAGATAGACGACTCACCTGGGAGGAACATATTAGGAAAAAGCGACAGCAGGTCAATAATAAAACGAAAAAGCTTTACTGGCTGTTAGGACATAAATCAAAATTAAGTATGGATAGCAAAATAAGAATCTATAAATCCATTATTAAACCAACATGGACTTATGAAATACAGCTCTGGGGTACAGCCTCCAAATCAAATATTGCAGTTCTTCAAAGATTCCAATCAAAAACATTAAGGATGATACTAGATGCTCCCTGTTTTGTGTCAAATTATACAATTCACAATGCCAACAGTTATGGAAGAAATTCAAAAATATACTGAGAGGTATCTTAATAGACTTAGCAATCACCCAAATATTAGCGCGATTCAACTACTGGCGACTCTGAAGAAACAAGAAGGCTGAAAAGGAATCATATTCTGGACCTGCCATTCAGAAAATAAATTATAGCAATTTCTTAACTCTAAAATGTTATCTCAATGCAATAAGAATAGAGTTCAGCTACTACAGCTTATTCGCACTTTCTCTGCATTAGATTATCTTAAGAACCAACCTTAATATCATTGAAATATCTCAACGATATAGATAAAAGAGGTCCACAATAATCTTAAATCAGAAAACTTGAGGGTTGGGCTCAGGGACAACACAAGACATAACAACTACCCATGCGTTTGCATAGATCTAATCATACATTAGTTTTCAATCTTCTTTTGAGTTGACTTTTAAATAAGTTAACATCAAAAAATCTACAGTTGTTAACAAAGGTACTCATGCGATTTAAAGGAGCAGTAGCCATATAATATGTTCTACTTAAAGGTAAGTAAATTAAGGCCTCTTCCACACTTGGTCAACGCAATTCCAACACAACTTCGACGCAACAGCGAAAAAGTTGAAAAGCAATGCAACTATAAACCGAATTCTTTCAGACTTGCTTCAAAAGTCATGCAACATATAATAATTGTTATTATATAATAACCAACCTTTTTCGACTTCTTGCACTAATTTAATATTTAACACTTGCTCATTCATCCTGCAAAATATTTCTTCTTCTTTTAGATTCTATTAGGAACTAATTAATTAGCTTATTCACCTTGATTAATATAAAGCCTACTGCACTACAAATACTTGAATTCACAAAACAAACAAACTGATGCAACAAGTCGCCGATGAAAATTGCGGAAAGCCGCGTTGCGTTGAATAGGTTGAGAACGTGTCGAGAACTTGTTGCGTGCAAGTTGCTTAATCTGAAGGTTCCGGTATAAATACACAGGCTAGCAACTTGAGTTGGAGTTGCGTTGACCAAGTGTGGAAAAGGCCTAAATTGTTAGTTTTTTACTGTTGGTATAAATAGACGATATCTGCAGACTTCTTCTCTCATTTAAAGGTTGCATTTTTAATAGTTTTAAGCGATCCTCATAAGGAGGAAGGTTTAAAGTATCAGTTCCACTTAAGCCCCTTAGAAGAAACCGCACAAAACGTTTTTGAATTCTTTCTATTCGTTCAACATGTTCATCGTAACTTGGGGACCAAACTTGACTTGCAAACTCGAAATGAGGACGCACAATAGAATAATACAGCGTTGTAGTTGTAATAATTCCATTAAATTCTTTGGCCCAGCGTTTTATAAACCCGGGCATAGAAGATGCTTTTTTACAAATGTTCAATCTATTATAAACCAAGATTTTTGACAGAATCTACACGATTTAAAGCAGTATATTTTATCTTATAACCAAAAATTAAATTATTCCTTTTTCGCGAAAAAGTCATAGTTGGGCATTTATCTGGATTTAGACACACTTTTTTTTAGAACACCAAATTTCGAAGGATTCTAAATCAGACTGGAGGAGATCTGAATTGTCTTAAGCATATATTGTCAGTGGCGGATCTAGAAATCACTCGTGGGGGGGAAAATAAGGAAATTATTTTTTTTTATTCATTGTAGTTATGGATGTACTACATAGTAAACTTATGTTTATAAATTATATTTACTTTTTAAATATCATGAGTATATAATTCAAAAGCATATCAAAAGTTTAAAATTTGTATAATTTGTAAGAATTGAAGGAAAAGATTATTGCAAAGACAAAAATGCAAATATATCGTTATAAAGGTGGTTTTTATCACCTGTCCAATGATATGCATTTCAAAAACATTCTTCGCTCAGATTTTGAGAATTTTTCCATTGAAACTTAGTACCATGAACGCCAGTTTCACTACTTTTTAAAAAAAAAAATTACAAAAGTCTTAATTGTGCACTCAAAATTGTGCCAAAAGCTAAACTCGATTCAAAAGTTAAACTCGTTAGTTGCATTAAGAACGAATTGACGTTCCTCCCAAAAGTTCAATTCGTACTTTTCAAAAATAACGAATTACATTTCCTCCCAAAAGTTAAATTCGTACTGTACAAAAAGAACGAATTTAATTGTGGGAGGATATTTCCTCCAAAATTAAATTCGTACTTAGCAAAAAGTACGAATTTAACTTTTTGCGGATCAAAAGTATTGGTTTGAGTCATCGCTTAGTTAGCGTCGGATTGACGAATTTATCTTCACGCACTTAAATTCTTATGGATCTTCAACATCCCAATTCGCGTTAATCATGCGTCGATTTTTTAATTCACAAAAAATTTCAGCGATTTCCTCTGGGTTAGTATCAATTTCTTTGTGAATTTTTGATAGGGCTAAACCATTTAGCCGATTTTTTGCCATTTTTGTTTTTGTTCTTATATGCTAAATGTTATGTAAGTGAATTTAAATAATAACTAATTGGAAAAACAAATCAATAGAAATTTGTGTCAATAATCTATGATTTTTTATAGTTTTATCACGTAGGAGTTAGTGCATCGAACACATTGAAAGAAGTATTAACACTGGTTATTTGGAAACACTGACTACATGAGCTGAATGACTGTAGGTATTTAATATTTTTTCTTCAATTCAATTAAAGAAAAATGCCAACGTCACATCCGAATATAGGCAGACATACTCAACGTTATCGAAATTTAAGAGCCAACCGAGAAAATCAAACACGTTCATAACTTTTTGGACAAAATTACTTTTGTATGAAAAAGAAAGACCTTCAAAAATAATTTGCTTATTTATATTTTAATATTTTATAGTACACATTTCTTTATGAGCCACTTACTATTTTTATAATTTTAAGCTTTTCGTTCCTTTTTGCTCCTTTCCAAAAATATAAATGCTGAAATGACTCGAAACTACTTTGGACAAAGCCGCGGGTAACTGCTAGTATTTATTTTAAAAATTAAATTAAGCGTCTGGGGGCTTCCGCCCCCATATCCCCCCTAGATCCATGCCTGTATATTGCTCTATATATTTTTATATCATCTGCATAAATGAGCAGATGAGAGTGTTTGATGATGTGGATTACATCATTAATAGCTCAAATAAACAGAAGTGGACCAAGCTGGCTACCCTGAGGAACACCTGATTCAGCAATAAATATAGCAGACATAACTAATTAATTAGTAGTTTATCAAATGCTTTACTCAAATCAGTGTAAATACAATCGACCTGGTTACCTGAGTAAACTAAATTTAAGCAAAATGTTGTAAAATCGAGGAGATGAGACACAGTGGATCTTCCAGTAACAAATACATGCTGACGAGTTGTTATGACCTTCCCACACTGAATCTTCACCTGATCATACACGAGCCGCTCAAAAAGTTTTTGAATCGGTGAAAGTTTAGCCATAGGCCTATAGTTGTTAATATCATTCCTACAACCTTTTTTATAAATAGGACTCATAAAAAAGTTTTTCCAAAAAAGTGGAAAATTACATTCCCTAATTGATTTATTGAATAACATGGACAGTGGTCCATGAACGAGACCAAATTTCGTTAACACTGTAGCAGGAACTCCGTCAGGTCCAGCATTAAAATCTTCTTCGATCGATTCAATATACTTTAAAATATCCTCTGAATTAAAAGATATAGGGTCCAACGAAACCCTGGGTGTAGAGTTCATATTTTCAAAATACTCTTCATCAGTATTAAAAGAGTCTGAATAGAATGACTTTTTAAAGAGATTAGCAAATAGGCCACAAATTATAACGGGATCGTCAGTAAATCCATCAGAAGTTTTAAATGATGAGGGGAATCCATCAGATGTTTTCTTTGTGTTTATGAAACCCCAATACTTCTTGGGATCAGACAATGTTCTCAGCTTAATACTGTCTAAATAATTGTGATACAAGGTAGCTGAGCAACTTCCAAAATCCAGAAACAAACGCTTGTAGGTTTCTAGGTCATTTAAGTCTAAGTTACAGACATATTTCTTCCATGCCCTATTTCTGTTGTTGCGAAGAGTTTTAATTCCCTTGTGTACCAAGGGTAAGCACAATTTTTTGCAAATTTGAGGCTATAAGGCACGGACTCAGAAAACATAGTAAAGATGTCCATATAAAAAAGTTAATTTAAATTCAAGATTATTACCATTAAAATATTCTAAAACTACATTAAGTTTACTATGAACTAAATGATTCAACTTCAAAAAGTCAGCTTTTTAAAATTGAATTCAAAAACTTTATCTATTGAATTGGAATTCACTCTATTTTCTCTATCGGACTTAAGCCATATGCTCAGTGGTGGATAGTAGTCATCAACAGAAGTTAGAGCATGAAGAGCCCTCTTAACAATCTCGTTGTTACAGTCTGTAGTTAAGACCAGGTCAAGAAGTCATTCACGAGTATTATAAATGCAACTTACTTATTGTAAGTCAGAACATATATTTTCAACAAATGTCTCGACAAATGTGTGTCTTCGAATTAGATGCACAAAAATATGTATCATCGTCTGAAGATTCCCATTTCAAGTCAGGCAGATTAAAGTCACCCAACAATAAAATGTCGTTGAATTTATTACAAATTTATAAACTTTATTGAATTGAATTTATAAACTTTATCTATTGAATTAGAATTCACTAGATTTTCTCTATCGAACTTGTACCATATGCTCAGTGGTGGATAGTAGTCATCAACAGAAGTTAGAGCATGAAGAGCCCTCTTATCAATCACGTTGTTACAGTCTTTAGTTAAGACCAGGTCAATAACTCTTTCACCACTTTTATAAATACAACTTACTTGTTCTAAGTCAGAACACATATTATCAACAAATGTCTTGACAAATGTGTGTCTTCGAATTATATGCACAAAAATATGTATTATCGTCTAAAGATTCCCATTTCAAGTAAGGCAAATTAAAATCACCCAACAATAAAATGTCGTCAATAATATTTATAACGTATTCAATGCAATCCGCAAGGCTTGCATAAATTTCCACACTGCTCTTTGAAGGAACATAAGCATTAACAATATATACATTATAATTACAATGTACAACCTTAATGCATATAAGTTCGATATTAGAAGAGCAGGAAATATCGATAATGGAACTAACGAAAGAGTTCCTAATAGCTAATAAGACACCACCACCGACAACAGAAGTATTACCAGCGTGTCTGTCTTTTCTATATACTTCAAAACTATTATCGAACAATTCCAAGTCAGTAATGCTTTCATTCAACCACGTTTCAGTCAATGCGATAATATCTTCAGACAAATTTTGAGACATTAAAAATATGTCTCGCGTCTTAGAGCGTAATCCCCTTACATTTTGATAGTAAAGGGATAGCCTATTCAGTTTTTTTGAGTTTGACGGACAGGTTGAGTCGTCCTTCTAGACTTATTTTTAGGCAGAAACTCGGAACCGAATATATTCTCGGTCCACAAATTGGAATTTAAAACTTTTGTTAACTATTCAGCAAGAACTGTGGGAATGAAGGAAGCGTGGGAAGGTTTATTCCCTATTTTTTACATGAAAAAAATTCGTTTTCTCTCAACAAGTTGTTATGTTTGATAAACGTCAATACGTTTTTTATTCTCTTTTGTTAAATTTTTACTCTTTGACACTGCACTTAAATTTAATGATTTCTGGGTTCAATAGGAGGTAAAACTGGACTATTAGTCAAAGGAGAAGTATTAGTAGATGACGAAGAAGAAACTAGAGTATTTTTGTTTTCTAAGATGATTTGCGACGCTTATTTTTGTTCTTTTTCTTTCTCTTTCTTTTTGAAATAGAATGGTCTTTTTCTGATGAAATAATAGTTTAAGTCCCGGAAGAAACAGTCTGTGACAAAGAAGGTGGGACATTTTCAGGAATAGATATTTCATCATAGACGCTAGTACTGGGTGCGGCTCTTTTTCTGATGAAATAATAGTTTGAGTACCAGAAGAAACAGTCTGTGACAAAGAAGGTGGGACATTTCCAGGAATAGATATTTCATCATAGACGCTGGTACTGGGTGCGGCTCTAACTTCGCTAAAAACTATGACAATTTCTCTAAAATTGTTATTTAACGTATTAAGACTTTCCCCAAAAAGCTTTATTTTTTTAATAAAGTTCATCTGGGGAAAATGCCCTTCACGACTCACAACCAGCAAAGACCTGACCGCACAGATCGTCTAGGCAAGATTTGGAAATACCGGCACAAGATGCATGAAACATTTGCTCACATGGACCAGAACAACTAAATATGGGGTAAATAATGTTTTGGCATGTTCACAGCTCGTTCAAAGAATAAGCGACAATATTTTCAACAGAAAAATATTCCATGTTTAAAGATTGAAAAAGTAAGCAGATGCCAAATGTACTTTTAGGGATACTATTTCACAATAATAAAAACAAAGAACAAAAACAAAATCACTGAAACTGAGGTAAGCAAATCACTGCACAAAGAGGAAAGTAAAACACAGCAATCAGTAAATCACAGTTATCTCTATAGTTTATAGTTAGCTGAATGAATTTAAGAGTGATTTTACTCTATATAGTAGAATACTACATGATTAGCTTTTGATATTATATTATTAAACAGATAGTCAAGACTAGTCTCCAACTGCGTAGAGCTATTAAATATGCTGGGACAAAGCAACAAAATAGAATTATGGTGGGTTCCAGGCCACGAAGGCTTCGAGGGCAACGAAAGGGCGGACTGCCTTGCCAAAAGAGGAGCGTCTCGAGTTCTTATAGGACCTGAATCATTCTGTAGCTTAGCAAAAGGCTACATTCTAGAAAAAATAAGAATATGGGAAGATAAGAAATTTCAGTGCCACTGGCACAACACTTATGGACAAAGGCAATCTAAGAAATTTTTAACTCCAAGTAAAGTAAGATCCAAAGATTTAGTCAAGCTTACCAAAGCAGGCCTTAGAATTCTCAATAGTTTCTTCACAGGTCACTGCTCACTCAGATACCATCCTAAAAAGATGGGTCTTTCTGATTTAGACGTCTGCAGGCTATGCGAGGATGAAGAAGAAACCCCCGAACACATTCTATGTGAATGTCCGGCAACCCATAGCCTAAGATGCCTCAATTTTGAAGGGGAAGTAGTGCCGCCGTCCACTATTTGGAACACCAAGCCAGAGACATAAAATATATAAAAAGCCTAAATCTGGAGTGTTGATTAAGGGCATGCACAATAGATCCTATTAGTCGCGGTGCACATGGGCCCACTATAAACTAACTAACTATATTATTATAACATTTGCTTATAACTCCTTAACCCTTTCTGGACGCAATTCAGGAGATGAAGTTATAGAAATTTTACTTTTTGAAATTATTTAAGGTGCTTTTCAGTAGCATAACACTGTGCAATACATTTTTCTAACGGAAAAGCGGATAGCACAGGATGATAGTACTAAAGTATAGCAAGAAAACCCCAAAAGGAATTTGTAAAGTTAGCTCGCTTTTAAAAGATATAGGCATTAAAAGTTTGCCTCTTGCAGAGTATTTTTTAAAAATAAAGTGTTCATTGAGGTGTATCGAATTACAATTTTTTCGAATTTCACATTCTAAGAGGTCTCAAAAGTTGCATGGTGGTCAAGATCTACAATAAAAAATAAAGAGAAAAAAGGGATGTCTTCCTCTTACACAAGGAAAAAGTTGTTTTTTGAGAAAAATAGTAAAAAGTAACGATCTATAAATGCTTTGATTTTTGTAAGAAAAACTACATATATCTTAAAGCAACATTAAATACAGACTTTAACTAAAAATATCTCACCAAACAAAATGAAACTCTCGATTTCTACCCTCAGTGTCCTGTGTGAGAGATACTCGAATCCAAAGGTACACTCGAAATAGCACACAACTTTTGATTGTTATCTGATTGTCTTAATGTTGGTGCTATTGATTGAAGTATTTTCGTTTTCTTTAAATTTGGCGAATTAAATATTTGCATATTTTTCGCAAATGTATTTTCTTGTTTTCGAGATAAGATTAAGATAAGGTTTTATATATTTTTGGCATCAGAAGTGGTACCGAAGATAATTTTCTGAATTTGGATTCTTAAAATATTTCTGAACGAAACACTGTCTGAAAGTATTTTTTTAAAACACCAGGCTAAGACCACGATTCTTTTTTGTTTCAATTTCTTAAAAAAAAATTTCTGCCTTGCGTGATATTTATTATTTCGTCAGAACACCTCACCTCATCATTTACCAAAATGTTAAACTGAAATTTTGAGTTTCTGAGCCTGCCATTCGATGAGTCTCAATTGATTTAGCAATTGATTTTAAGATGTGTTTTTAAAAAAAAGTAATAACCTTAAAGGAGATATCTGAAGAATTCAGAAAGCGAAAGTTATTTTATCATTTCTGATGCCTGTGATATAAGGCCTTATATTAATTTTTTTCAAAGAGTTGAAAAATTGCGTTCAAGTATGCTTTTCTCAAAAAACAGTAAATGCATAGGCAAAAAATGAGCAAATTTTAAATACACCACATAAAAGGAAAACGTAAACACTTTAATAAATACCGCTAAAATTAACACAATCAGATAACAAGAAAAAGTTCTGTGCTATTTCGAATGTACCTTAAGATTCGAATATCCTTCACACAGGACACTGTGAGTAAAAATCAAGAGTGGCATCTTGTTTGGCAAGATATTGTTAAAGTCTATATTTCATTTTGCTTTAAGACAAATGTAGTTTTTCTTACAAAAATCAACAAACAACTTTTTAAGCGAGCTAACTTTGCAAAACTCTTTTAGGGTTTTGTTGGTCTAGATCCGTACTATCGATCTGTGTTGGTCGCTTTTTCGTTAGATTCCATGACCCTTGAATTGTCGCATAGTGTAATTCATAAAAAAAATATATGGGATTTTAGGGATGTTTAAACTTTTGATGGTACACATGTGTACCGTGCGTCCCGAAAGAGTTAAGTCGAGCTGATGATAAAACCTGGCATTATTTATTATCGTTTGTTTTGCAACTTTTTAGCTGTCTCTTTGTGTTCTATTTTTTAATTCAGCTGAATTTCTACTAAAATTTGAGTCTATTTTAGTAGAAATTCAGCTATAAAAAAATAGAAAATTATATAAAAAATGAGACGATCAAGTCAGATGTTTTTATTACAACCTTAAAACAAACCAATAGAGAAACTCAATAAAAATCTTTTCTTAAAGTTCCCTTGAATCTAACGGTGTTCATACTTCGAGCAGACAACTTGTTGCTCTTAACCCAAACGCACCTATCGTCCATCCGCCACCGATTGCCACATAAATAGCTCTTTGAACGGTAGATTCTGCTGCATGCATGTAATTCAATATCCGATTGAGTGCAAGCTTTGGTCGGTAATGCAATAAAAATTCCACAAAAATAAATGAAACATAAATTTCAGTGAGGTGTGAATTGTGTGGTTTTTCAATTTGTAATCAATTCCAGCCAACTTACAACTTAACTAGGGGTAACCTCCAGCCAAACACATACGCACACACGCACGCACGCACACACGCACGCACGCACACAGCTAACAAATCGCACAATTTCATTTAAGAGATCACCAATACAACGACATCTTTTGCAATAATTTGTCAAGAAGTTGGTGCGGGTTTCACCGCTCCAGACCAACACCCTCCGGCGTTGGCAAACACAACGATGATGATGATGTACTTTTCCGAGGCTCGCTTACAAACCAAGATATTGACACTTTTATTGTTGTTGTTGTCATTTTTGCCTTAGCACGTTTTAATAGAAATGTTGGCATGGCTGCCGGATAGAGACTCTTGCAATTGAGTTGAGGTGTGAATATTTTACACTCTGGTAAACTTCTAGGCCTCTAATGCGATACACTTAAAGCAGGGCTTCCCAATTTAATTAATGCAATCATTGGCAGCGCATTGATTACCCGTGCAATATGACGACAATCATGCATTGTGGGCGCATTAATAAAACCTTACTTTTGATTTATTTAATTTAATGCAACTTAATTAAGCGCAGATCGAGTTTAATTTTGTCTAATCTAAACAATGAGATCAGCAATTAAGTTGTAACCTATAATTATTTTTATGGCATAATTAAGCACAAGCTGCGACTCAGCATCTTATCAGCAGCAATCATTTAACCTGCATCTTCGAGTGATCCTTAATGAGTGCTCATTGCCCACGATTGTCATTCCTTGACTACCAGTATTCAGCGCTCGCTGTTACCTGCTCCTCCGCACTGCCTGCCGCCTCTGTTTAGACCTAAACAACATCATTTCACTTTCTATTCGTAGTCGGCAAGGTAGTCGCTTAATGAACATATCAAAATCGATTCATCGATGGATCGATCGTTTTTTCGCTTTTGTTCAGTGATCTTTCAACGTTCTTTATTTACATTTAATTTCTCTTAATTTCGCTTCCACAACGATTAACATAATTTTTGTGGCAGTAGGCTTTCGATTGGACTGAATCTTTAGGGAGCTATGTCGCGGACCACCCTGATGGTGGAACATTGATTTACAGTGGTCGCAACTAAATGGTGCGTCGACGTTGAATCTGAATCTGAATCAGTTGTAAAGACATAAACATAAACGTTCGGTTGAATATGAATATTTAAGCTTAAGTCAAAGTTATGTGGTCACAACACAACGGGCTGAGTGACTAGCGTATGTTTAACGAATTCAAAAGAAAAGAAATAAAGGCAGACAGTCACAGATGCATAGAGGCGAAGTAACAGCAGCAGGTCAAAATAATTTGTAGTTCAATAAAAACCATTTTTATGACTATATTAAGCGTCATTTAGATATCGTAGAAGCTGCTGAGGTTCGACTAATGCTTTCGGTAGCCGGTAGATGAGGGAAAAAATGTTTATTGTTGGGTGAAAGCTTTAGGCTGGGCATATTAAAGACCTTTATAAGTGGAATCTTCAGCGCATCAAAATCAAGAAATAAAAAAATGGCCGATATTCACTGAAGTTGCTCTGCTTGAACTGCAAAATAAGTTCTTGGCTCTATTCAAACTCCAGCACATGATGCCAACAAACTAACAACGTGTGTGTTCCATGTGTCCCGCTGCTGATACTGCTTAAAGAAGTCAAAACAAACTAAAGCCTAAGAAAAACAATGTTCACACCATGCCCTCGAAAATTAACATCAATCTTCCACGGATCAAAAATGCAAAACACTTAAAGACCACCAAGACTAGCGCGCCAAATCAAGAAAAGATACGCATTCCACTCACACAACGACTCACTGACTGACTGACTGACTGACCGGCTGACTGGTCGACTGGCTGACTGATTGTGCGAGTGAAGCGCCCTCTGCCAGCAGAAGTGAAAAACAATATAACATTTTATGGATGATTTTATTTTATATGGCAGTGGCTCAGCAAATCCCCCCCAGAAAGCAATATTAATCAATTAATGAAGCATTTAATTAATGTACGCAGGCGCATGAGCCAACTTCTTCTCGCTCTTCTCCTCGCAACTCACTCATCATCCAGACAATTCGCACAGAGAGCCGCCAGCGACAGACAAATGTCTTACACAGCCGAAGAACAAACAAATAAAACTGAGGAGCCTCAGATGAGTGGAACCAAGGATTTGTTGCTCCGCGCACCGCCCCAAGGACCACCTGTGCCGCCTTTGTTCCAGAAGAGCTGATCGCACATCGCACAAACATTGCACGCAGGCCGGGGCTAAATCGCTCAATTACAATGTTACACACACAAGAAGCTTGACCGAAGAGATTATCAGCTGAACGGTTATTGAAAAGATATCCAACCCCACTTCACTTCACTTCATCCAACTGCACTTATCCACTGCAGTGCATTGCTTGACATACTGCGAATGTGACCGATCGAACCGAAACAACCATCGATCGTTGGTGAGGAGTGGTCGGCCGTACGTTCGGCAGTCGAAAACGATTTGTCCCTCAAGGGATTAAATAGAGCCAGTAGCCCCCACACAAACATGAGACCAAATCATTTGCACTGAATGAAGAAATGAATGAATGGCTTGATTAAGCATTGCAGACTGAAGACTACTGCTGACTGCAGCCTCAAAATACTGGCTACAGAGACTAAGAAGAATGAGTCAGACGGCGTCAGAGATTGTTGCAGGCAAGAGCGCATCAACGACGATCATTTAATTGATAGTTTGACATATCAGCAGATCATTGCAATTTCTATATGTAGTATAATTTTGGTATGCATGATCTTCTAATTTCTGTGCAGCGACGAACGGAAGAGCATATCTGACGCTTATCTCACCTCGAATGGCGTTTGAGTACTTAATTGAGCAGTTGATGGACGAACTCTCTGCCCACCACACCACAGTATCGTGCAGTTCGACCACACATAAACGTTATTAAAATGCTGCCTGTGTTTTACTCAAAAATTTATCATTTAAATGCTTTGATTGCTTCAATTAACCAGACGCAATCAATCCCTTTGGCGCAACATAGATTACGAATAAACATTTTGCAGTAGGCACCCACCGAGGTGAGTGCATCAAAGAGTTTCAGTGGATTTCTGAAAGGGATCGAGTTATAAATGTGTTGAAATTTTTATGCGTAAACGGAGTTTTTCTCTTTCTTCCTCTTCTTGATAATTAGTTTGTGAAAAGACAATCAAGTAGTTCTGTCGCTAAATATAAAACAGGAAAAAAGTTTATAGCTTGAACTGGAATTAAGATATATTACGAAACGTTGCTTTCCACGGAAGCATTTTAATAGCCAATGTAAACGTATGTTTGTAGGTTCTAAAAGGTATTTTCAAAAACTTTATGGCTTATTTTACAAAACATTTTAGATGCATGATGGAGCTGGGCTTTTTCCTTACCATATAAGAACGTTGGTTTGATGTTTTTTAGTCTTACTTAGGGCCAATTTTTCAGTGCGTGCTTAAACTCTAGTCAAATTAAACTGAGGTTAACTCACCAAAATTGAACGTTTAAACTCGGTTTACCTAGAAATTTTAGCATTCGTTGAAGTTAAATTGACTTAAATGATCATATAATGAGTTTCGTTTTTGCCTAATCCGAGCAAATGTCCACTTAAATGTCCAATTCGGGTGAGTTAACCTCAGTTTAATTTGACTTGAGTTTTAGCTCGCACTGAAAAATTAGCCCTTAGTATTTTATTTTACTTTCGTACATTAAATATTATTTTTTGGCAGTCAGTTTAAAAAGAAACTGCAATAAATAGCTGTACATGGGCAAAGCGAGGGGGAAGGGCGCCGTGATCCCCCTTAGCTTAGGAAAAAGAATTTTTTTAGAGTTAAAGTTAGAAATTCAAAACAGTTTTTCTTATAATTAAAGTAGTATTGAAGTTTTTAATATTTCTTATAGCTTAACTTATTTTTTATTACAAACGTAGGTCTGACACATTTATTATTTGCAGTTGCCACTTCTTTTTAACAATCTCCATAAGACAATACATGTCAAATGAAATAAAAACATTTATTTTTTTTCTTTTGTTTTGTTTGGTTTTGTTTTTTTTTACGCTCCGCGAAACATTTATAAGAACTCACTTTTCACCTTGCTCGATGCTCTTATGTTTTTTTTTGCTACGCTGTGCTAGCTGAGCATAAAAGAGATTAGTAAAGAACGACATGGAGTTTATTGAAACTCTCGCCACACAGACGTGTAAAAATAAAACGATTAAGCAATGCGTGGCAGCTGGGATAATTTCTTAAATAACTTAACATTTTAATTAAATACAATTAGTTTTAAAAAATTTCGAATGTAAAATACCGCTTAAGCGTGCTGTAGCACAAATAAGACAGTCTAAATTTTTAATATAAAAATCGGCCCAATACTTTTGGGGTTTACCTGCAACAAAAAGGTTTACTTCAATTTTATATAACTGTTCGTGTTCGTGAACGATCGTGGATGAAATTGGCGGGGAAAGAAAAATTAAAGCCCAGTTAATTAATGGGTCGGGTGGGTGGCAATTTAATTTTGTTTATACCTTTTCTGTGTGTGTACAGCACAAGTGATTTTATCTTTACTCTTCAGGAAAAATCAGAAGGCTTCTATCTAAAAGTGATAAAGAAACATACCCTACCGCATCTTTCGGAAGCTTAAGGGTAGTTTTGTATTTATGCTGTTGTTGTCAATCAATGACAACAGAAAATATTAATATCATTGTTTCCTAGCCGCTTCTCTTCAGGAAAAATCGGAAGGCTTCCATCTTAAAGTGATAAACAAACATTCCATACCGTATCTTTCGGAAGCTTAAAGGTAGTTTTGTATTTATGTTGTTTCCAAACTGCTTCTTTAATAATGTATGTGGAAAATTTTACTTATTGTCAAGCAATGACAACAGAAAATACTAATATCATTATTTCCTAGCCGCTTTCCTCCAGGAAAAATCGGAAGGCTTCCAGCTAAAAGTGATAAAGTAACATTAGGGAATGTTTAAAGAAACATAAAGAAACATTAGGAAAATTCCGTATCTTTCGGAAGCTTAAGGGTTCTTGGTATTTATGTTGTCTCCAAACCGCTTCTTTAAGAATGCATGTGGAAAGTTTTACTTATTGTCAAACAATGACAACAAAAAATATTAATATCATTGTTTCCTAGCCACTTATTATAGTATTCGATAGTCTAGTGGTAGCGCGCTTGACTGTCGCTCAGGGGTCCCGGGTTCGAATCCTGGTCGGGAATTTTCATTACAAGGGAGAGGAATGTTTCCACATTAATTTTTAGAACAGGGGAGAGGACTGCTTCCAATTCGCTTATTAAGACAGCGGAGAGGAATGTTTGCCTTTAATGACATGCTATGTAAAAAAATAAATGGTGTGTCCAACGGAAGGGAATGCTTCCTACATTCCATGAAATGTTTTCTGTTTATATCCGGAAATGCTTCCATGTTCTGGAGGAATGTTATAATGTTTTTGATGTGTTGGTGTTGATTTCTGTTTTCCATTTGGTTGTAATGTTGATTGTTGAATAATCTGGATGCGGTTTTGCAAAGATATCTGTTTGCGCTCGATACTTGTAGAATCATAGCTTGTATCAAAAAAAGCGACACTTCGGCTCGATAAAAGGCTAGCCGAACACTTTCCAACTTCTTACAGCCTTTAGCGCCAATCTCGCTACAACGGTGGGTAGGGTGAAGAAGTGTATAATAACCACAGTTTTACGTGGTCATGGAAACATTAATTCTACCCGACCGTATGCGCTTAATTGTGGGGGTAATTTAAGTATGAATATCTTCACTTATATTTCTTTAATGCTAAACAAATTTACATGTATCGATTGCGCTGATTATTGCTTATGTTTGCCTCTCATTTTGTTTCATTGTTCGTTTTGACGTTTCTTATATATTCACAGAATTCTCGCGTCACATTTATTTTTTTTTCAATGAGCCGCGGAAGTTACATGTTTCTTTATTTAATAAGATACTAATAGCGAAATTTTAGGGAAGTGAATACATTTTAACTAAAAAATTATATATTTTAAAATATATTTTTAAAAAGTACAAACCTTCGGTACTCAAAAATTCTTGAAGAATATGAAAATATTAAAATGTAGGCATTGAATATGTTTCATATCATATAAAGACCATTTACTCCAAAAATCGTAAAACAATTCTCGGTAGATATGGAGGAGTCCAAATATCTGGACCCCTCCCAGAGACATGGAAATATTTCAAAATATCTCACGTCAATGTGAATTGATTCTGTTAAGTTAAGCCCGCGCACTCCCAGAAATATGCATATCAACCAAGGAAATCAACAAATTATGCTTGAAAGATCATTGGGGAACAAAAAATGTGCAATCGGGTACTTTCTAGACATTGAAGGTGCTTTTTATAACACCGAATACGCTCATATAAGCGAATGCATTCAGCACTTGTACTTGGGTGCACGACGTGCTGAAAGTCAGATATATGAAATCAACTTTGGCCACGACAGAACTCAGAATACTCGCCGCAAAAGGTTGTCCACAAGGAGGAGCTTTCTCTCCAATATTGTGGACTATTGTAGTTGACGAACTCTTAGAACTACTTAGCTCAAATGGCTTCTATGTGCAGAAGATGGCCCCTTATCAGAAAAAATACGAAGATACTTTATCGTATCTCCTTCAGAAAGCACTCAACATAGTAGCTACATGGTGCAGGGAAACGGGGCTCAATGTAAACCCTTAGAAAACCAACATTATCGTCTTTACCAGGAAAATCAGAGAAAATCTAACTGAACCTACTCTTTTGTGGTAAAACCATCAATATCTCAAAAGAAGTCAAATACTTCGTTGTGACGCCTGATGATAAACTCACGTGGAACCCACACCTAAACAACATCATGAACAAAGCAAGAGCCCATTATGGGTCAGCAGAAGTTTTACAGTAAAAACTGGAGCCTAAGCCCTAAACTTGTCATGTGGATGTATACTTCCATCACAAGACCTACCATCTTATATGCTGCACCAATATGGTGGAGTAAGACGATCCCAAAAACAGCTCAAGCCAAGCTCAGCAAGTTGCAACTACTAGCTTGTGTCTGTATCACACGAGCGATGCGTACTGCTCCAACTGCTGCTTTGAATATTTTGCTTGGTATACCACCTTTACATCTTCTTGTCAAGAAAGAAGCTCAGATCTTCACAGTCAGGCTCATCATTGACAACAATTTGTATATACCAAGTAACACTCACCCAGCGTTATTAGACGAAATAACTAAGGACGAGAATCTAAGGTTATTACCAGGGCCGGATTAGCCATGTCAGGGCCCCTAGGTAATGTTATTTTCGGGGACCCTTTACCATTTTCTAACACATTCAAGTACATTTTTTCTAACACAATTCAAAAAAAATTGGAAGGAAAATTATTCAATTTCAGATTAAAAAAAATTGCAGTGAATGAAATACAAAAGCCTCGGTCAAGACCAAAAGTTATGTCGCAGAAAAAACCAAAGATGCAGAAAAATTTGTTTTGACTAGGAGTTTTCCAGAATGTATGAAGCCGATGAAGATTTTTTGCGTCCATACATTTCGTTCCACTCTAAAGTACATACATTAAAGAAAAAAAAAAAGAAAAACTAACTTGGGAACCTCCTCCTTTTTGAAGTCGGGTAAAAAAAATAAAGCAATAATATTGTCATTGAGGATACAAATCTTCACATTAAATTTTTACTCGATGAAACATTTTCAATTTTTTTTGTTCTCGATGCGCGGGGCCCCTAGGCGATGCTGGGCCCCTAGGCAGTTGCCTACACTGCCTTATGGATAATTCTGTCCTGGTTATTAGCCTGTGATCTCTGCCTCCCAAAATACAACTTCTGCAAAAACTTTCAAGTCTTCTTCCCAAACAGAACCACATGGGAAACAGGAAGACTACGGTTTACTGGTGACTATCAAGCCTGGTATACTGATGGCTCAAAGACAAATGAAGGCGTGGGAGCTGGCGTTTTTGGCTCAAGACAGGGAAAATCTATATATGCCAGCATGGGCACAGGTAACTCAGTCCTTCAAGCTGAAGTCCATGCAATTGAGATCTGCTTAAGAGAGTATGTAAACAGTCCCACTAGGAATAAAAACATTTACCTTCACTCTGACAGCAAATCTGCTGTACTTGCACTTAGCGCATATAAAATCGCGTCCAAACTCATATGGGTTTGCCTACAGCTGCTTATCAAAGTGTTTACCCATAACAGAGTCCACCTCATTTGGGTACCAGGTAGGGCTGCCAGGTTTTATTTTAAAAAATCGGGATTTTACAAAAAATAAATCCGGACATAAGAAAAAAAAATCGGGAAAAAGATGTATGCATGTCGCTCGTTTTTTCAATAGCGTCACTGAAGAACTCAAAAAATGCAATATCTTAGTTAGGTACATATAAAAACTAGTCACAGATAAATTTTAATTCTGTGTACGCTAGCGATATCTTATTTACTTTTCACGGTAGAGGAAAATGTGTCGCTCAATAGTTCAGTACCCCAGCAAAATTTTTGATGCAAATGTGACAAGCATTCTTACGGACACTGCTTCCAAAAGACATTCTATATATCAAACTGTGCTTCTTTTTAGCCTTAAAAAGAAATTCTTTGAAGTGACATTTTTATAAAATCATTCTGGAAGACATTCAAATGGCATTTCAATTCAATTAAAGCACAAAAATTATATATAATTATAATATATATTTTAGATATTTTCCGTGGGATTTTTTAAACCCCCAATGAAACCAAACAACTTACTACTTACAACACCAAAATGCTTTAAAAATCGGGAAAAAGGATAATTTACGTGTAATTTTTTTGAACCCCCACAAAACCCAAACACTTTTCATTTCCAACACCAAAATCACTAGTCTAGAATGTCAAGAAAAGGGATATTGTCCAAGGGATTTTTTAGCCCCCAAACCACAAAAACCATTCCAGTCCATTTAATGCCTTTTTAAAGTTCTCCTGAAAAACACCTACTAGAATTCTTTGATTGAAGGGCTGAAAGAAATCTACCATTGAAAAAGTCCTAGAAGCACTTCTAGAGAAGACTAATGAAAGCATTTCTCCCAATGACATGCATATGTTAAAAGAACGCCTTCTGGGTATGAAAGTGGAAGGGATGGAATTCAAGGATGAGCTTTCCCTTACTCTTTAGCTTCTTTTGGAAGCACTTTTTTTGCTGGGATGCTGAGAATAAAAAAAACTTAAAATATGTTTACTGAAAATCGATTTTTTTTAGTAAACTTCTTTGAATAAAAAGAGCGATATGTAGCTTTAAAAAATATATTTTATTACCCAAGGAAATAAAACCACACCAAACAGTGCGTTTTTCAAGTTTTATTGGCAACTCTTGAACTGCCTCTGCCTGCTCTTCAAATGGACACGTACAAACTGTAAGTGAAGAAGAATATCTGTACAAATTTAGTGATGTACATAGAAATAAAAACACAGAAAATATTTTTAAAATGTAATAAAAATAATAAAAAATTAAAGTGTATTTCAGAAAATCGGGACATTTGGCGTCCCGCTTAAGGTCTTCGCGGGACGCACATTTTTAGGCTGAAAATCGGGACAACCCGCGTGGAAATTGTGACCTGGCAGCCCTAGTACCAGGCCACAGCGGCTATTTAGGAAGCGATATTGCGGATGAACTAGCCAGGAAAGGTGCTGTAAGTTCCTTCATAAGCCCAGAACCATTCTGCGGGCTACCATGGGGCACTATGCGCCTTAGCATTAATATGTGGCTTAACAGAGAGGCACTTTATTACTGGAGGGAAACTGAAGGCAACAGACAGGCAAAAACATTCGTGCCAACCACTTTAATCTAAAGAACGAAACAATTCCTTACTTTAAGTGGAACACCTATCAGAGTTGTCACAGGTTTCCTAACTGGGCATTACAAGGTAAATAGGCACCTATCAACCATGTGTATAGTCCAGGAAGATCTGTGCAAATTATGTAACGAAGATGAAGAAACAGCAGAGCACATTTTGTGTCACTGTAACGGTCTAATTCGGACCCGACTTTGCTACTTAGATGCATTGTACCTAGAACCACGTTAAATAGCGTATAGTTCACAAGGAGATCGCTCTATTCCTAACGAACTTAACGATTATGGATGAACTATAACTTATAGAGGTGTATTACAATAGGCCCTTGAGGTCGGAGTAACTAGGTGACTAGCTCCCTCCTCACTTAACTATTTAACTATCTTAGCCCGAATCCAAATGTGAATGTATTGAAAAAAATTCTTCTTTTTCTCAAGGAAGTTATCAAAACCTGATTTAGTTCAGTGTTTAATTTTTCTAAATCAGTCAATAACTACTAGAGCTATAGTGATGACATGTGTAGCTTCCAGAAATTTGGTGTTGCTTAGATTCAATTAAACAAGCCCATAATTTATCGACATCAGTATCGACATTAGTATCGACAAATAAGCCATACTGTTTTCAAAGTTTCCTCTTGTAAATATTGAATGTATTCTATAATATCAATAATATTGTTAATCTGCTTGTTATGTGCAAGTAATACTTATCTACACCCAGATTCCCTGCCTCCATTTCCAACCAAGCAGCAAACTTGTCTTCCCGGCTGTACTGCCTTCAAATTGCCATCGCATAAAACCTTTCATATCCATTGCTGTCATATCGTAAACCTGTGCCTATGCTAATTATCTGTTTGGCTTTGCCTCTGGCTTACGTGATAAACTGCTCAGTTATCGCAGTACTCTGGCATGTTTTGACACTTTGTCAACAAAAAATACAAAAAAAAAAAAATAGCAAAAAAGCACAAGAAAAACCATACAATTGACAGCGCCGAGCGATCAAAGCGTAGACGATCAGGCTAGTTTTGCATAGCAATCAGTCATATATACGAACGTGTCGATGATTATGCAAAATAATTATGTTTTGATGAAGCTATTAAAATAATGTTTAGCAGCATAAAAATGAACAAGTAGATTGCGTTTTACGCTTAGGAATTTAAAACGATCGAGCTATTATTTTCTAATTGTCATTCTTTAAATGTGCAGTTAATTGAATTCTTTGCAATTTGTTTGCATCGATCTAAATAATTGTTGCCAATGTTGCCAACGTTTCTAGGCTCATCACCATGATCATCATTATAATCATCATTCAGACCAACTGTCTCTCATGTTAAATCGCTGTGCGTACGTGCGATCACTGATCCTCATGCTAGATAAGCTTTTAGTTTTATTTGAATGTTTTCTAATTTTTGCAAGTTTTTATCTTTTCTTTCACTATTTTAAAATTTAGCAAATAAACAAATTAGCAGTCTTTTCAACGCCCCACAACGATCGATGTTTTTGTGGTGCACGTGTTATCGTAGGTGTCGATCGACTTGATGAGTTAGACTGGCTGTCAAAAATCAATCGAGTAGAGAGAGAGAGAGAGAATAGGGGGGAAAAATACAATCGAAAAAATTAATGCTTTTAAGGCCATGCAGCTGCTTGTGTCCGCACCCATAGCACTCAAGTGTCAGTCTGCAAAAAGTACTCGCAAAACGTAATCGCGTACGTAGTACAAATGTGTGATCGTGACGAAACTTTCTAAGCAATCTAATTAACTGCAGTACAACGTAGAGATTTGTAAATGAATGAGCCTGGAAATATTAATTAACTTCTTCGTTGTGCAAGCAGAGAAATGAAAACAACAAAAAACAAACAACAGAAGATCGTTTTAATTAAGAGAACAAAATGCAATATCAACTCTTGGCCAATTATGAACGTATATGTACACTACATAGACAGACCTACCTCATAAGCTGCTATTATTTTCTATTGCCAATTCATTGCTTAATAAAGTCTGCCGTTTTTTCTGCAGCCACAACTTCATCAAAGATCTGTAGATCATCATCAGCGTCATTAGATGTAGAACTCTTCTAGCAAAATCAGAGTCAGAGACTCAGCGGCTCAGCGACTCAGCTTGGATCACACACACTCACTTTTGACTTTGGCTACAGCCGGAGGGCAGGGAAGGAACTTGATGCGTTTTAAACAAGGAATACGAAACAAATTAAGACACAGCCATTTCCATCGTGGAATACGCTGGCGATGTGTTTGTTTTATGGTTTATTAAAACGATCGATCGATGTTTTAATACGCCAAATTTGCCTAAAGCTGTCTTAACATGCGTTTAATTGGAGAATCGTTCGTTGGCTGTTCTGGGCCCCCCGTGTAGCTACAGTCAGCCAGTCTGTCAGTCGCTTTGAACAAAGATTATCAGTTATTACGCTATGGTTATGAGCCTTTTGGCCCGTCAGATGAGTCAATCACAAGATATTAGCTTCTAATGTGTGGGAACTGTGAATTAGCTAATAGAGTTCATTACGTAAACTTCATGGACCGCAAGGGGACAAAAGTCTTTCGATTTAGCTTTACTGAGAGTTGCAAATTTCTTAGCTTGCCTCTATCCATTAGTATCGTTCCAGTCAGTGGCACTGAAATTTTTGTTTCCCAGATCCTTACCTTCTCGAGAATTTTGCCTTTAGCCAGACTACAGAATGGTTCGGGAGCAATAAAAATTTCAGTACCTCTTCTTTTGGTAAGGCAAACCTCCCTACCCACCACAATTTTATTTTAACAGAATTTTCACAGTGTATCACAGTGGTTCGATGCAATTGGAAACTAGTCCTGATTCAAGCTCGTAGACTTGCAGGGCCTCTAAGGCCGCTTGACTATCTGAAAGTATGTAAATATATGCTCCCTTTTAGGGAGCATCCTAACCTATGCTGCCTTTGATATCTACGGAGACATTCCTTGGCACATACCTCAATAGAATATACTTCCACCTGGAAAATGGTCCGCGTATATCACATTGAAAGAGCTTCTTGGAAATTGGGAATTTTTTATTTTATCTTAAAAACTATTTAAGTTACCATTCTGAAATTTTGTATTGGCATTTTATATGCTTTATTACACAGTGAAACACTGATCATAATTCTTAAATACCACTGTATAGAAGTGAAAGTACTACCCCATAAGAGCAAAACCCTAGCGAGGTTTTGCAATGTTAGGAGCGGAACATATTTTTTTTAACACATTTAATTTGGGTTAGCAATGGATTTTTCTGCAGTTCATCGCAGTTTTTGGTCTCTAACGTGTCCATTACTGGGGTAAGCGTGGGGAAAGTTAACGTTAAGAGGTCAAATAATTATCTTCTAAACATTTTCCACCAAAAATTTCAACCAGTTCCTAGTTAAAGGACAAAACACAAAAAAAGTATCACCTATATTTATACACTTTATACACCTATATACTTGTGCATAAGATTTGTGATTTATCATTTTTTTATCAAAGTTGCAACGTTGTATATGTCTAATTTGACGTTTAATTATTTTAATGAAATTAGAGACAAAAGCGAAATTTTTTTTACTTTACTGTGAGTTAATTAAAGCCAAATGAAATCGTGTAAAGGAAATATAAATAATAATTGTTACGTTTGTGGTCATTTCTTGCCGATGTGGAAAAATAAATCATCAAAAAAAAATTAAAGGATTCTTGAGCACCAGACTCAGTTTGTGTAACATGCTACAATGGTTTAATGAACTGTAAACTGCGTGTATCTATGCCTTTTGGAACATTCCAGTGCAAGTGTTTTTAAATCCAATGATTCAATTACAATCGCTGACACTGTCCCAACGGCTGATGGAGCAGACATTTGTTGCAACTACGTTCCTGGACTTTCGAACGCAAATGCACCAAGTGTGATTACACAACATGGACTCGACGTCATTGTTTCAAAACTGGAATTGTCTCAACGGAAATCCGAACTACTCAGTTCATTTCTCAATTCCAAAAATCTTTTGGCACCCGGTGCCAAATTTACAGCTTCAGAAGGTAGCTTCAATAGCTACACTAAGCTTGGCATTGTTAAAAGCATGTTAAAAGCTATTGTGAACAATAAAGAAATACCAGCACATGGGATAGACGTATTAAATTGCCTAAAAATATTTTTAAAAAAGTAAGTATTGAAAAACTAAAGAATGGTACACTTAATGGTCCAGATATTCGAATAAAGGACGAGAGTTTTAATAAAGTTTTACTTGACTACGAACTCGATGCTTGGTGAGCGGCAAAAAATGTCATAATCGGATATTTAGCAAAAAAACTATCTGCAAGCTACAAAATGTCAATATACCAAATGCTAGATGCATTTGAAAAAATTCAAGTAAGCATGTCATTAAAAATGCACCTATTGCATTTTTATTTCGAATACTTCAACCGCCAATTACCAACAGAATCAGATGAACAAGGGGAAAGGTTTCACCAAGTGGCAATGCCGTTCGAAATCAGATAGTAATTTGCTTAATGTAAATACATTACTTTATAATAACTATTTTTAAAAACACATTATATCCTCAGATATAAAGAAAAACGGTCACCGGATGCTGTTATGTCAGAAATTTGCTGGTGGTCCAAAAATCTTTTCGAAGAGAAAGAAGACAACGAAAGCAACCACGCCATAGACACAGAAGAACTTTAAAATGATTTTACAGCTTCAGACAACTCTGACAATGAAGATCCTGATGATGAACCTAGACGAGTTGCCAGTGCCACTCCAATGAATACAGAAGGGTCACTCCCCGACGCTCCGCTCTTTAAAAAACCTCGCATTGGTTAAATTGTTTTAAAATCTTAAAACTTATCTCTTTTTATTTACTCAATTTATAAGATCTTTGAAGTGAAACGTTATTTTTTTCATTAAAAGTTGTCATTATTTAATTTATTATTTTCAAGACTTGGTCAATAATTGGCTTGGCTAAAATTTTGCAGAAGGAAACACGAAAAATTTAACACTGTGAAAGCTATCGCTTAAAATTGGAAGAAGTGGATACTTTTTTTGAATGTTTTGTCCTTTAACTCGAACTGGTGTGAATTTTTGGTAGGAAATATTTGGAAAATTGTTATTTAACTTTTTAGCATCAACATTTTCAAAGCCAATAACACGCTTATCCCAATACTGGACAAGTAAGAGACCAAAAACTGATGCTTTGAATTGCAGAGAAATACACTCTTCACCCAAATTCAATGTGTAAAAAAATATGTTCCGCTCCTAACTTTGCAAAACCCCGCAAGGGTTATGTTCTTATGGGGTAGAACTTTTACCTCTATATAGTGGTATATTAGAATTTTGACTTTTTTGTAAACTGGTTTCACTGTGTTATAATTTTAGTGGAGGAATGAACCATTTTGGGAAGGTATTTTTAAAGAAAATTCAATTAGTTTATATAAATTGGTGACACTTGTGAATACAGTTAGGTCACTGAGGCCATTGTGATACCAAGGGGTTAATTTCCCTACTTTATTTCAATTCGAACCAGTGTGAGCTGCTTACAAAACTGTGGATTCTGTATATTGAAAATTCAGAAAGGTCGTCTAGTTAATTGAAGAACTAGTTGCCTTAATGGCTATGGCGGTTTTGAGCCAGCGCTGGAGAGGTGCAGAAGAGATACATTTAGAATTCTTCCTCCTTTTTATCTCTTTAGCTTCTGCAAATGGCATTGTGGCAGATCTTAATCTTTGAGCATATTTGTCAATCACGCAGTGCTTTCACATTCATGGTGCTAATGTGGTTTTTACTAAGGAAAATTACTGTTTTCAAATCTCAGACATTGATGTATCTAACTCTATTGCTGGATTGACGAACTCACAAAGAAATGATGTTGATGGATTATCAGCGTTCCTTTTAAAGAAATGCCATAATTCACTTATATTACCTATAAAAATTATTTTCAATAAATCTCTACAATCGGGAATTTTCTTGGATATTTGGAAAGTTTCTTTCATCACTCCAATTTATGAAAATGGGAATTAAAATCAAATTTGTAATTACAGACCAATATCTAAGCTTTCGAATTTTCCAAAAATGCTTGAGAGTATTGTAAAATTGAAACTCTCTTTTGAAATAAAAAATATAATCTCTTCGAACCAGCATGGCTTTATGCCGAATCGGTCAACACTCACAAATATTGCGACCTTCTCAGACTATTGTATATCGGCGTTCGAAGATGGCATGAAAGTTGATGCTATCTACACGGATTTTGCAAAAGCGTTTGCTAGGGTCTCTCATCATATTTTATTAACAAAATTTTTTCATTTGGGATTTCATACAAATTTTTACATTGGGTTAAGTCATACCTAAGTAATAGACTATGTGTAGTATCCATTGAAGGAGTCACCTCGAGCCATTTATTGCTTCCTCTGGCATTCCTCAAGAGAGTATTCAAGGACCAATCTTTTTTATTATTTTTATTAATGACATTAGTAATTGTTTCATGAACTCAAAGTTTTTGATGTTTGCTGATGAATTAAAAATCTTTTCACGAGTTGGTAGTACTACTGATATGCTTGCTTTGCAATCCGATATAAATAATCTTTATGAATGGTGTTTCCGAAACCATTTATCATTGAATATTGATAAATGTGTTACAGTTTCTTTTTCTCAATTAAATACCTCAATTCAAAATCAATACAAATTCAATAGTCAACCTTTGAAGTCTGCCCCATTAATTAAAGTTCTGGGAGTTATATTTGACTCCAAATTCACGTTTGTCTATCACTTAAATTATATAATTCCAAAAGCTTATTCACTTTTAGCATTTATTAAGCGCAATAGTTATGAATTTTCTGATCCATACACGCTTAAAATTCTTTACACAAGTCTGGTGAGGTCTAGATTAGAATACGCGAGCTTTATTTGGAACGCGTACTATGATGCTCATATAAATCGTTTGGAACGCGTCCAATGTAAATTTCTTAAATTTGCACTTCGTTCTTTTAACTTTTCTCATCTCTTGCCCTCTTACGAAGCTCGTTGTAAATTTATTAATTTAAAATCACTTGTAAATAGAAGAACAATGGTTTCCCTCTTATTTATTTACAATATTATTTCTGGCATAACGGATTGCTCATACCTTCTGGAACAAATTAACTTTAATGTGCCATCCAGAATTTTAAGATGTACTGCCCCATTTAATATTCGAGTTCACCGAACAAATTATGATTCAAACTCGCCGATCACAAGAACTTTGCGAGAGTTTAATATTTTATTAACTATGCACTCCATTGATTTTTCTGTATCTAAGGCAATATTGTTCAATCAATTATCTTCAATTTATTAAGTTGTAACATATTATTATAGCACATATATATATATATATATATATTATTCTAAATTGTATAAAAAACAAATTAAAATTATTAAAATTTTATATAATACTAGCTGATATACCCGGTGTTACTCGAGAGTCACTTTAAACATTTTAACATACACTTCTCGATTAAATGTTTTTTAAAATCGGAAATATTGAAAAACATGTTGAATTTTATTTTAATTTTATTTTATTTAATTTTATTTATCTACCGTTAGAAAGGTAATTGAACGAACATTAATCCAAAAAAGTTTAGGAACATTTTTGTTGTTGGTGGTTCCATCTCTTGCGGTGAGCTAATTGAATTCAAAGAAGGCGTACGAAAAACATATTTTAAAAATTAAAAAGAATTAAAAGTAAAGTTTATATTTACTTAATCTTAAAGCAAGCACAAATACCTTTTCAACAAAATAAAAATTATGGTGGGACTCAATGCGTCCTTGAGATATGGACATTTCAACGTCTAAACAAAGATTAATATTAAAAAACATATTGAACTTTTTAACAAAAAAAAATTTTAATGAAATATATTAAAAACAGCGGAGTTATTGGCATTAAAAGTAAAAACTTTGATTTTCATATAATTTTTTTCTCATTATTAGCTATCAATGTTTTATGAAAATTCGTTGTGCTAAAAATGATTGTACCTACTAAAATGTCTATTAGCTGCGTTTTTTCATTGGCGATCAGGATCATATAATCGCATTTGCAAGCAAAGCAAAAACAACAAAAAGTCCAGCAAGTGAGCTAGACATTTAAATTGATCCAATTCTATGTTTTTAAGTGTTAATGACGCTAGATGACGCTGCGACTGAAAAAATTGGCAGTACTGCATTATTTTACTTTATAAAAGTTTGGTAGCAATAGAATTTTCGCAAAATATTTCGCAAAACTTATCTGCTGGCTGTATAAGAACATCAGATATTCGTCTGTAAGCAGAAAATAGCGCCACCTGTCTGTAATCGCAAACGTGTGGGGTTAAATTTGAAGAAACTTTTGAATAAATAGTATTCAGCTTTTCACCGCAAGGTGTAAGTATAGTCTGTACCCACTCAGCTTCCAAATGTGGCGCCATCTATTTGTGAATTTAACGCACAGATCAAAACTAATGAAATAATTGTGCTGACCAGATGCGCATATGTTTTATTATATCGCCATATAGCTAAAACTGATTACATGAAAATATTAACTTTAACAGCATTCTTATTCACAGTCATTTTTTCGATAAAATTGTGATATATATACAACATTTAAAGTACCATTGATAAAGAACTAAGTGACAACGGTGACACAATAGTGAGAAAAAATAGAGCCAACACAGCAAAACAAATTTAACAGGAGGGGGGCGGGGGGTGAGGAGGCAAAAAATAAGTAAATCCACTATAAAAAAGATTTTATATAATCCAAAATAATCGTAATTACTTCAGACACACAACTGCATTCTTAGAGATAAATGGGGACGTTCAAACTGTATAGAGAATTCTAACACAAAACAAAGTTTTCTTAATAGTCTGGTATGAAAAAATAGATTTTTAGCCATAACTTTTGATTGGAAAGAGATATTGGGGTAATTTTTTCACATAAATTATTTTTGAGACTTGACTTTTTTGTAAAAAATATAAAAACAACATTTTGGAAAAAATAAATTTCGCGAAAAAAATCAAAGGGGGTACCCTTGTTGTTTTGATGACAAAAACAGTAAAATAATTTTTGCGCTTAGCTGGAAGAATTTTTGCAAATAAATGCTATGTCATATGAAAGGTAGTCAGATTTGCTGTTTTTAATTGATTTCATTTTTACAACAACAACAATTTTTGAGTCATTTTTTGAGTAAAAAGTCAATATTTTGGACCTTTTTTGGCATACTCATAAAACATATATACACTGACGTAACGGTACAGTTCAACCTATTTTTGTGAAGTGATTTTATTGAACTTTTGAACAAAAAAAATTTGAATGAAATATATTTATGGACAGCGAAGATATTTGCATCGAAAAAGCAAACTTTGATTTTCATGTCGTTTTTTTCTCATTCTTAGGTAATGATGTTTTATGAAAAAGTCATTGTAATAAAAATTTCTCCAATTTTGAAGATATGTGAGTGTTTTTGATGTCAAAATAACAAAAAAATTTTAAAATTACATACACAAAAATCTCCGATGGCAAAAAGTTTTGTAATAACAAAATTACCGTTAGTTTATTTATAATTACCATCTCCCATCACCCATCCCCGTCAAATCTAATCTACAAGACTTTTGTGATTTTTTTCTCATTTTCATTGTGGTTTTGAAATAGAATTAAATTCTTGTTCAATTTTGTATGTGCTCCAAATCTCTTGTGTCTGTCTTCTTTTAAACCTGCTCCAATGATCACTTACTATGTAAGGTACGTGTCATTAATATCTTAGCTGCCATAGAAAAGTTAATGCACTCATCAAAGGCAGAAGAATTTTTAGAGAATTTATGGAGTTGGATAACTACAAAAAAAAGTGTCTTACCTAAATTATGGCAAATCTGGCCATCGCTTAAATTTGCTTGCGCTTAACCTTTTATTAAATCTCCCGCAATTTTATAATTATGGGGCATTTAAGTCCAAGACAATTCAACTGGTCCACCTCCAAGATGTGCCTTTGAAAGAAAACAAAAAATAATAAAGCCAAAATATTCACTCCAAATGCATTTATGATGTGTGCCAAAGCATAGTACAAAGGCTGCCAAGAACAAAACTGAAATAAAAGCAATAAAATAAACATAAAATTAACTAAAACAAAAACAAACAATAATCTCTGGGTGGCTCCCAACGATTTCAAAGAGACTTCTGCGTCTTCATTATCCAAGTTTTTGGTAGATTTTTGTTTATTTTAAGGTAACTTAAAAAAATTCCAAGACATTTCATAAGTTATTTAAATTGCTTAATTTTCGAATCTTGACTCGAAGACAGAGAGGCCAGAGGTGGCTGATTTTATTTAGGGTTGTTCCTTAAAAAAGGGCCGCAAGTAAATTTCCAGCGTTAGCTTATTTGAAAGAGTAAAAATAAATGCACTTAAAAAATTTAATTCAATTTAAAACGCTCAAAATACTTTAATTTTTTAGTGCTTATTGGGGAACAGAGATAGAGAGAGAGAGAGAAAGAGAGAGAGTTATGACTGACTCATTTATATTTTACAGCATTTATATTTTTATTTTTTTGAGTAAATAATCTAGAATAGTCTTACAGCCCTATTCTGGCAAATTAACAAATTGTAAACCAGTATTTCTATGTGTTTGTTCTTTTCAATACAAAATTTAAAGCTCAAAAAACAAAATTTGTAAATGAAATTGTCAATAACTGAAAAGCAGTTGACAATTTTTAACAAAATTTTTTATTTTTGAGCTTCAAATTTTGTTTTGAAATAAAAAAATTACAACAAACACATAGAAATATTCAAAATACTGGTTAACAATTTGTTAATTTGCCAGAATAGGGCTGTTAGAAATATTATATCACCAAAATTCTTCTAAGGAGTGCAGTTATACTTCGATACGCGTTTTACTCCTTGTGCCTTACTTGGAGTTGAGCTGCCTCTGCGTTCCAAATCCGCAACTTGCAAAACGGTGCTCAACTCACTGGAGACTCAAACAAAGACCTCACGCATACTCGCCAATATGCCATAAATCCGCTAAAGCGCTCTGGCCTAATCGGGAGCCAATTCATTCAAAGATGGTAACCTAACTTGTCCTACCTTGGCTTAGTTTAACTCCTCTCTTGTTGTTGTAGTGACAGTGTTGTTGTTGTTGTTGTCTTTGCTGCTGTTGTTTATTCAGGCATTTTCAACTCATGTCGAGCAGCAACAAAACAAATGCGACTGCGCGCCACTCAGAATAACAACGAAATAAAGATGATCTTGTTGATGAAGACATCTTCGTATTTTTTAATATTTTTCTTTTTAGTTTTTGCTCCTGTCGCAATGTGTGTGACTGACTCTTTAACTCTACGACTGACTGCCCGACTTACTTGGCTGATTTTTTTACTGGGTACCATGGCACGAAATGGAATGGAATGGAACATTAAAGGCTTAGCCACATTCAAAGTTGCTGAATGCAGCCGCAGCTATCTGTTCTCTATGCCATGGACGAGCGATTTTGGTGGCAACAACGTCTGTGGTCAGAACCACTGCAAACTGAAAGTATGGACTTGGAATTGCTTCAGTCTAGTCAATGTTGTCATCAATCAAAAGCCTTGGAATATGTTTGTGGTATATGTTAGCACTAAATATTGAGCACCGAAGCTACATATACCAATATACAACCTTTCATTAAAATGCTTTATGCCATGAAGCTTAGCTTTCCAATGCAATTGTGTGTATGTGTGTATGCGGTGTGTGGCTTCTGAGATCTCTGACAAATCTTTGATCTTCCACATCTTTGGGTTCCTCCAAGTGCTCTGCCTCTGAGTCTTAGCTATTTTGAATTGCTGTCCAACTTTCTGTTGCATGGCTTCATTTGGTTGTTGTTGTTTTTGTTGCTGCTGTAAATTCTGGTGCGGTACACACTATGGAATGTGGAGCACTTGTTGACAGCTTTTTGTGACCAGCATCGATTTGTTTTTACCAACAACAAGAACAACAACAACAGCAACTGACAGTGAGCCAGTTGGTCATCCAACTCTCCATAAAAGTCCAATAGCTGTTGTGTTGTGTGCGAGTGTTGCCAGCATTGAGTGTGGAATATTAATTGAGCAACATGTTAAAGATGCGTCCACGTTGTAGCTATTTGCTTGGTTTATGTCTGGTAATGAGTTAATTCGCATGAGTTTTCGTTCCAAGTAAATTTAAAAAAATTAATAGAGCCTTTACCTACCGAATTCTTTGTTGTTTCTAGAAAACTTCCAATGAACATTTTTTAAGAATTACAAAATCTTTAAAAATCTACGAAAAGACTTGATTAATTTTAAAATAATGTAAGTTAATTGTCACATAAAAACACAAAATGACGACAACAAAAATTTGGAACAGGAGAGGTGACTTTTATTAGAACTTATGACCAACAAAAAATGTGGTTAAGACGGGGAATTTTACTGACAAGATACATTCTATATGAGATGGATTTCAAAATGATTTCAAAGGTGACACCAACAAAATTTGTCAAGAACGCAGATATGAATAAAACTTTCGTATAAATCTAGTGGAAGAATTAGTTTCGAGTATTAACTTCAGCCGATCATTCAGTGTATTTGAGACGTAATTTTATTGCACTTGTTCTCTTCAAATAAAACTGAATTGGCCATTTCAGCTAAATTTCAGATAAATTTCATAAGATCAATTTTTTTTGAAGTAACATTTCGTGTATTTGAAACTAAATTTTTTTTTCTAATATTGGGTTGTGGAAAAAGTATTCGGCGCTTTCGAGTTCGCTTGATTTCAAAGTGTCATAACATTGAAACGGTAAGCTGCATCTGGGAACTCTTTTTTTCCTCTTAATAGAAGACAAATTAGCTGATTATTTGTGATCATTTTGCTGATATTGGTGCATCGTGTCAAAAATTATTGCAAAGCAATCATGAGTGAAATTTCAGAAAAATACGTCATATTTTACAATTTTACTGCGATAAAGAGAAAAATGAGTCACAGACATGTAAAAAGATTTGTGAAGTTTATGGTGAAGGTACTCTACCCCAATCAACTACCAGGAAATGGTTCGCTCGATTTCGTTCTGGAAATTTTGAAGTCAAAGATGCTCCTCGCTTTGGTCGGCCCATCACCGAAAAAGTCGATGAAATAATGGATAAGGTTCAAGAAAACCGTCATGTGAGCAGTCACGACATCGCTAAGGAAGATCGACTACAAAACAGTTTTAAGCTATTTGTAAAAAGTTTGTTTTAAAAAAAGTTTGATGTTTGGGTGCCTCATGAACTTAGTGCAAAAAATGTAATGGACCGAATTTCTATCTGCGATTATTGACCCGACAAAAACTAAAAAAATTTAACTGGAAAGTTTTGATGCATCCACCGTACAGTCCTGGCATTGCACCGTCAGATTATCATTTGTTCCGATCTCTTCAACACTCCCTTGCTGGGAAGAAATTAGCCTCTAGAGATGAATGCGAAAACCACCTACGTCAGTTTTTCAACGAAAAAAGCCCGGAATTTTATAATAAAGGAATCATGGTCTTAACCCAAAAATGGCAGATGGTAGTTGAAAAGAATGGGCAATATTTGTATTAATAAAATCATTTTTTTTTTTTTAAATAAAATGTTTATTTTTACTAAAAAAACGCCGAATACTTTTTCGCCAATATTTCATGGAATATATTTAATTTTTTTATCTGCTTTAAAGTTATTAATAATAAAAAATAATAAAAATTATTTTAATAACTTTGAATTTTGCACTTTAACATATATTTTTACCATACACTCTGAGTTTCGAATTTGGCAAAATCATATAAAAACTCCCATAAAAAAATCATAAAAAAAGTAATGTCATCAAAAAAGGAAAAATTTCGTAAATTTCACAAAAATTAATGCATTGACTTGATACTTCACATTAAAGTTCTGTTATATGGGCATTTCCATCGTAACGCACGCGACATGCGTACGACCAAAGGTTCGATTTCTCGGAAGATTATGTTATTAATGTACAAAATTTCTTATTTGGTTGGTTGGTTTTTACTATGTCATTTTTATGACTATAAAAAAATTTATCATCTGAAATATTTCTTTACTAAAACTCTAAAACATTTTCTGTATAACTTCATTTAATAATTTGTTCTTAATTTTCCAAGATTGCCAAAGTTAGAAAAAATGTCAACATGTTGTTATTTTCAATTTGATTCACAACAACTGACCACTGAAAATGACATAGAGTAAACCAAGCATTATAAGAAATAGTAATGGTATGATCTACCAAAATTGTCGTTCCTGTAACTAATTAAGAATGGCGGTGGTAAATATGGGCATAACTCACGCGACAAAAAAAAGAAGTGTGTTTTACAAGCAAGTTTAGATTATAAAAACTCAGAGAATTTTCCCATATAATTTATTTTTGTTTTTAATTTTTAAATAATGGAAAAACAGTGAAGTTTCATAATAAACCCACTTTACCTATGGACTATGCTTATTTAAAAATATATTGAGTTTTCAAAAAATATTAGCCGAAACTCATGCGACAAAATTTCCTTTAATTTAAATAGGGTAATTTAGTAAGTAGGTAGTTAAGTAATTATGTAATTTACAAACAAATTTAATATATTGTCCTTTTCTAGCCTCAATCATTTTTCTATGATCTTTAGCCAATGCCTTCCATTTTTACTAAAACAACAAATTTTACGAAACATTTACTAAACATTTACGAAAAAGAAAACAACATTTGTGAAACAGTGCAGACGATTTGATCTCCATAGTTAATGAATTTATATTGAAATTTCTTAAATTAAGAAAATTACATTGTTTCTCTTAGATAATATCATAAAATAAAAAGTTTTTAATAAGTTTTAATTCTTTTGGGCACGGTAGACTTTTCTGTGGAAGTGCCTATACATAATTTTGGTTTAAAATTGGAAAAAATAATATTAAAACTTTATCTATCTCCCGTGCAAAGAGACATCATCCGAATAAAAAACCTTCATAAACTCCATAGACGGTAAGGTATTAACCTTATATTCTACAAATAAGCTTTGTTACTTCAAACGTGCTCCAAGTTTTAAATTCGCAAATATTAGGCAAAAACCACACTTATTCCCCATACAAATAAAGCAACCTTTATAATTTCGAATATACTTAAACGTGGCTGTAGTGGTATTTAAATTTCTGTCCAGTCGAAGATAATTATTTTTACAAGTCAAAAAACTCTTTTTCTAAATCTCGTTCTAAAATCGTTTCTAAAACTCTTAAAAATTTTAATTGTTAACTTACAATCTTAACGATTAAAGCAGCTAAATTGAAATATTATTTCACCAGCACTTCAGGCTTTACTAAATCCTTCCTTATTTGGCGGATATGATCTGGCTTTTGCGACTGGATTTTTGCTTAACAATGCATGATGTGACTATAAAGCCGCATTAACATTCAGACACTAATACGAAGATTTTTATGTTTTGAGTGAATTTGAGGGATTTATTGCTCTTCATTTAAATAAATATTTCTGAAACATGCTACTTCTGGTAAGATTTTAATTTAATGCGACAAATAACTATAACAATATGTCTTAGACATAGTTTAGTTTCTGTATTTTAATTTGTATTGTGGTTTTAAAGTTTTAGTAGAAAACAACATGCAAAATATCTCAATCAACAAATTTGGGCATGGGACCTTTTATTAATAAACAACAAAACTCAAGCGAAATTTCGAACTCGCTGTTTCAGATGATTTTAAGGGTCAGCAAAGTTTTTGATGAAAGTTTCCGATCTCAGTAAGAAGATTACTGCAGTCTTGAAAATTGCGATTATCTACAACAATTTGTTATATGTATGATGCAAAACACCTCGTTTTACTTGCATGCTATTACAAAAGTCAATACATTAAATATGGGAGATTTTCTGATAATAGTTTATAAATATTCCTGCTTGCGTCGTGATTCGAAACTGCGTCCTCTAGATCATTTCATAGCGAATGGCAAGTATCTCACATACTTTTTTTAATTCGCTAACATATGTTGTTTCTTATTTTAAGACATAACGCTTCTGTAGCAGACACATAATAAATTTTTTTTAATATTTAAAAAATTATTATTTGAAAAATAAAAAAACGGTTTCGATAGTGCAGAAGTAGAATTTCTTTTTTTACAATGATAGAAAAAACTTATATTTATTTTTTATATATATTTTTCAAAATTATTTTAATAGCATTTCATCGTCTTTCGCAAATTATTTGAAAACAAATTTATTTTCATAATTTTATGTTTGATTTTTTTTTTTTGATAATTTTGAATTTTGAATATCTTGTTCCTGATTATGTTGGTTAAAATTAAATGTTATTAATTCAATGTTATGTTTAATAAATGAAAATAAATATTTCGGAAAATAATGAATTTATTACTATTCCTGTAGTAAAGAATATCATAGGGTACCAGGGCCGCATTAACAATGTCGGGGCTCCCAGGCAATGTAATTTTCGGGGCCCCTTTACCATTTTCTAACGCCTTCAAATAAATTGTTTGTACTACAATTCAATTATATTCATAATTACGCTACTAATACCCCTACGCGTACTGTGTCAGGGGTATATTAACTTTGTCACTCTGTTTATAACGCTGATAAGGAGGCGTGGCAGGTATAGAAAAGAATATATATTTTTGATCAGCATCACATCCTGTGTCGATTTCGCCATGTGCGTCTGTCTGTCGACAAGATTACAGCTGTTATTTTACAGCAGTCGTATTGATATATGGGTATCTGTTTATACTCAAATAACGAAGATCAAGTTCGAGAATGAGAAAAAATAATAAAGTTACCTTAACAAAACAATAAAATCTCTAAGAATGTCGTAAAAAATTATGCAGTGACGTGGCATTTCGTAAATTAGCTTTGAAGTAAAATTTACACCATGATTTGAAATTTGTTAAAATCGGATGAAAACCACTCCTATCTCCCATACAAAGTGACTTTAACAAAATGGTAAAATATTTTTAAATGCCACAAAACTAATGCAATGACTTCAAATTTTGCACTTAAGCTTTGGTTGCAAAAGCTTTGAATAAAATTTACACCATGTATTTGAAATTTGTTCAAATCGGGTGAAAACCACTCCTACTTCCCTCCAATGCAAAGTAAATTAAACAAAATGGTAAAATCTCTTTTAATGCCACAAAAGCTTATGTAATGACTTGAATTTTGCATATGAGCTTTGGTCTCAAATATTCACCATATAATTCAAATATATAAAAATAGGCTGAGTTCCTAAATGCATTAATACAATTTAGTGGCAATGGAAAATTTGAAGGGTAATGAAAAAAATTTGCATTATCACTAAAATTCTCATGGTAATGGAAGAAATTTACATCACCATTAAAATGTTGGTACTCTTGCAGCCTAATGTCAATATTAACTTAGATACACTGTTTTTTTAATAGCGGCACTCCCTTTTCCGAATTCCGCCCACTTTATTCATCTTGTTCTATATAAATCATACCAATTCGTGTAACGAATTTTACTACCGTAGTGTCAATATTATTCGAGAGACAATATTTTTTTAATATTGTGTGTTCTACGCCCCTTTCTTGGGAACCTCCTCCTTTTTGAAGTCGGTTAAAAAAATTAAGCAATAATATTGTCATTGAGGATTAAAAGAAAAAAAATATTCCAACGAACTTGGAAACCTCCTCCTTTTTTAAGTCGGTTAAGAAAATAAAGCAATTCAATCGATGAAACATTTTCAAATTTTTTTTTCGATGCTTGGGGCCTATGGATAATCCGGTTCTGTAGGGTACCCCAAAAATATATTTATTTTTTTATTTTAACAGATGTTTGCTGCTTTAGTACTTCCACTTGACCTTAGAAACACCATCTGTAAAGAGCATCTCAATTGGTAAAGGTATAGAGATCACGAATTCATTTTCTAATTTTCCCTTACGATTTGTGTAGGGAAAAAATCAGTTTTGCTGGTGAATTGAATTAAGTGCCACTATCTTTTAAGCAAAATGGTTAAAAAAAACAACAAATAACAATATAAATACAGAAAAACTAGTTGTTATATTTTTTAATCCAAAACGATATAGCAACCCTATGCGTATTTTCTTCATTGTGCATTCCAACTATCATTATCTGAAATTTAAGACTAATAACAATAATGAAATGGAGTACTCTAAGAGATATTGATTATTAATGAAATAATTCTAAATAAAAGTATTCATTTATTAAGATAGCTCTAAGAAGTGAGCCAGAGACCACTAAATAAAAATCAGACGAAAATTAAATTTGGATATGTCATAACAGACTTAATTTGAAGGAACACGTTTTTTACCATTTTGCTTAAAAGATAATGGCTCTAAATTCAATTTACCAGCAAAACTGATCTTTCCCCATACAAATCGTATGGGAAAGTTAGAAAATGAATTTGCGACCTCTTAACATTTACCAATTCAGATGTGCTTTACAGAGGGTATTTCTAAGGTCAAATGGAAATGGAAAAGCCGCGGACACCATACACGATTTTCTTGGGATACCCTGGAATATATAATAAATAAAATAAACTGGCCATTTCAGCCCTTAGAAGGACTTTGACCTAGCTTCTATTGATTAGTTGTGTTGTGCGTGTTATTAAATGTTTGATCACAAATGACCGAGAACTGGACCTACGTGTTTTATGCCGATTCCGAACGGCTTATGTTCTCAAGAAGTTTTACATGGCAATTTTTACTCTCTGAGGTTTGCCATTGTCTGCAGAGAGGTGAGGACCAAACAGAAAAATTAATTCAATTGAAAAAACATTCTGTCTGAGCTGGAATTGAACCCGGGCCACCGCGGTTCTTTAGCTTAGGGGCCACGCACTCTACCCAAGTAGAAAGAAGAAACAAGTGCAAACAAACTTAGTAATTGGCACATTAATAAAAAACATAAAATAAATACACAAAAAAGATACATGGTTGCAGTCTGCATCTTAAGCAAAGGTATGCATTGACTATTATTTCTATTCTAGCAATTATCAATTAACTCTTTAAATCAACAAAAACATTTTTTTTACACATTGACTAATTTTGACCATATTTTTATTTTGACTAATTTTCATGTGATACCGTTAGTTTGGCGAAATCCAACTTAATGATGCCATATTACAACATCGTCCTTATTGGGTTAAAGATATTTAAGAGCACTCCTTCAAGTAAAAGCCAGCAAAAACGAGCATATAAATTCCATCAAATTTGGCTGTTTAAGATCTCGATAATGAGTGGAGAGTATTTTTAACTCGATTATTTTTAGACCCAGAGTCGTATTAAAAACGGGTTTTTGGTATAAAAAATTCAGTAGATATATTTATGTTTTCAAATTAAGAAAAAGTAATATCATTACTATTATTTTTATTTTCTAATGCAGCAGTAAAGCGAGTATTTAGTAAATAATAACACTTGTTTGAGGAACCGACTTAACAAAAAACAGTTTTATTATTTATTTCCACTAAAGAAAGAATTAATAAAAATAATCATGACCTATTAAAATCAAATAAAAACATGTTTGAATTGAACTGGAAAAATAAAGGTCTACATTTATTATTTATGCTTATAATTAAAAATTTTTAACAAAAACAAACGTTAAAGCTAAAAATTCTTAAATTTTTTTTTCAGGAACGCATAAAGCGTTTTAACCCTTTGACGACGTGGGGAGTGAAAAATAACCCATTTACATTTTTAATTCGTGTGAACACAATTTTCTAGATATTTTCATAAAGTAAGGCTTAAAGGATAAGAAATCAATGTGGCTTTTAACGTGTGCCATTTTTCGAACTTGTTTTAAATATTAGGAGAAAGAAAAACGATTTCTTAGAGGCTACAGATATAGATACCACTCACGATGTTCATTTGATACGAGCGGATATATTTTCTCATACAAATTATGTCAAAACCTTTATCAAGCTACTCCAACAAAGTAAAAATATGAATTTTACTGAGGTTTACAGTAAAAAAAAAAATTTAAAAATTTTAAATTGCAAATTCACTTTTATATAGAAATATGCCATCGGTGATGACAATTCCACGAAAACAATTTTAAAATTAATAGCGGTTTTCTTGTCGTCCTCAAAGGGTTAGTATAGATTTCCAATAAGATAGTTATTTAAGATAAGATCCAATAAGAGGCATTTTTAAGGAATTTGGGTATTAAAAAGTGGCAACACTGATTAGTAGGGGACAGTGAGGAGTTTTGAAGCACGGGGAGTTGCGAAGCACGGCCATAGTTGTAGCTTAGCAGTGGTTTTGATGGTGGTTTTACCTACTGTACACATTTGTTCATTTAATATCTCAGTTTTGTACTAGCACTCTTCCCGATAGCACACTTTTTTCGTATCTCTCTAAACAGTGTGTTCGAAAGTTTTTTGAGCATTCGTGTTTGTGGCATTTTCAAGTGAATCGAAAAGGTGAGTATACACAAAATAATCAGCAATGATTAGACTTTCGACCTATAAAGGGTGTCATTCCACTGAAGTGTAAACAACATATATTTTTTTCTCTGTGAACATGTCGACTTTCGTTCCAACAAAACGCAATTTGCGGGAAGGTTTACTTTTGTGCTTCCATTTGAAGAAAAAAGCGGTTGAAGCACAACGCACGCTTACTGAGGCTTACGGGGACTATGCTCCATCGATTTCTACTTGTGAGTACTGGTTCCGTCGGTTTAAAAGTGGTGATTTTGATACGGAAGACAAAGAGCGTCCGGGCCAGCCGAAAAAGTTTGAAGATGAGGAATTGGAGGCTTTGCTCGATGAAGACCCGTGTCAAACCCTTCAAGAATTGTCAGAATCATTGGGAGCCGACTTATCATAGGTCGGCAAACGCTTGAAGGCCATGGGAATGATTCAAAAGCAAGGAAATTGGGTGCCGTAAGTTGAAGCCGAGAGACGTTGAACGGCGATTTTGCATGTGCGAACAACTGCTTCAACGGCATAAAAGGAAGAGTTTTTTGCATCGTATTGTCACTGGCGATGAAAAGTGGATCCATTACGATAATCCTAAGCGAAAAAAATCGTGGGGACCACCCGGCCATGCATCAACATCGAGGGCCAAGCCGAATATTCATGGCGCCAAGCTTATGCTGTGTATTTGGTGGGATCAGAAGGGTGTCGTGTACTATGAGCTGCTAAAACCTAACGAAACCATCACTGGGGAACGCTACCAACAACAATTGATGCAATTGAGCCGAGCATTAAAGGTTAAACGGCCGGAATATGCCAAAAGACACGACAAAGTGGTTTTTCAACATGACAACGCACGGCCACATGTTGCAAGAACCGTCAAGGAAACGTTGGAGGCGCTGAATTGGGATGTGCTACCCCACCCGCCTTATAGTCCAGACATAGCCCCTTCCGAATACCACCTATTCAGATCGATGACGCATGGCTTGGCTGAGCAGCGCTTCACTTCTTACGAGGATACCAAAAATTGGGTCGATTCGTGGATTGCCTCAAAAGACGAATCGTTCTTCCGGCGCGGAATCCATATGCTGCCAGAAAGATGGGAAAATGTTGTAGCTAACGATGGACAATACTTTGAATAATATACATTGTACCGTTGTTTCTAAATAAATGCTCAAAAACCGAAAAAAAACCTTTAAAATTAATTCCAACCCCCAATATTTGTAGAAACATCAGGTATTAGTTACATTTTACGAATGAATTCGTAAAGATATCACAATATAAATACTTTGTAAATTGTACGAATATTTGTAGAATGTACGAATATTTTGCTTACAAATATCGTTCGTACAAATTTTACTAATAAATGTTTTGAGTGTAGCTGCATATATATGTATGATTTATTAGGGCTGTTCACATTTCAAACCGCTCATCAAATCGTTTGTCAAATACAATAGAACAATGTTAAATTTTCATGGAATTCCCACTTTGTTCTATTGGATTTAACAAACGATTTGATGAGTTTAAACAGGGCAATTGTATTAATCTTGCTGCAGAAATAAAACAATAACAAATTGCCCTGTTCACACTCATCAAATCGTTTGTCAAATCCAATAGAACAAAGTGGGAATTCCATGGATATTTCACGTTGTTCTATTGCATTTGACAAATGATTTTATGAGCGGTTTGGAATGTGAAACTTATAAGTGTCTATCTATAAGTATACCTCAAAGTGTACACTAAAAACATAGCATGTGCATGAACAAATTTGTGTAAATGACCACCATACAAACCGTGATGTAAGATGTAATTCTACGTCAATAGTTGTAAAAGTTTATAAAGTCAAAACACATTTATAAAAGTACACTCAATAATTGAAAGCAATTATTGATGGCAACAGATTTCCTACATTTAATATGGTTTTATTTCAGAGAGCCGAATTCTTTATCCTACAATTGAAGCATAATCGCGAATAACGTTGCAAATGACATTTTTTTTAGTGAGACTGAGTAAGCAGTTGAGCAGTTTGGGGTATTTTTAAAAAAAAAAAATGGGATAAAATGAAAAAAGTGAACAATTACAATTTTGTCGTTTACAACATTATTCGCGAGAACGCTTCAATTATTGCTCTCACACTCTCTTCAAAAAACTATCTTCTAAAATTATCTCTTTCAAATTTGCTCACAGAAATGCGTAAAGACTCTCACACAGTGTGACCAGAGTGGAATATTATATTCCACTTTGGCATATTTTAGCTTTGGGAAGCATATTTTTTTTATGAAAATATGCAGCATAAAAAGTGGAATATTTTTCGTATGATTATATTTTTCAAAATTCACAAAAATTGCAATAAAAAAATGTCTATTTGGTTACTAAATGGGGTTTTTTTGGCTATCGACATTTTTTTTTTTGTTTATCTCTGAACCACCTTGTAAAACGCAATATAAGGAATTCATTTTGTGGTTAACTTCTTCGTTGTCACTTTTATTGCAATTCATGTAATATTTCACGCAGCTTAAAAAGTAAAGTAAATTTGCTTATATGTTTGTTTGGTTAGATTTTTTAATAGTAAGTAATTAATTTAATAGTAAGTAACAGTAAGTAATTTACTTAAGAAAACATTAATGGTATTCACGATGTGTTGTATTTTCCTTTGTATTGTGTATTTTTGATAAATTTTTTAATATAACAAAAACAAAATTCAGTTTTCAAAATACAACCCTGTGGAAAATATACAAGTTGTGTATTAGATCAGCTGATTGTACAAGCATTTCTACTCAGCATGGAGCAAGCTAAAGGCTACGCTGTGAGTTTATTTAATAAAAATTAATATAATTGATTTTAAAAATACAATATATACTTTACTGAAGGTTCGATCACAATAAGTTGCAAGCAAGTATTGTAAATTTTGCAAAAATTTACTACAAATGCACCACATCGTGAATACCACTATTATTGCTAACAATAGCTATTTCTTTTAACTATTTTAAAATGTGGATTCAAAACAATAAAGCAGAAAAAAAAGTTTTTGGTCAAAGTTCGGAATCTGAAGATTTATCAAAATTTGTGCTTTTCTCGCTTAGCTTACCATTTAGCAATGCTGAGGTTGAGAACATTTTTAGTTATATGAATCTTTCTTATTTAAACGAAAATTCGAAATAGAATGCAAGAAAAACTCTTAAATAATTTTTTGAATGTAAAAACATGGATGCATGCTCAAAAAAAGTGATGTAATGCCTATCAAATACCAGATAGCTTAAAAAAAATTTAAAAATGCGAATTTCTATGATAATACTACAAGCAACAATTTAAGAATTGACCTCGAAGAAGTGCCTGAATTTTAGTTTTGTATATTGTATATCGTTACTTAAAATTCAAAAAACCATAACAATGTTTATAATTTTTTATAGGAGAAGAAAATAAATATAAGTGCGATAGTAATCAAATAAATAAATGTTTTTAAACTTGCTTCTGTGTTTTTTTATATGCATATTTAGACTTATTAAGATATATATCTTTGAAATTGAAAGTGGAATATTTTTTGTGGAATCGGAATATAAAAATTGAAAGTGGAATATTTACCATATTTTTTTTTAACAAAAAGCATATTTTTTCAAAAATCTTCTGGTCACACTGTTCTCACATGCTTCCACAACAACAACAGTAACAACAAGAACTCTGTATAGAGTCAGTCACACAGCAGACTAGACTAGACTGTTTCGGTGCTACCATTTACATTTTCAATAGTCTTTAGGGTTGGCCAGTAATGATTACTTTCGTGTAATCATTATAAAAAAATTACTGATTACAATTAATCATACACAAATTTATTACTTGATTGCTTAAAATAAATCATTAATAACTTTAAAGTATTCAATGATTTTTTTGAGAAATCAGTAATCACGCAAAAGTAATCAGTGATTAATTTAATCAATCAATCACTTTCCAGTAATGAATAAATTATTAAAATTAAGAAATTTAGCAGTAATCAGGCTTAGCCATTCATTGATTGCAGATTTCTTTAACTAATATATTGTTTTATATTTGTTTTTATATTGTATATGTCGTTCAACTGTAAAACTGAGACAAGTAAAATACAGAAAAGGTTTCTGAGCACTATTGTTACCACTTCTTTAACAAAACCAATCTAACAAACATTAACATCACTTATAACTGCTTCACTAATAGTTGCTGAAGAAAATATTGTATTCATGGTAAATAGCAATTACTGGAATAATAAAATTACACACAAATTTTGAATTTTTTGTCTGACGAGAAGTAATCGGTAATCACCGAAAGCTGGGTCTGATTACTGACTACTTGATTTCTTAAAAAAATCATGTAATTCCATGTTACGATTGCTTCATTTTTTAAAAGTCATGTAATCACCTTGCATGATTACTTTATTTTTTATAATCTCATGCAATTACCTTACCATGATTACTTAATTGAAAGTATTTTTATTTGATTTTCAATGTGATTTTTCTGAATATTTAGAAAAATCAAGTTATCTGTGCAATCTGAATACATGCAATCATAATCAGTAATCGTGATTTTGCAATCATAGCCATCCCTGGTCTTAAGTGATTAAGCTGTGTTACCAACCTACTGTTTAAGTTTTAAGGGTGATCCAAAACGAGGTCCATTTTTCAACTTGGTTGTTTTGGTTGTTTTCAACGTTTTTGTTCAGTATTCAATACGACTCAGTCACGAATAGACTTACTCCTGCAGTTAGAGAATGTTATAGAGTTCTTCAACATAATTTTGGTCGTTATGAGCGTCCAAACCATTAACCATAATCAAATTTCGAACTATTGGATACTCATCATTCAACCAGAGTGCATAGAACCCGTAATTTTTAGAATACTGCTGCAGTAGTAGAGAGTGTTCGTGAAAACCGTGAACAATCGATTTGTCGCCGATCTCGAATTTTTTCGAAATTTGAAAATTGGACCCAGAGAATTGACCACAGAACGAAGTAATTTTTAAACATTGAGTTATAGGAACCGAACTATTATTCCAAATAAAGATTTGCATCAATACATTGATTTGTACGTGTGTTATTTAGAAAACAAAATAAGAAGCTCTTATTGGATCACCCTGAGACAGTTGTATGTGATTTGGCACTTGTTTGAATAAACTCTTCGAAATTATATGGCGTTAAAGCAAAGGTTTTTATTTAGGTCAAGCCTGAGAGAACGTAAACACACGCTCAAATAGCGTACAATATTGCTGCTGCAGCGTTTTTAAGAACCCTCTGAGCGACAACACTCTAAACTAGCGTGAAAAATAGAAAAAATATACCTATCTTGAAAAACAGCTCTGAATTTTTAAGTAAAATAATTGAAAAACCAGCTGTATATTGTGCTATTTTTTCAAAATCGCCAATAAATGGCGTTAAATTCTACAACATTTGTTGTAGTGATTTTTCAATAAGTTTTTAGAGTGCAGGAGAAGAAAATAGAAAATGCATTAAAAGTAGTGTGGAAATCCTGGACAATTGGAGCGAAATGAGATAGGAAAGATTCTCACTGTCGTAAATCGATGTTGCAACATCATCACTCCTTAACCCCTTCACACATCCCCTTTTTCTTGACTTCGGTTACTAATCCAGCTCATTAGCTACAAATGTATTCTTCTTAATTCCAATGGCCATAATTTCATCTTTCGGCGAATCCGTCAGCTATAAAAACCAGCAAGAATTTCTTAGTTTTGCTTAATTACTCTTGCGCGTGTTCTTCGCATATGGTTGGCAACACTTGTCGCTGCCACATGAGAACAGCAACAGCAACAGCAACTCATATTCTGCCCTCCAGAAACAGTGTTGCTTTTTTTTGCCCCTTGTGTCATTGTTTGTTGCAAGCAAAGCGACGCATATGTTGTGGAGTTGTGTATTCTTTTTTTTTCTTCACTGTCTCTGTGCAACTCTTGTGCGAGCTGTTGTTGTTGTTAATTTTGTGGACCCACAACAGCGTTTTTGCTGCCACTAATTAACTCATTAACATTTGGCTTGACTTCGAATCTGAATTTGACTGCGCATCTGACATTCAAGTGTTCCTTGTTGCTTGTTGCTCCTTGTGTTTTTTGAGTTTCATAAAATTGTTGCTGCTGTTGTTGTTCTTATTGTTGTTTGTGGTTATTTATGTAGTCTATGCCTTAAATAAGTTGTTTTTAGTAGCCTGTTGCGGCCGCTTCTGCTTGTTTATCGCTCATGTTACGATTTTTTTTCCTGTGTTGATTTGATTATTTTACCCCCATCATACAAAGTCTGTGTTAAGCCAGTGTTGCTGCTTTTTGTAAAGACGATTTTTTTTTGCTGCCAGCAGTGCCGCTTGTTCTTTAAAGTTTTTTGCGGCTGCGCACTTCAATTGAATTTACTTGTCTCAAGTTCTTGTCAGGCATCCGTCAACATGTTGCTACAGCTCGGGTTGCATGTTGTTGCTTCTGCTGCTGCTATGGCTGCTGAAGCGCAGATTTCTTACATGCTCCAGTTGCAATTTAATGCTGCTTTTAGTGTTGATGTTTTTGTGAAGTTGTTATTTTTAACATATTTATAAGGCGTCTAGGGACAAGAAGTTTGCGTGTTCCTAGAGGGTGGTTTCCAGGATTTATATTAATGTTGGTTTTTAATTGTTTGAACAGTACTTCGAGGCAAAAACATGGTGTTTAAAAGATGTATTAAATGATTAGGAACAAGACCTTAACTAGAAAAACACCATTTTAGACATGGTGTATAGCGAAAACAGACACTCTTTTTAAAATAACATTAATTAAATTATAGCAACAACCAAGAAACAGAACAACTTTATTGCTAGCAACAAACTGACAGCTTCAACAATATTGCCGGCAGCAATATTAAATTTCAGAGCAACATAAAAATAGACTCGACTAACCGCAATCAAAGCGTGGTTCTTCGCACTGATTGAATACGATCACAGCTTCTTAGCTGTTGCTTTTTCTTCTTCTTCTTCGTCTTCACCTTGTCTGGCAACATGCAAATAACAAACTCTTTGACACTTGTTCAACGTGTTCAATAACTTTGACTGATGTCTTGACAGATTCTTCAGATTGATTGGAGGAAACCGCAAACGTCACTTAAGTGTCAGTCGTGCAAGTCAAGCAGTTCTCTCTTTGCACCAACTCTCTTCAATTTGTACCAACGACTTACGATTCATATCTATTTAAAATATAAAGTTCTTACTGTAGTTAGAAAAAGCGATATCTAACCTCGTTAATCGTCAAAAATCATGCAAATCAATCAAGTCTTAGGGATTAAGTTTTTTGTTTTTCCTATGCTATTATGGAAAAGTTGCCATGTTTTCCAAAGGCAATTTTAAATTCGTTCATAGTATTTCATATGACTCAGCCCTCAAAATCAAAAGTTCTCACAAATAAACATACCGATCATCAAAAAACTCTTATCTTCCATATTAAATATTTATACTCACAACTTCTGATAGTAAAAATATGTGTATAATGAACATCAAAACCAGAGCGAGGAAAGAAAAATAAATAAATATCGTGATGAGTTCATTAAAGAACTAATTTCGACTTAAATTAAGCTTAATGCGAAAGATGATGATCACCATCAACAAAACAAACAGAAATTAAAAGAGCAAAAATGTGCAAAACTACCTTCTTTACCTCTTTTGCTTATCTACTACATTCCCAAAAAAAAATAAAAAAAAAATAGTGAAAAAAATTCAAAGGCGAAAGTGCCGCTTGCGCCATTGCCACCAAAAATAAACACATCAGCAATCTGCACAAGCGACAAACAGAAATAAAGACCAACTCAAGAAAGAAATATTTTAAAGATTTGCAGCGATCTTCTGCGATCTTCAAACAATATCATCGAAGCCTGACGCCTGAGGCTGCAACATGTTGTTCGGCAGAATGACTGACTGACTGAATAAATGAATGAACGAATGAATGCCTGCGACCTTCCGGAAAGCCAAAGACGACACAGCGCGAATAGGAACTTCATGCGCTGCCAACTTCGCACACATCCGCTTGCATGGCTGCAGCAAGAACGCGATCGCAACGTTCTACCGTTCGCCAGTTTGATGCGTCTGTCGTTCGCTGTTATTAATAAAGACCACACAATTTGACAACAAGACCACCCAAGTGCACTCTAGCAGCGAAGCGAATTGCACCCCTCTCTTGAAGAAACAATTCTCTGGACTGATCGCTGATCTAAGAGTTAGCGTGGTATGCGTTCAAGTGGCAGGGGATTCGTTGCAGCACAAATTCGGGCTTGAAATTGCTTTTGGCGTCAATAATTCGCCAAAAAATTTTGAATGCTGATTATTTTCTTAGACAGAAAGCGAAATAGCTTTTTTATTTGAAATTTTTAAGCTGGAAAAACGACTCCAGGAGTTGAATTAAGAATGTACTAGACAGGCATTCTTTTGAATTGCTGAAGTTAAAATATGTAACTGAATCTATGTAAGCACCTTAGATCAATAACTTTTCTTCGATCTCCAAAAAAAAAAACCAAATAGCCTCTTAAAACCAATTTATACTATTCAGGAATCGAAGATCATCATCATGAGAGAAGGCAAATTTAAAGGGAGTTATCAAAAAGTTGCCATTAAATCTATCCACATAAGGTTATGACAGTTTTATGATCGGAAAAAATACACAAAACATTCTCCCAGATAACAAGATTCATAAAGGTTCGTCCATTGTAAATTAACCAAACCAAGTTCTTAGATCTTCTTTATTTTTTCTTCAAAAAATATTTACAGTTATGGCACCAACCTAGTTGTCTTCCTTAGAAAAATTTAAGGATTGCATAAAGGGAACAAAGAGGCCAATTTTGGGGCCAATTTCTCGATACCAATTTTTATAACCTCCATTTTTCTCTTAATATCATCTACAAAATTAATGAATATCATAATTTTTATGAGTCAGGTACGCGAATCGAGAACACAAACTTCAAATTAAAACTTTTTCCGTCACTAAATATTCTCTCATTACATGGCTCACTTTACATTAACAACTTATGAGCTCCAATATCTTTCTTTATGCCTCAAACAATATCATTTGCCTAAAAAACATTCACGTGACAAAATTATCACAATGAACGTCTTCCAACTGGGCGATAGCCTGTCCACAAAAGCAAAAATGGGGCACAGGCTCATTTTACATTCATATACCCAGCAAAAATTTTGATTCAAATGTGACATACATTCTTAGGGACACTGCTTCTAGAATATATTCTGTAGATCTTATTGTGCTTCTACTTAGCCTTATCAAGAAATGCTTTCAAGAGGCATTCTCATAAACTAATTCTAGAAGACATTCAAATGGCGTTCAAATTCAATTCATATATAACAATATAATTAAGATATTTTCTGTGGGCTATTTTATACCCCCCTAACCACAAAACCATTTTTTTCAATGAAATGCCTTCTTAAAGTTCTACTGGAAAACACCTACTAGAATTCTGGGTATGAAAGTGGAAGAGATGGAAGTCAAGACTTTCCCTTTCACTTAACCTTCTTTTGGAAGTACGTTATTTGCTGGGTATGGGCTACTCTACGATACTTTTCATATTTAGAAAAAAAAACTTTTATGAAAAATTTTATAAGCAGGCTCACGAAACTCATAAGGACGGTATTTTTGATATCATATATCAATTTAACTGCCTTAGAATAATTTGTAAAATGTACTGAAAAATGTACAAAAACAACAAAATTCTCAAAACGTACTATTTCTCTTTTAAGATTGGTATTATCCTGGGTATTTGAGATGTATAGTGACAGGAATGAGGCCCGAAAATTTTTTGAATAAATAAGACGCCTTGCCGATGGTTTTGAAACCGGGGCCTCTTCCTGCAAGGATGAAAACAAGAATCTAGTGACTGAGGTCCAGAGTACACTGGCGTTACCTAAATGGCGAGACTGACAACAATCCCGCCAATAGAGATGATATCCCGGAAACCATAATTACGGATGACAGCGTCGAAGTTCCGCTGCCCGACTATGATGAAGTTCTGACAGCTATAACTCAGCTTAAAAATAACAAAGCCGCAGGAGCTGATGGCTTACCTGCTGAGCTGTTTAAGAACGGAGGCTAAGCTCTATTTAAATGCATTCCGAACGATTGGAGTCTCAGTGTGCTCTGCCCAATTCACAAGAAAGTCGATCCCACTATCTGTGCCAATTATCGTGGGATAAGCCTTCTTAATATCGCATATAAGGTCCTGTCGAGCGTTTTACGTGAAAGATTGAAGCACGTAGACGAACTGATTGGACCTTATCAGTGTGGCTTCAGACCTGGAAAGTCCACCATCGACCAGATTTTCACGCTACGACAAATCTTGGAGAAGACTCAAGAAAAACAAGTCGACACCCACCATCTTTTTGTCGACTACAAAGCCGCCTTCGACAGCCCAATAAGGAAGCACCTGTACTCCACCATGTCTGAGTTTGGTATTCCTGCAAAACTAATACGACTTGGCAGGATGACACTGAGCAACACCAACAGCGCAGCTAAAATTGGGAAGGACCTCTCCCCACCATTTGTTACCAAACGAGGTTTCAGACAAGGTGATTCCTTATTGTGCGACTTTTTCAACCTAATGATGGAAAAGATCATCCGAGCTGTTGAGCTTGCATGTGCTGATGACATCGATATCATTGGCCATAATACGCACGAAGTCAATGCAGCATTTTCCAGATTAGAAAGAGAGTCAAGTCGAATGGGTCTGGCAGTGAATGCGGATAAGACAAAATACATGGTATCAACAAACAAACAGTCCCAGCGTCTTGGAACCCACGTTACAGTTGACAATACCTCCTTCGAGGTTGAGAAGGACTTCATCTGTCTGGGATCTAGCATAAAACTCAACTAACGACATCAGCATTGAGATCAAACGAAGAATAACTCTTGCCAACAGGTGTTACTTTGGGCTCAGTAGGCAATTGAGAAGCAAAGCCCTCTCTCGACGAACGAAAATCACGCTCTATAAATCGCTCATCACGCCCGTCCTACTTTATGCATCACAAACCTGGACGCTAAGCAGCTCAGATGAAAAGATCTTAGGAGCATTCGAGAGAAAGATTCTTCGTAAGATCTACTGACCAATCTGCGTCAATGGCGAGTACCGAATACGGTGGAATGATGAACTGTATGAGCTGTACGCTGACATGGACATAGTCAAGCGCATTAAAATCGAGCGGCTTCGCTGGCTTGGTCATGTTCAGCGCATGAAAGACGATGCTCCAGTGAAAAAATATTCGATTCGGTACCCAGCGGCGGTCAACGCAGAAGAGGACGACCGCATCATGGTTAGAAAGACCAAGTAGAGGACAACCTGACGAAGCTTGGAATTTCCAACTGGCGCCAGCAAGCGAAAGGCAGAAATAGCTGGAGCAAATTCTTAAATGAGGCCAAGACCGACATACGGTTGTAGCGCCAACTAAGTAAGTAATTATCCTGGGTATTAGTCATTTATACAACTTGCCGGTTTCACTATACATTCTGTATTAACAAAATTATAGATTTCTCAGTTGCATTATATTGATTGATTACTAATCGCGGAGAGCATTTAAATAGTGTAACCTCTTTAATTCGTAAATTCAAGCTAGCAATTCGTCGGTTAAACAACCTTATTTTCTTGAATTCCCAGTATAAGCCCCAGAAAAATTCCTACAGTGTAATTATTTTTTAGAACGAAATCATGTAATTGTGTTTAACTTAACTTAGAAAAGCTGATGAAGTTCGTGGATTTTCGATTTAATCAATATTTGTCCCAAAAATCGATTGACAACTCGATTCTGCTTAAAATGCAAAGCAACGTTGATGCTCATTTACTGAGCTTCAAGACACATGATACCCAAATATTAGCCTATAACAAATTTTTGTTTTTCTCACAATAAACATATTTTAAATAGACGAGACGATGGGGCAATTCACTGCCTAAAACACGATCTGCTCTAAGGATCGAAAAGAATCTCATTTAAAGCATGTGAACTGCATGAGAAGGAGGATTTCTGGACGAACTTATGAGTATATTGAAACTTGTAACAGAAATCGTATGAAGTTTTTATCCATAAAAAACAGCCACAAAAGGTATTTATTGTGGGCAAATTTTTTTTTCGCTAGCTTGACCAATGATCAATGGGCCTATGAAAGGAAAATATCAAAGGCGGAATGCGGAATGCGAAAGGGTCTAACAGACTATCAAAATTAACAGACATCAATTTACAGAAATCATACATTATTTATTAACATTCAAATAGGAAGTCTTTTATTAAAAATTCTCTACGCATCGAAAAATTTTTAAGATCTTTTTTATGTCTAGGAATTTATCAGTGTTGTACTATGTCAGGCTTAAGAAAGAGTTTGTGATTTTTTAAGTAATTATTTTGCGAAATTAATGACAAAAAATCCTCTCCATACCCTAGAATAGTCTAGATACATATTTTCTCTTTTCTACCAGAGAATAAATTAAATAAGGGAAAAAATTCACCCCAAATTATTAAACTAAGCAGCAGTTGCTTCCAAAACTTCACCTGCTATAATATGTCTCTCATAATTAATTGAAAAAAGAGAGATATTAAGGAAAAACATTATAAATCAAGGAAATACGAAATAATATGTCGCTTGTCTCAAATAAATTGGCACATCAAATACGAATCTTTTAAACTCTTCATATGCATTAAAAATGTGCCAACTGATTTGGGACAAGCTATCCGGAAACATTCTTGAATACAGTAGATACTTGAAAATTTCAATGTTCACTTCTGTGAAGGGGATTACTGACTTGACCGCTTTCCATTGAAAATTAAGTATAGTTTTCTCGTTAACGTCTTGACTGATTTTAATAATTTTTTTGTACACTTATTATTTTAGTGAAAATGAGGCTAATGTTCAGAGAAATTTTAAAAATTCATAAAAATAATTAATTAATAAGCTGTGAAAGTTTCAAGTTTTTCATGTTTTTAAAAAAAGAAAAAATATATATAATAAACTGTTTGAAATCCCTTCTGTAAATTTGTTATCTAGTTGTGGGACACTCTTCGTATTTTTTGACAGAAAGTAAGTATCGTCAATTTGAGTAGTTTGAAAGTACTCTGATATTTTTTTGCTAACACCGAAGTAAATACACATATTTGTTTGCTTGCTGTGAGCATTGAAAAAAAAAATCAAAAGAATTCTACACAATAGTAACTTTTGAATTTTTTGAAAATGCGATAAATTGAAGTGGTTTAATTTATAAAAAGTGTAATGCATAATTTATGCAGTATTTTCATTGTACAAGGTGGGGCAGAAGTAATCACTCAGTGTTCTTTTGCTATAATTATTTTTTTAATGAAAAACTTTGGTTCTGTTTGCAAAATTTGTTTATCTTATCCATTAGAATTTATTCCATCAATTTGAAAAATGATATCGGTCAATTAGCCACCGCCAGAGTTGATGACAAGACGGGCCCGTTTTATGGCATTTTCCATCACTCTTGCCAGAACTTCGGGCGACTTCTCGCCTTCTTAGCGAATATTCTCCTTAAGGGCTTTAAGAGTCTGAGGCTTGTTGACACACACCCGCGACTTCAAAAAACTCCATAAAAATAACTCTGGAACAGTTAAATCGGGTGATCTGACCGGCCAGTGCAAATCACCAAAACGAGAGATTAAGCGACCCGGAAATGCTTCCTTCAGGATATCGATTGTGGCTCAAGCAGTATGCGCCGTTGCACCGTCCTGTTTAAACCACATGCTCTCTAGTCCTAATTTATGCAAATGAGAAAGAAAAAATTTAAAAAATTTTAAAAATTAAAAAAATCTGCGATATAATTCACGCTGCGCCAACACAACAGACAAATTATTGCGCAAAAAAATGGAAACAATTATTCCGCATTCTTGCGGAGTAAACCGATTCTTGGCTTGTCGATTTGTGTTCTGCGTTTGTTTACTTCACAAATGTCAAAACCGAATTAACCGCGCTGCAAAAGTTATAGAAAAGTTATATAACGCTAGAAAACCGCGCTAGAAAAGTTATATAACTGCAAAAGTTCTAGAATTTTCCAATAGGGTGATTAATTTTGCCCCACCTTGTATTTTGTGATGAAACCAATATTTCTGGAAAAATATGTTCACCAAACAACTTTGCCAGTCACTTTTGAAATGGCTACTGTTCACAGTTGTGGGACACCTCATGTAACCGGTTGTGGGACACCTTGTTTTTGCATTTAAAGTACGCGTTTGACTTACAGTCTCTTAAATATCATCGTTTTTGTCTAATATTTGTATTTAAAAAAATGGTTAAAATGGTGTTTTCTTGCATTTTTACGCACAACACGAGAGTAGTGCCATTTTCTGTTGTTTTTTTTTTTGCCATTGACGGCTCCTAAACTCAATGCATTTTACTATTTTTCTTTTTTTTTTTTGTGGTTTTCTTTTTCATTTTTTCCTCTTTTTAGTGGATTTTTCAAAAAATCCCACAACCGGATACTAAATTTTTTTTGCAAAAAATATTCCCTTCATAAAATTGTTAAAAAATTTTCTGTTCGACTAAATGAGTATAGTTACTTTAGCTTTAACTGAAGTTATATTTAGCTTATTTGATAAGCATTCCATAGCTATGCTCTTGGTCAAAAGTTGTGAGTAAAAACCTAAAGTGTCCCATAACCGGATACACTCTCTTACTACTACCTAGCAGCAAAACAAAATCTTCTTGATATAAGTTATCATTTTTAAAAAAAAAGTTTTGCGAAGAGGAACAAATGCGAATTCCAAACATTTTTAGGACAGCTAAAAAACCTCCGCATGCTAGTGAGATGATCACCGACCTTCCTAACTTTGAATTACTTTTTTGAGCACTTTCGCTGATGGGAAAAATCTGCTATTTGTTTTATTTTTTGCTAAATTGAAAAACTATTTTTTTTTTTCAGATTCAAGTTAGTAACACCCTTAAAGACATATCTATAAGTGTCTGTGCTTTCAGGAATTTATGAAGCATTTTAACAAAATATGGTCATTTTTCGCTTATGGAAGTTTGCAATAAAAAAAATTAAGTGTGCCTTTACGATCTCTCAAAATGTTACAACTTTGCAAAAGAGGAAACACCCTATTTTATGCACTCTCAAGATGAATTCACTCCAGCACGCTGCACTATCTTGTGCACTGAAACCAAGCAAATATTGCCAATAAAATTCGCATTAATTTTGCCCACATGTGTAAATGATCTTTAAATTATCCATATATTATGGCTGCAATACTGAACAATAAAATGAAACGTTCATGAATTCCACCATATCTTGTTATTTTACACAATATTTTCTCTATTAATTTTATGCTAGATCTTAGCATCTTCCGCTCTAGTTCTAGTAATAAAATGCAAAGTGCAACAATATTGCAGAGTTCAGCCCAAGTGATCTTCCACAGTTTGACCTACAAGAACGTAGCACATGTGGACCACCCTAAAGTTAGGCCAACACAATTCGCAATGCCTTGCTAGGTGGTCCAAGTTTGTGGACACACAGAGCTAGATTAGGTTCGGCTCTCATCCTCAGCAGAATTCATAAAGGTTCAGCATGTGAAAGACAAGATCAGTGGCGTCTCTTCAGAGTATTTCGCACACACCGAGCAGACACTCAAAGCACAAGTTGTGACTCACTGCAGCAGCAGCAACAACAGTTGTTGATCAGTGTGGGATCCACTGTTGCTCCCCGCTACTCAGTTTTATTAGCGAACATACGTTCTTGTAACTCTTTGTCCGTCCATCCGTCCGTCTGTGTGCCTGCACATTTGGTCGGCGTGTGGTCTACTTTTTTTCGACTTTGACCAACGCTATCAGACCTCCGACGTTCGATTCGGTAAACGATATTGATATCGCAGAGAGAGTGAGAAAGAGAGGGACTCCATACGTTTGCAGAGTATCCGTATGAGTAAGATCTCAAAGACGACAACGATCTGTGATCGCCGACCTCAGCAAACGCCGCCGGACAACCGACTGGCGTTGATGCTTGCTGGCCGATCGCAACGATCGCGGCACACAGAATCTCCAATTAGCCTGCCTTCTGGTTGATGACTTAATTAAGCCCGAATGGCGCCTGGCGCGCTTTTCGGACGTTTTTATACTTGAGCGAAGCAAGCGAGAGACGCTTTTTTGTGTGCTTTATCTCTCTGTTCAAGTTTTTGTTTTAGTTAGTTTTAAAGCTTGAATTTCTTAGACGCTGCTGCATGATGAGGCAGAAAAAGATTTGCCAATGTCTGATGGCCAAGGGTATCCCAGGCTTAAAAATTAAGTTGTGGCCACATGTTGCGGTTGTGATTTTCACTTTTTGCTGTTGTTGAAACAATCTACAACGATTGATTCTTGGCTACACTGAGCACTTTTAGGTACTTTCTTGCAACAATTTAAGCAAATATATCACTCTTTCGGATTGAAACTAATTTGTGCGAAATTTTAATGATCGACAAAGCTACTAACGATCGACATAACATGGAACGAGCAAAGAAGCATTACACGTTACGATCTATGAGCTCCAAATACAACTGCAGTGATTTAGCACTTTAGCTCAGGGTGATTATGTTGACAAACGATCGAAGTGACAGAGTGGCAAGGAGAAGTCATGATCATGCCGCAGAACACACACGATTGCACATATGTAGGTGATTTATGGTCATGTGTGACGATCGTCTAGCACTTTGGAAACTCTTTGAACCAAACTTAAGCACTTGTATGGGGAAAAGTAATGCTCGATACTCCACTCAAGTAGTAGTGCAGCAAGATCACTCTTGCGGTTGACTTTAAGGAAGGGAGGCAGGCTGCTCGTTTGTTTGCCGCTAGGGTGAATTCATGATGCTTGTGTGTTTATGTGGCATGTTGTTGTAGCACATTTTTCATGTTTTTGAGATATTTTGCAAATATGTAGCACAGTTTGTCGGTCTTTTTCAAATCGACGTGGGTGGGACAACGATATATTTCAAAAGGCGCGCATAAATCTCAAGACCTTTATTTCGAAAATTAACGACATTCTCATGGCATACATCATTATTGCATGGTTTTTTCTTGCAAATTTTATGACACAAACACTTTCATTGTATATTTGTTGAAATTTTTCAAAGTTGGCATTCTTTTAGTTTTTTTTTTTAAAAATAACATTAAACTAACGCTGTCATAATGGCATTTTAATGAGCTTAAACTTTAAATAGCTGTTTTACATAAACGATAAAAAACATTTGCTTACGTAGTTGATTGAATTATAATTGGGCTCAAAGTTGCCACCTGTCTTGAATTGAAACTAATGCTCTTTGCACCTTCGCCACCTCCAACGATAGGCTTTCTTTAGTAGCGTAGAGTCAAAATAAATAGAGCACACTAAAGAAGTGTTCCACTCTTGTGATTTTCTTCCCATATTTCTTTGGTTTTCTTTGTGTCAGTTTCGTGACGGACACTATGTTTACATTTGAACTGATTGTTCATCAGTACAGCTCCACCGCTGAACTCATCATCTGTGTTGTGATTATCTTCAAAGTCATCATAAACAAGCTGCTTGTCTGTTGACGTAACGTAGTTCAGTTAATTGAATAATGATTGGTATACGAAGACAGTCAGTATTACAACTTGGTCTAGTTTCCCCCTCCCCCCCCCCTTTAAACATCATTTTGATAGATTTGTATGGATGCTGCTTTACAAACGTTTGTTTACTAATAAACTTCAACGCCAGTTGATGAGTTGATGAGCTGCTGCTCAGTTTACAAAAGAGCATTTTCCATTAAGCGGTTTTGCTAAAAGTTTTCCCACCCACTCGCCTACACCATTGTAAACAAACAGTCCCACCACAAAAATGTGATGTTGATTGGTTTTTGAAAATATTGTTATGGTATTCTATTTTTCAGCTGAATAAAAATAGAAAAACTTTTCATTTATTGAGTGTGGATTTATTGAAAAATAAAGAGCTGGCAAAAGATTGGGCACTTTTAAATTAGTTCGTAGATATTTAAATCTAGTTGGCATTGTAGATATGAATGTATAATAGTTAAACATACTAAATGTTTTAATTTAGCGAATTAGTAAATTCTGATAAATATGTCGTTAAAATCGTGTATGTTGAGTCGTTATTCATCTGATGTTTTGGTTGGCGTTACTAAATATTGCTTTGACATGCATTATAAACTCCCGAGTGAAAACTTAATCGGCCGAACAGCGGTCGAAAAAGGACTGTACGTCTTAACAAAGATCGAACATGGTCTGAACAAAAATCAAAATTGCTCACTTTTGTGAACAGAGGCCGAACACGGGTCGAACAATGGTTGTTTTGAAACAATTTTATGTCATCATTTTTCGTACGACAATATATGCAATCATTAATAATAAAAAAGTTATTTACTCTACGTTACTAAGGCTAATGCTTTCATTACTAGCATTTTCTCTTGAAATAGCTACTTTACGCATTTACCTTTTCTATTATTTTCATAATTTGAAATTCATTGCAGCCTAAGTAAACTGGCATTTATTTAATTAGTGGACAATCACCATTCGTAATGCCTTGGGGGGCATGCTGCCGCTTGTAGGAGCTTCTTTTCTTTCTATGCCACCATGCATTTCTTATAGAAGAATAGAAGACTTTTTGCTTGCTAGTGTAAGAATGCCCAGCATTGTTTTAATGGGTTACACTCTAAAAACTGATTGTAAAATCACTACAGTAAATGTGAAATTTCACTACATTTATTGGCGATTTTGTAAAAAGATCACACTATGCAGCGAGTTTTTTCAATTCTGTCTAAAAGTATGCGTTTTTTTCCAAAATATGTATACTTTCTCTAATTTTCACGCTATTGCAGCGTGCTTTCGCTCAGAGAGTTTTAAAATATGTATTTTCTCTATACTGTTCACGCTATTTCAGCGTGTTCTCGCTCAGAGAATCCTAAAAACGCTCCAGAGTAATGGTTTTAGCGAATTTTTTAACAGATACATAATTTTCATCAGTTTGATTTGTGCTTCTAATGCAACAACTCTGTTGTCAAATAAATAATAATATTAATAAAATATTAACAAATATAGGTATTAATGAGTAAAGTTAATCGTATAAAATAATATAATACAACACATTTTTAATGTACCTTAATATAATTCTTTAAAGTTAGTTTAAGATTTACAAATAAATATGTTTAAGTGTAGTGTTTGTGCCTGTGAATATAAGACATTAGGCCTATATTATAGGCAATTATATTTGCACAAAAATTAAAATGATATCATTTTTAATTGTTTGAGTGAAAATTGCTTAAAAGTTCTGTTTCAAATTAGTAAATGCTTTATCTCTTTTATAAACGTTCTCTCAAATTTTAAAAATTTTATTTTTAATATGAATTAAATGAAAAATGATAAGTTTATTTTACGTATGAAATAATTTTAAACATAAAAATAATTTTTTGTTTTATGTCCTAAATATTTGTGTTCTTAGTTTTGGCTTCTTTTGTTTTATATTTATGTTTTCAAATTTTTTGGCCTTAATTGCAATATGTAGTACAATCTCGAAAAATCTGTAACAACACCTCAAGCGTAATGAAGAAGTTTTTTTTAATTTTGTAAACTCCTTCTGAAAATTTTGACTGCGTCTATTTCATATATTTTCCGCAACAATAATGAAAAAACACGCATAAAAAACAGAAAAAAATGCTTCATCACTTGAATATTGAATAGTTAAGATAGAAAGAGAGAAATGTGTGAGAGGATTCACGCAATTATAGCGTTTTCTTTAAACGAAATAGAGCATGAGATTGATAGTTGTAGAAGAGAGTTTTTACAATAGCGCAAAAGAGATTCTTATAGGTGAGAGGATTCACGCATTTTCATCGTGAATTATTTTGAATTTTGGTCGATGGGATTTATCGACAATAAATGTAGGCAATTAGGCAATTATTGTAAATACTCGTGAATTTTTTTAGAGTGTAGTAAAAGAAAATTTGATGGACATTAGATCTTGCCGGAAGTCGAATAAATATCGATTTGCAATATAATTTTTATATTTGAAAGCTGCTTTTTCAATATTCAAATCCAATTACTATATGATATATAAATTAAATGCCGCGTTTTGAATATGTATATGCAAATCGGATTTGGAAGTTTAAAAAACATATCCTTCAAATATGTAACAAACTTTTTATATTGATTTTTAATAAGACTCAGACCCCGATGTTAACACCGGTTAGAATTTCTATCTAAGATCAGCAGGCAGAAAGCTAGCTTTCTATGCTGCCACAAGAAGTGCATATACATATTAATTTTGTTCAAACCTTGTACGGCCACTGTTCGACCCTAGTTCGAATTGCAACTCAGGTTCTGAAAACTATTTGGCCAAAAAAATCCTACCAACGCTCGCTTTACAGCCGCTATTCGAACCTTGTTCAGCCGCTATTCGGCCTTAGTTTACAAAAATTTTATTATAATACATAAATCATATCTGGAGCCAGCTAATCTAACCTGAATTTTGAAAATAAAGGCTTTATAGTACATGGCAAACTTTCGTTAAGACTTAAAATGTATCTTTTTGAAAGAAAAGAAAGTATTTAATGGTTTGTTAACTAAATATAGGCTAAATAAAACAACATTTCTTTTAACTGGAAGGCTCAAATGTTTAAATTATATAATCAAAAGCATATTTCGCCGTAAGCAAGAAAACCGTTAGTTAACAAAACCAAGTCTTGGTGGATAGAAAGAAAACCTTTCTTTCAGTGTACATAAAATATGGCTTGTACATTTAATTTGCTTCAAAACGTAGGATTTCATTTGGAGCATATACAAATTTTTTGATATTACAGAATGTCCTTCTCCAAAAAAATTAATGGCATAAAAACTTATATCTCGTAGCGATACCGACATTTATCTCGCACAAAAAAAAAACTTTAGTTGAGGCCCTCACAGCTGGCATTGGTTTCATCAGTTAATATTCGGTCGTTGCTAAGTAAGGAGCGTTTGATTTTGATTAAGGCAAACGTTTGTAAAAATTAAAAAAAAAGTTTTTGCTCTTTTTTAGTGAAAACTAATTTTTCTAATTTGTATAAGAATTTTTGTTTATAAATAATAAAAATAGCCACTTTTGAGATTATAATTAAGCATCTTATTTCAATTTTTTAACAATCTTTTTTTATTTTAAGAATATAAGTATTTCAGCTTTTTTACTCGTTGTTCTTATTTACTTTAGTATAATTCTATAAAAATGCAGCTTTTTGAAATAAAAAAAAATTGTTTTTTAGATAATTTTTATTGCAGCAATTTTTTATAATTAACTAATTAGTAAATTAACCTATTAATCGTCGAGTAAAAACACCAATCATCATGTCAAAATTTTGGCAGAACCCTAGCAGCGATTAAACTAGGTAAAATAAGGGCAAAACACGAGTGAACCCACGTTACAGCGAACGTAACAAAAAAAAAAGCACTTTACAGGGTAAAGGTTAATTTAGTTATGTTTAGTTATCTTACACGAAAGTATAAAAGTAATGTATCCAAAAGGTAATTTGACTTTTGCCCCGCTTGTCTGCAAGACCTAACTTGTTGCCAACTATAAGACATTAAACTCATTCTGAATACCATGGGTTTTAAATAATTTTTAGAGGAGACCAAAAACCGATTGACCCGTTTCCTTTACCAGTTTTAAATCCATTTTAATTAATCCTTCCAGTCACAATGTCCCATTTATTGGACAAGATATTATATTGAACACATTGAAGAATTCTACTATATTCTGTACAATACGACCGGTTATAATATTAATATTTGCTTCAAGTTTTGATAAAAATATTTTGCTAAAAAATTAAAAAAAAAAATACTATTGAGTAATTGGCCTTTTACGACTTAACCCTGCTTCCAATAGCCCCCAGCTCCCTATAAATATTTGTATTTTCCTTCTTCAAATTAATAAATGTCACAACAACCATTTTGTCTGCTCTGGCTAGTGAGCTGATGGTGATATGCTTGGAATTCTTGCACATCGTCAGTCACTCAAAAACACATTAAAACGATGGCAGCGCGCGCAACATTGCCACAAAGTAGCAGCAACTAGCAATTAACACCTGCTGCAGCCAACCAACGAACCAAACAACCTGCTGAACAACAGCAACGACAACAACTAAACAAGCATGGCCTCTGCGTCAACTCCAAAAATGGACAAATGAAAACTTCATCATAACAATAATAATAATCATGAAATGGCAAAATGTCAAAAACAGTTGCTGCAGAAGAAGAGCAACGAGATCGCGCACGCCAATGTAACAAGCGGCAACAGCAGCAGCTACAACAACATCATTAAGCCACCAAAATATGGCTACAAAATTAAAGTAGAAAAAAGTGTTGGTAGCAAACTAACACATAACAACAACCACAGCAAAAACACGAAAATTGTAATAAAACCATTAAAAATACATTAAAACGTGAGTGTTACCACAACAAGAACAACAACAACAACCACTGCAGCAACAGCAGCAATTACAATTATGCCGCAAACAACCAAAAACTTCAGTTACAGCAACGTCATTATTTTTCATTTTTAACAGTTGAATTAAACTTGCTGCGGTTGCGCATGCGCAAAGTTTTAGCTGCTCGTTTTCTACTTCTTCTTAGGTGTTGGTGGAAATGCTTAATGCATGTATCTTATAACTAAAATAGAAAGAGTTAACACACTATTCGTATAAGTCAATTTAGCCACTTAACAAAACTGAGTTACAACTGTTGACAACAATTTTAATTAAAAGGCACATAGCGAATTCAAAGAAATAACTAAAAGGAAAATTTAAAAACTTTCAATAAAGCGCAATATTTAAGTCGACCTACCAGATATCCTCATAGCTAGGAGAGGAGGTAAGAACAATTTAGTTTTTAACCTTGACAACTTAGTTCAGCGGACCTCAGTTTGGAAATCAAAGCTCTTTGTAAGAGTAACATCAAAGTGCTTACCTGTAATGAAAAAGTGAAAAAAATATTTATTAGTATGGAATTTATGACTACGCAAAAATTAAGAGTAAAACGATTCAGCATTCTTGCAGCTGCCCAATAAATTCCCACAATAACAAGCTGAAGACCAGCAAAATGACCTTGGCCAAAGCAATATAAAAGTCTCAAGCCCAAAACCACAAATCAGTAGTCAAAAATCTAATTACGCTTGCATAATAAGTCAGTCAGTCGTCCAATCTTACCCCCAAACCCCAAACAATGTTGCACCATGCCCAGCACAACACAGCACAACCAAACGTTCAACGTCCTGACAGCATTTGCAAATTAAAGACCAAAAAATGACCCATCATAATCGTAAACTATGCACAAGTACAAAAGACGACAAGAAAGCCACGCAAATGAACCCCAAGCAAATTAAAAGCGAATCAAAATGAAATTGATCCTCAGATGAGCTCGGACAACCACAAATAATAATAATAAAAACAGGGCACATAAACGCACACACAGATATACGCACACAAGCACTCTCACACCAGACTGATGAGCAGCTCAGGCTTGTGACTGACATGCTGACCACAAAAATTGGTCCCTGCATCGCAAACATGAGGATGTTCTTGAGAATGTGAAACGACCTCGACGTGCACCAGAAGAGTTCATCATGTCAAAAAGAAGTTCGTAAACAAATAAATAAGAGCAGCGATCATATCTTGGAGCAGTGCTCAGACGAATGAGGGAAGTGTGTGATGAATGCATGAAGGCTCAAAGCCACACGCAAATTCCATTAAATTAAATGCAAAAATAATATAAAATGTTTCAATCAAAAAACTGAGAATCAAATGTTGGCAATAAAATGAAACAAGCTCAGGGCACACTCAAAAGCAAATGTTAGTAAAATGTTAAGATTAACTTGCCTTGGGGGCATGTATTAATAAATATAAATATAAATTGGCCATTTCAACCCTAGAAAGGACTTTGACCGAGCTTCTATTGATCAATTGTGTTGTGCGTGTTATTAAATTGTTCAACACAAATGATCGAGAGCTGAATCTACGATTTTAAAGCCGACTCCGAACGGCTTATGTTCTCAAGAAGCCTTACATGGCAGTTTTTTACTCTCTGAGGTTTGTCATTGTCTTCAGAGAGGTGACGACCGAACAGAAAAATTAATTCAATTGAAAAAAACATTTTGTCTGAGTTGGGCATTGAACACGGGCTACCGCGGTTCTTTAGCTTAGGGGATGCGCACTCAACCCACTAGGCTACGGCCGCCACAATAACATGTATTAATAACAATAACAAAATCTGGCTCTGGTTTTATAATGTTCACTAAAAAGTTGGGCGAGTTCCAAAATGCATTTTTACAAAGCATCAGTGTGTTTTCTTTTGATTTCGTTCAAAAATTATTAACCAAAACTGCGCAACTATACTATTTTTAAGAATATCAACAGAGTTGCGCAGTTTTCGTATTTGAACTTAGCACCAATAAAACACACTGATACTATGTAAAAATGCATTTTGGAACTCGCCCGTTCTTTTGAAAATTAGATGGTGTAAGACATCTACCATGCCCACTAACATATACAAAACCTATTTTTTTTCTAATATGCTACTTGTAACCAACGCCGTATATATGGGGGTTCAGGGGTTCAAACCCTCCTGTAGCAATTAAACATTTTTTATATATTAAATAAAAGCACAGATATTACATAATTAGATATTATTTAATTACCATAACATGAAGATAAATTGAAAATTGTACAATGTACATGCTTAGTGTGTTTAGCAGACATTAAGTTAAAAATAATACAATATAAATGGTTTTCTTAATTGTTTGCCTATGTATTGTTGCTAACGTACTAGCGTTTGCAGATCGTATACATATAAATTAAACAAAATTATTCTAAGCCAGTCTGTGAAACTCAAATGATGATAAGCAATGCTTCATTGTTAGTTAAATTAAACTATAGGTAAATTTTCAACTTTTGAAAAGTCACAAAAAAACGCCAAGACACGTAAACTTAATTTTCGGTCATAGAATTTAGTGGCATATTCAGTTTTTCCAAATCAGATCAAATTTCCGAGATATTTAGATTTTTGTTATTTGACCATCATTTGACCTTCATTTAAAAAATTTTTTATAGTATTATAAAAATTACTTTTTATTGTATCTTCGAAAATACCTCCAACGTGAAAATCAAGTTAGCCTTGTGTAAACTATAATTTTTAAAGGTTAAGCAATTTAGCATTTCTCCCCATTTTGACCAAATTTGAATGTTAGACTTAAAATCTTTAAAAAAAATTAAAAATTTTTTACTTAATTTAGTATTTTTATAAGTAGATTAAATTCTGAAAGTTTAAGCAAAATCGGAGGTGGTCAAAATTTTTGTTCTCCAAAAATAAGGAAAATATAACTAAAAATGGGCTTCGAATATCTCGAGATTTTGATCTGATTGGAAAAAAACTGAGTATGCCACTAAATTCTACGAGCAAAAAATAAGTTTACGTTCTCGGCATCTTCGTTTGTCTTTTTGACTCCCCTAAAGTGTAGGGAAGTTAATCCCGGGATCCCGGGATCCCGGATGATTTAAGCCTCTTTAAATCCCGGGACTGTCTTTCAGGATCCCGGGATTTTTAAATAAAAAAATTCTGTTACAAATATTCATGTAAATGCAAAAATTTCTTTTTAAGTTCATATGAATATTGAATTAGAAAAACCTCAATAAAAGGCTGAAAAAGATTGCTAGGACGATGAGTGTGAATCACTGGTGCAAAGACTTTGCAAAGTCTTAGAAGAATTGCTACATTGGGAAGTAAGCTATGTATTTCAAAATTGTCAGATATTCTGACTTAGGAAATAATTTTTTTTTTTGTGGTGAAGGCAATCGTGATCGAAACATACAAATTGCTTACGATTATCGTACAACTATTTCAACAACTAGCATAGAATCGGAACGTTGCTTCTCACCATTAATAATATCTGAACAAAACTCTCCAATAAAAAATAAAACACGTTGATCAGATTAATGATTACTTTAAAATTAATTTAAACAAAAAATTAATTTTTGAAAAGTCTTTTCCAAATTAAAATGCCTTAAACACAAAAAATCATGAAGACGGTGCAAAAAAAAGGTGTAACATTTATATAGTAATACTTTAAATTGTTCTGTATTTTATTTTTTATATATTTTGTTATTTAACCCTTTCAAAAGCTAGGCTGAACTAAGAACAAAATAAATTTTTGAGATAATATTCTTATTATTTAGGTCCTTAAATGATGAAAAAACATACCTTTGATTTTAACCTGCGCTACTTACGTTTTGCTAGCTTGTACAAAGAAAAAATTATTTTGCTCCTTTTCGACACAAAGTCTTTTTTTAATCCCTTAAAAATTTTTCAATTCTTTAGATCTTTCTTAACTCTCTTGATATTCTTTTCATTAAGGTCAAAAAAGATAAAAAAATATAAATTTGATTTTTGTCCGGTTCATTTTTCTTAAAAAATAGGCCGAGAAAAATTTTTTTGCTTTTCTTCGGCACAAAACCGAAAATCCAACTGACTTTTATGTCAAATATCTCTTTAAATTTATTTTTATCATGTCGGTTCTTTTTTTATTTAAACAAAAGCTTTGCAAAATAAATACATACAAAAATGGCTTTTTGATGTGTCCAATATATTGGGCAAATCCACTGAAAGGGTTATATTAATACAATTTGCTAGTCATTAATATAATTTAAGTTTTGTGTGTTTACTAACAATAAGGGTATTCACAATTGTGTGGTATAGTTTTATTATGTTTTTTTTTGTCATATTTGGAAATCACAATTATGAGCACCCTTTAATGGAGAACTTGTGTTTCGGAACTTCCACTATAGTTTTTTGTTACTATGCAAATAATTTAACTATCCAATTTGATATATTTTATTAATATATGGCATAAAAAAGTTTAACTTGCATTCTGAGCTTCTTTTATTTTTGCAATTGGAAAATAACTGGCAAACGATCAGTTGTTTATGGAACTTTAAACAACATATCATTGGACTACTTCAAATGCCCACACTTTTGGTTTTTAGAGATTTCATGTAAAACAACCAAAAATATAAAAACCGCTCGGTAAAGTGTGGTATCAATACCACGTGATTTTTTAACTACACTGAAAATAACGCAATTGTGAATACCCATAATGTGTTTTGTTTTTGTTGCTTTATAAATGAATTCATTTACATTTTTATTTTCAAGTAATACATAACAAAAAATTGTTTTAAAAACGTTTTAAATTGAGTACTTCGTAAAATTTTCAATACCGAACTAATCCCGGGATTGAGATTTTTAATCCCGATAATCCCGGGATCAAGAAAAGCTTCCGGGATTGGACTCCCTACTACAGTGTTATTAAATGAACGTAAAAGTGAATTTAATTTGTACGTTTGTCGGTTTCACGATTTTTGAAGCTGTGTGTGACTATCGCAAAGTGGTTTTAAAAAAAAGTTCTCCTCAAATTCTAGCGGTGACACTTCGTCTCAAGCACACCAATTAATGTATGCAGTTGTGAGTTCAGAATTTTTCGTTCTATTCATTTAATGCATAAAATATATTAATTTACTTCAGCTTTGACTATACTGTTGTAAAAAATCGATAAAGATCTAATAGAATGGTGTTATGGTTTAGCGCAATTACATATTCATAGGGATATTTCTATGAACGAGGAAACTGTCATCGATAAATTAGCTTCGCGTTCCAAAAAAATTAATGAACTAACTACGTAAGTATCTACAACTATTTATATTTAGGCGCCTAATGCTCCATAGAAAAGGAAAAAGTTGATCGAGTCTTTCCTTCAAAATAAACCTGGGCTTATGTTATGATGATTCCCCAACTACAGATAGTTTCGACTCTACAGATAGCCTTCCGTGAGCTGGAATGGTTTGAATAATAGTTTGCAATATATGCATAGTGTAATTATTACAAAGTAGGAGTGACAATTTTTGCTGCGATCAACGTCGGTCAAGCAAAAAAAAAATCAAAACGAGAGCCTGCTATGGTTGGATGCAAAATAGAAATATCAAAAATGTTTTGTGTCACACAAAGAAAATAAATAAACAAATTTCATGTCAGTTTAAAAAAAAAACTGTTGTTAAAAGCTCGTTTTATGTTTTATTTTGTTTGACGTTCGTTGACCGCTGCTCGTGAGAAAAAGGGTAGTCGTCAAGGCTACCTAATAAATAATTTTGCCATGAATGTATGAAGTCGCCCAAGTTTTATTTAAGCATTCCTTTCGTTGAGTTTTTCAACTTTCGTTTACTTTAGGAAACTCGAGAGAGAGCGCTTGACATCGTAGTTTTCTTAGACGAATAAGGTTGCTAACGGTATTGGGAATGTGTTTAATTAAAATTCTATCATATATTTGGAAAATTTTTCAATGAAAAATATTGTCTGTATATTTAAGCAAATCATGGAAAATTTGTATCTTTTTGCTGTGAAATTTTGCGTTTTCCACAGCTTATAAGCCAAGCAGCACAATAAACATGTTTTATGTGTTAGCTGATGGCAACCCTTTTTACCCGACTACAGCGAAGCAAAAGGAGAGATATATCCCAGTGGGCATTTTAGCCAGCGATACGCCAAAGAAAGCATGCTAGTAGTGCTCTTATTGGTGTCAATATACCTTCCATGCTCGCTGTATTAATGAGTGCTTCTGTAAAGCCTACCTTTTGAAAGTTTGGAGTCTTTTCATGTTATTTTATATAAGAAATTTTTTTAAAACAATTAAAAAAAAATTATAAATGATCAGATCAATTAAAAAAAAAACAAATCAAAACCTAAATAAAAAACAAAAAAACATTTTTTTTTTGTCCGAGTTGGGTCGCGCGCCCAGGTCTCCAAAATCTAACACATTACATATCACATTATATGAAAACTTTTATATGGAAAAATTCTAACTCTTTTCTATTATTTTTGCAAAAATAAATTTAACAAAAAAATCCAAAAAAAAAATTTTAAATGAACTGAAAAATTTGTAAAAAAATGTAGATTTTAAAAAAAAAATTTTTTGGTCCGAGCTGGGTCTCGAACCAGCGCTCCCGAAAGCTTACTTTCATTTGGAATGATGCAAAATAAGCTGAAGTTTGTTAACAACTGCGGAGACGAGTGGGTAAGATGCCGGACCGCCAGATGAGAGGACGTTGGTTCAGATCTGGAAATTTTCAAAAGTTTTTTCTTTCAAGTTGATTGGTACATATATTGCTTTTCTTTCTAATGTACATTCTCAAAAAGGGCTTCTAGCAGGCTTCTTTAGAGTCGCGAGAGAGGAAGGCCTAGAAAATTTTCTCGTTTCATATAAAAAAGTTAATGGGCTTGGAAATGAGTACGGAAAGGCTAAGAAATCCATATGATGGCCTGCTAGAAACGCTTCAAAGCACCGCTTTTGCCCACTGGGATGTGTTTGACTGGTATGTTATATGTTTGTGTGTATCTACCATCCAGGAAAAATCAGAAAGCTTCTATCTAAAAGTGATAAAGAAACATACCCCACTGTATCTTTCGGAAACTTAAGGGTAGTTTTGTATTTATGTTGGTTCCAAACCGCTTTTTTAAGAATGCATATGGAAACTTTTACTTATTGTCAAGCAATGACAACAGAAAATATTAATATCATTGTTTCCCAGCCGCTTATTATAAAAATCGATACTCTAGCGGTAGCGCGCTTGACTGTCGCTCAGGGGTCCCGGGTTCGAATCCTGGCCGGGCATTTTCATAACAAGGGAGAGGAATGTTTCCACATTAATTCTTAGAACAGGGGAGAGGTCTGCTTCCAATTCGCTTTTTAAAACAGCGGAGAGGAATGTTTCCACATAATTTTTTAACACAGCGGGGCGGAATGTTTACCTTTAATGACATGCTATGTAAAAAAAGAAATGGAGTGTCCAACGGAAGGGAATGCTTTCTTCACTCCATGGAATGTTTCCTGTTTATATCCCGGAATGTTTCCATTTCCTGGAGGGTACATTCTAAACCACTCTCACTTCTAAACTACTTATCATAATTTGTATCATAGTAGTCTTTTGGTTAATGGCTATGTGACATCACATTTAATTTAATATAGCGCCCTCTAGCGGACAGAAAGTCATGAGCAAAAAAATTTTTTTAGTGACAAAAGCAAATGAGGTATCGTTTCAAACTTTTTGATTGTCCAATGAAGATAAGTTATGCGACGTCACATAAAGTTTATTATAGCGCCCTCTAGAAGACAAAATATCAACTAAACTTCTAACTTCTAAACTACCCTAACTTCTAAACTACTAATCATAATTTGACAAATGAGGTATCGTTAGAAGCGTTTTCACCGTGCGCTGGTTAAAGGTTATGTGACGTCATACAAAATTGAGTATAGCACCGTCTAAAGGACAGAAAGTAAAATAAGCCTTAACTTCTAAAATACTTATCGTAGTTTGACAAATGAGATATCGTTGGAAGCGTTTTGATCGTTCTCTAGTTATGGATCATGTAACGTCACATAAAATTTCATATTGTGCCCTCTGGGGGACAGAAAGTCAACTAAACCCCTAATTTCTAAACTTTTTAACAGAATTTAACAAATTTATTAAAAAGCGCTCTCTAAAATGTATGAAACAAGAAAATATTCTCACCTGAAATTGTTATGTACAAACTATTAAATATGTTTTATCTAATTAATAAACAACTTACACATAATATATTTTATTGCATATAATACTAATTTATAGTGATGTTTAAAAGATATTCTCACCTGAAATCCGATACATTCTAACAGTAGTAAGCGATCAAAAGTCTAGAGCAAAGTGCATTATACATCTAGAGGGCGACATACGACACTATATAAGAGACACTAGATATACTACTACGTATTATATCTTTTAAACATCACTATAAATTCGTATTATATGCAATAAAATATATTATGTGTAAGTTGTTTATTTAATAGACAAAAAAAAATTTAAGTTTGTACATAACAATTTCAGGTGAGAATATTTTCTTGTTTCATACTTTTTAGAGAGCGCTTTTTAGCAGTCGGTTTTTAGTTTTTTGAAATTATTTTTTTACCAGAACTTTTTATTCTAAACCATCCAGAAAATGAGCCAATAACAAGGGCTTTATATAATTATGTATCTCTTAGTAATTCATTTGAATTTTCTGTTTCTAAAAATATACTTAAAAATTTTATGAATAGTTTATTCTTACTGTAGTTTTAAGTATCTATTTGATTGTTTCTGAACAGTGATCTAGTCTGTAAGGAATTTATCCAAAGACTTAATAAAGAATAATAATATTTTATTGATGATGTTGGAGTTTGGGAGAGATGAGTGGAATCGTTTTAATCAATTCTCCTAAAGCTGTTTTGTGAGACATTCATAAAAGTTAATATTTTCAAGTATTATAATATTACTATTTTTAAGAACGAATATTTTCCAGAACGTTAAATATACATTTATTTTATATCATAAAATTACTTGTAAATATTTTTTCTTCCATGGGACTTGATTTGATTAGGATGTATTATTCAACAATTCATTACATAATTAATAGACCAGTTACAAAATTATTATTTAATTTTTATCACTAAGAACAAGAGGCTAATACGGTAATATAATTTAAATAAAATATATAAATGAATTTAAAACAAGTTGCAAGAAACAGCCAAATTCTTCAATACAAAAATACAAATATTATTAAAAAAATTTACAACTAAATTATAAATTAAAGAATATTGTCGAAAAGCTGAGATTTTAGTGAAAGTTACTATGACAATCTCACGAGCAACAAAATAATTACGAAGAATTGAGAAAAAAACACCTTTTAGAGTTGTAAATCAAACTTCAAAAGTTTGTATTGCATTGAAGATTACATCGTTCTCTCTGTTATATCTTACCTATAAGAAATATGTATCTCATTAGTGTCTTTTTTTTCACCTGTGACCTTCTCTACTTTCTTAAATATTATTTGTCACTATAAAGTTAAATCTACATCAATACTTAACTTTCATCTTAACTTTTCTTTAACAGCTCTCACCATATTTTGACTAATTTTTTTTTGTCTTGACTATACTTGTGCTGTTGTTCCTGTAACGAGTTCAAAGCATTTGAATGCATTCAAATAAATTGAGGGGAAAAAATGTTCCCTCAGAACTGACAGTCTCTCTGAAATATGTTCATCCGTCTCGTCAATATTCTGGCCAACTCGAAATCTTATCCAGTTACCGCAAGACCGCATTTAAGCAAAAAATAAGGACGAGGTAATAAAAATATGATTACGCAGCTTAAATGCAAAGTAATCGCAATGAGCTCCAAAGTGATTCGATGAGACAAACGGCAAAAAAGAATCAAATCCAGATTCGATACATCAAAATAACTTCAAGCAGATGTTTTAACTTCATTCACTCAGATGTTATTCTGTATTTTTTTTACTATTAGACTTTCTCAGATTGCTGAAGTTTTAATTGAACAATCAATTGTTGGAGCTGTTTTTTTTTTGTTTTTGTTTTTGTCAAATGTTTGGCATATCCGGTTAAGACAAATCTTTACCGATTAATGATTATTGATACTAAGAATACGCAAAATATTGTTTGATGATTTTCAAATATTAATATCCTTTTACGTTAAATCTTACTTGAACTTTTACTTAAAATCGCCAGAAGCGAATTTTTTGTTAGGTTACTAAAAAAATTTGTTTGGGAAGAAAACTACTTATTTGTCAGAGCTCGCGATTCTCAAATACTATGTCAGATTTTGAGATCTGTGCGTTTCAAACAAAAAATTTTAAATTTGTAAGTTTTGCGTTTGAAGATGATTAGTTGGACAGTCTTTTATTTAGATAAGGTGCTTTAAAAAAAATTTGTTTAGTTCTAAATTCTCAAGGTTATTACTTAACACTGATTCCCATCATTCAAATACCTTATTTGGCTCCAAGTTCTTAACGCTAACGTTAATAAATGCTTCATTTAGTTTTCTTTTGACAACACAAAAGTTATATTCTACCAAAATATTTCAAAATCAGCAGATAAACTGTATTCTTTATTAATTCATCTTTTATATTCTCACAAAATGATATGTGACATTAAGCACTAAATTCCGCATAATAAATTTTTTTCAACCCACATTCAAATTAGCTGTCGTCCAACGTCTGTCTATCCCACTGTAAGTCAGTCAGTCATTCAGTCATTTTCAAAGTTCGTTTGCTGATTTATAAGTTTTTGACATTTTGCTTCGTGTTTTTTTATTGTTGTTGGCAAAACAAAACCACACTTAAAGGAATTTTGTTGTCACTGCAAGAAATGTTGCTGCTGCTGTTGTTGTTAATGCTGTTGACTTTGGAGCATATTCAGCGCTGTTATTAAGGCAGCAACATCAACGGCAACACTGTCTAATAACTTCAACAAAAACAACAGTGTTTCATACACGTGAACAATTTTGATTAAATTAAATTTAAAGCCAATAAGCATGATTTATGAGCCATTTACTTTGGGAAGTTATAAATGTTTAACATAAAATATGATTTGCATATTCTTTTACGAAATTATGCTAAATGCTATTGTTGAGTTTAATAACCACGGAAATGTTGTCTACGCATCGCAATAAAAGAATTGATTATTTGAGAAACAAATAAGGATATGAGAAACTTTTGAAATATTTGACTAGTTTGTAAAAAAAAATTATTTTTTTTCAACTCCTTCTGATTGATAGTCTTTTAAAGGAAGCTGAAGAGTTTGAGTTAGTTCACGTTAAGGGAGTATTCCTGGTTGGAAGGCTGTTTTTGGACCCTTTTTGAAAAACTTAGCATTTGAAAATGCAAAGAGTTATTTAAATTCTGTTTTTTTATTGTATTAAGAACATATTATATTAAATAAAAAAATTTTTCTTTTGTACGAGGGCTGTTCAAAAAGTTGTCGGCCTTCTAAGTTTATTCAAAGGCAATATTCACATATAAGACTTATAGCCTTTTGAATGCAAAGTTGGGCGTAAAAAAAAAAGGTATGCTGCTTGCGGCCCGGATAACTCGACTTCGGATCACCTGAAATGAAAAAAACGGCGTTGAAACGTAAACGGCGCTAGATTCATTACAGATGTAATTCTGGTCCCTACCTCAATCATAAGTTTGCGATTATTTTTTACAAAATGACGGTCATTAAAAAATGAAAAACCTATTTTGGGTCTTTTTTTTTAGTGTAAAAAAAAATAAAAAATTGTTTAAAACTGTGATTGAAATAGGAATCAGAATGCTGACAATTCTGCGTCGATTTCACTTGGTTTCATTAAAATCGGTTTAGTAGAACCGGAGAAAAGTGACTTCGAAGTTTAAAAACGTGATTTTGAAAAAACTCAAAGAAAATTCTTTAAAACATTTATTTTTTTTTTTGTGAAATACTTACATATATCAATCTGCAACGCCAGCCCTATAAAAAACTCCTTTCTCTTCTTCAAAAAATTTGGACTTTGTGCTCTTCGGGCAGTTCTACCTTCTTTTTATGCGGCCAGAACTCTGGCTTCGGACCTTTTCAAACGTTCATCGTTCCGAGACATGCCGAAATCATATGTGACGTTGCCAATTTGAAAAGCTTTGTCCTCTGAAAATCTGGCATAAGGCCAAGTTCGTTTATGTGGTTTGTTATCTGTTCAGTCATTAAAGACTCGCAGACCTCTGACATTGAAGACAGCAAACTAATAGGTCTGAAGTCACCCGGCTCACGAGCATTCGATTTTTTTGCAATTGGAATGATAGTTGCTGCCTTCCAGATTGAGGAATACCACGAGGTTGTAAGGCTGTGGTTAGTTATGTGCACAAGCGGGCTGAGCACATAAGGTAATATAAGTTTGATGAACTCGTCTTCACCGGAAGTGTTCGACTTAATTTTAGCTACACATCGTACGCCATCCAATTCATTAACAGCAATGAAACCGAACTGAGTTGAAAAATCAGTGTCAGAACTGTAGTAAGTAAACGATTGGTAAAACTGGTATCAGTTGCGACTGATGAGAGCTCACTGTCCAGTGTAAAAAATATAAGATCGTGATGTGACACAAATGAAAATTGGTCAAAAAGCAATACTAGAGATAAATCGGAAACGACAAAAATATCTAGTAAACTTGGACAGGCATTGTTGACAAACCGGGTTGGGGTATTTTTATTAACTACAGTGAGACCCACTTGAGCCAAACTATCAATAAAATCGATACAAAGGTTATCGTTAGCAAGAATATTTATAATAAAATCACCCCTCAAAATAAAATATTGATAGTCTATGGCACAAGTCAGAGATGTCTGTGAGTAGAGGTTCTAAGCTACAATTTCGATTTGGGTTGTAGACACACGATAGAAAGACCTTTGTTCCGTTGTTATGAATCTCAACGTTCAGATATTCAACATCAGAACCACTTGATGTACCAAGCACCGTTACATTTAAATATTTTTTGCAATATGTGGCAATGCTACTGCCTTTCTTATTGTACCTGTCATGCAGAAATAAATTAAAAATTTTTATATTTAAAAATGAATCATTAACATCCTTATGAAACCATGTTTCTGACACGCAAATGATATCAACGGAGCATATTTAGCCCAGTCCAACTTAAATCCATTAAGACTTCGTGCATTAAAATGTACCATCTTCAGGCCAGAGCGTTGCTTGCACAGGACTTCTATCATTATTTCTGTGTCGACAAGGAAAAACGACTAAACTCAAATATCGTAAAAAACCGATATGGCATTTTTTTCCTTGCCAATCTTTGATAGAATGCAGGAAAATATTTTTTTGCGCAGAATAAATAACCACTTAATTCTGCACCTATTATCGTTTGTAACATTTCATATATTTCAGGAAAAAGATCGGAGTTAGCACATTAAAAATATCGTTTTTTACGATAATTTGAGTTTAGTCGTTATTCCTTGTCGACACAGATTTTATGATTTTCGTCAGCCTGAAAGTTAACGCTATTCAATATCGACATAAATAGCTAAACGAAAATAACTACAAGCATTTAATTTAGAAAGGGGGAAGCAAAAGAAAGTACATTTCATTAAGCTCATCAATTTTTCAATGTCGTTGCAAAATGAAAATTTTTTCCACGTTACAAGTGAAAATCTACTGAAAAACTAACTGATGATTCCTTTAAGCTGTAATTTTATTACCGGGTGCCAAAGATTTTTAAAATTGAGAAATGAACTGAGAATAGTCCGATGATATTCTATCTAATCGAATATTTAAATTGTCTTTTAGACGTTTTTCTGCATATAAGACAATCTAGTATGGAATGCATACATAAAAGATAACTAAATTTAAGGTACAACTACTTTTTATGCATTTCAATACAAGTCATGTAGACTCGTACTCAAAAAAAAACAAAGTTCTAGTACTTTTATTCTTTTCTTTTTTTTTTTTGAGCACATTTCAGTTATTTATGTTTAAATTTTCTTTACGCATTCGTACTCAAAAAAAACAAGTCATGAGTAATAAATTGTAAGTCGTTTATTCTAAATTAAGATAATTAATATTAATAATAATTAAATCTGCATCTTCCATTTGTGCTTCAGCATTTTGTTTTTGCAAATTTTAAATTTTTTTTAAATGTTTTTACATCTGCCTCAAATAGCTTAACATACTTGACTCTGTGATTTTATATTAGATACGATTTCTAACATTTATTGAAATTTTATAGCATTCGATTTAAAAGATATTTTATTTAAAACTTTTATTTTGGATACTCAAGACTAAAAGGATTTTGCAAGGATTATAAGCATGTTTTGTACATTTTATTGAAATTAAATAGTGTACAATATAGAATCAAAGTAAAGTTTCAATTTAGCGCAGCTCTGTTCGCATGCAATGCTTGAGTTATTTTTATGATTCATCAAACTTTTTCGGCTACTTAATTAATTTTAAAAAACTATAAAAATTTGCGAACATAAACAAATAGCTTGCGACTAAATTTGGTAAATGAAATAAATCACAACAAATTGTTTAGGATTTTATTTGGCGTAATTGTTTTTTTTTTCATGACTTGTTACAAATTTTTTGTAAACCATTTTTTTTAACTCTCCTTAGCATGAAATTTGGACAAGCAACAAATTGTCGACAACATAACAATAACATTGTTGACAGCAACAACCAGTACAGCCCACATAAAATACTTTTGTCATGTAATAAGAGCACATAAAAAAACATCAACAGCAACAACATCTAACAAAATTCATTAAAAAAACTATCAACTTTGGTTTTGTGTGGTTTTTGCTCCAAATGAAAAATTAAATTAACAACAACAACAACAATTGTGCTATGCAATTATTTGTAATTAAATGTTAAACTTCATCGGTGACATCAATTAAAAACAACAGCAACAAAAAATTACAAGTTGCGCAACAGCAACTCATTGACATTAGAATCTAATGAAGCAATTGAGCTGTTGCAGCAACATCTAGCTTCAGCGACGACAACAACATCATCGACAAGAGTTGCCACAAAAGGCGGAAACTTCAACGGCAGCATAGAATGTCTTAGAATGCCTGCTGTTAATTAAGATATTTTGCTGATTGTGAATTTTTTGTTGGCTTTGAAATTAAAATTTGAAACTGGTCACGCCCCCTAATCTAAGTTGCTCATGCGCAGCTCGATTGGTGCATATGAAAAAAAATGCAATAACAACAGTAGCAACAAAACTAGACGGCCTGCAGTGACTTGTACTGCCGCGTTCCCCGCCAAATCGTTGCATGTTGCTGTCAACGCTGTCGTTGTCGTTGCTAAAAGCTTGTTATTAAAATAGTTTGTGAAAAACAAGAATAATTGCCGAAAGTATCTAGCAAATACCAATCAAGTTTTTTTTTAACTATAACGCAGTTCTATTTTTATTTATTTTGTCGTCACTTTGGTTTTTTCTTTATCCTTTTGGATATTTTTTACAGCTGCTGCCTTGCTTTATCTAGCTACATTTTGATGCTATCGCTATCTTGTATCTAGATACATTAGCCATATTACAGGGTTTTTTGCACCAGCCAGCAAATAAAATCATCGCGGGTGTTTGCCACTCTTGTTGCTGTTGTAATGCAATACGCCTGACGATAGATGCGGCCAGCGCAAGTGGACAACATATCGCTAACAACAGCAACTGTTGTAAATAAACAGAGTTTAAACTCAAACCAAAACAAGCTCTGTTATAATTAAATCTGCATCTTCTATTTGTGCTTCAGTATTTTATGTATGCAAATTTAAAATTTTTTCTTTCTGCTGGAAATAGCTTACTATGCTTGGCTCTGTGATTTTATACTAGATAAGATATCTAACATTTATTAAAATTTTATAGCGTAATTAAAAGAGAACGGCACCTGTTGTTGCTTCTGTTGTTGTTGTAGTGACTATCTTATTTGTTGTTGCTGACGTAGCCCTGTTTAGTCATTCAGCTGGCTGGTTCTAGTTTCTCATGTTACTCAGTTTCCAATACATTTCGTGTCTTGCCTCAAATGAAGCAATTAGCTAAGTTTAGATATTTTAAGATTGCATCGTTGAGATTGTTTTTTTTACATAATTTTTTTCGAAAGGTAGTTAAAAAAAAAATCACCTTTATTTTATAACCCAAAGATATGTTTTTATGGCTGAATAATATTTGAGTATACAAAAAACTGTATTTGGTAGATAATAAAAATGTATTTATTTAAAATATTAAGTCAGCAAAGACAAAACATAGCGTTTTATCATTCATACAAAGTAAAATGTATGAATAAAAATACTATTTTTTTTTAACTAATTTAAGTTTTTAATTTCATTAAAACTGTCTATTCAAATAATTTTTGATGCCAAAGTGGAGTTTTTGAATAATTCAGTTAGATTCAAAAGGTTTTTCCAAAAGATAGTAGTAAATACAATTTTAATAATTAGACAATGATTACACTAGCTTACGGCTAAAATGTTATATGAATGCCACCATCCATTCCTTATGTTCGAAGACTCCGAAAATCTACCAAAACTCGCGAGCAACAAAAACTTAAGTAATCAAAGCAAATTATGTTCAGAGAAACTACCTATACATCACTTTTTGACTACCCCGTACACTGGCGTAGCAGGCGGGGGGAAAGGGGCTGTTGCCCCCCACTTTTTTAGCTAGATAAACAATTTAAAAAGAAAAGTTATTCAAAATATCAGTTTTTTTACAACGATAATATTTTTGTATTATATAGTTTCCTCTTCTTTCGCTCTTCTTCAGGTTTCATGTGAAGAAATTTTGGTGAACTTTTTTTGCACCACCATTTGTACTGCCCCCCCCTCCCCCCCGATTAAATTCGCTTCCGACGCGCTTGACCCCGTAAGATTTGTAAAAACTAATTTTATTTTCGAGAAATTTTCATATTTTTAAGAACAATTTTACAAAAAATTCAAAATTATTATTAATTATTTATAAATTCAAGAAATCAAAATACCACTTTTTTCTTTTTGCTTTTTGCTTAAACTTGAAGGAAATATTATTTAAATAAACTCGTGTTCTAGTTTTGATGATAATGGCCGTACCCTACTGGTAGAGTGCGTGACCCGTAAGCTAAAGAACCGCGTTTAGGTCCCCAGATCGGAAGTATATTTGTTTCATTGAACTCGTAGGTCCAGTTCTCGATCATTTCTGTTCAAGCATTTAGTAACACGCACAACACATTTGATTAATAGTAGCTAAGTCTAAGTCCTTACTGAGGCTGAAATGGTCACTTTATTATTTTGCTGAAGAAAATATAATAAATTTTTCAATATCTTGCTGAAGATTAATATTTTTTTAAAAGCATTCCAAACTGAACTGATGTGAAGTTAACCCAAAATCTTCATACCAAATTTTTTAACTCAGCCCAACTTTTGAATTTGCTGCAAAACTCGACCCAAACATTTTAATTCGCCGCAGCTTATTGGCAAAAAATAGTTAAGTATTTTCTTTTAAAAGAAAAAATTAAGAAAATACGTATAATAATGCAAAAATACAACCTACTTGAGAAACAATTTGTGTCCGTACGAAACTACTCACGGACAAAAGTCCAGAGTATCGGACTCAATTTTATTTTTAAAAGCTACGAGTAGTAACGAAAAACTGCGAAGTTTATGAAAAAAAAATGTATCGCACATTGATATTAAGCCGAATGGAAACGAGCAGGACCAGCCAAAAAAATATATCAATAAAGATATGTATCGAGACTGGCCTGAGTCTTAACTAGGCATGCCAACCGTACAGATTTTATCTGTATCATGGCACAATTACTGACAAGGTAGTAGCGTAGACTGGCTTTTTTCTCACGAGCGGCGATGGGTAATTGTCAAAATTAGCTGTTCATGCAATTAATCAAGGAAAAGTGAAAAAATAAGCGACGACTTAAACATAGCTATGTTAGTCAACCGCAGCAAACTAAAAACATTACAATAAACTTAGCGAACAAATTTAATGAATTAAAAAAAATTTAAAAATAAGTACATAGCTAGTCAACAGCAGCAAACTACAACTCCTTCAGCTGTTTTTGACAACTACCAATCGCCAAAAAACTGTCACGGCTACCTTGTCAAATAGTTATGCCATGATCTGTACAGTACACAATTTTGACCCGGCGGACAGAAAAAAAAATCGTACAGAATTTGTGCAGAAATTTCGATGTCCGATTTAAGCTTAGTTGCAAATGAAAAAAAATAACTATAAAACATATGGAAAAACTTTCAAACACTTAAAACAGCAGACTGACAACATATTGTATCGTCTGAACTCCCCAATGACGTTGGTGGGTGTCATTGCGAGTTATGCCTACCTGGAAACAAATTGAAAAAACGATAGAAGAAATTAGTCAATTCAATTTAAATGAGCATTCGAATAAAGTGCACGCTCAATACGGCCACATAAAATTGTCTTGCACTGCGGAAAAAGTAGCAGAATGGAACGCAGAAAACTTGTGAACGGAGAAACGATAAATACCGCGCAAGTGCCGTATTTGAATTTTGCACGCATCATCAAATTCATTCTCTGTTTACCTGAGTCAAGTGCACCAGTCAAACGTGTTTTTTCTTTAATAAAAAACATTTGGAAGGCCGAGTCAGGCAATCTTAGCATCGACACACTAAAATCAATTCTACTCTGGGAATGATGATGAAGCTGATGGCTCTAGCAATAAGTCAGTCGTTGGCGCACAAACCGAAAATGCAGTATTTATTTAAATGTACCTGCTTATGGCAGAATAATTACAAAGTAGCCGTGACAGATGGCTATTTTCACACAAGAGGCAACTACTTTATACTATTTTTGACATTTGATGGTCGCTCTAAGACCTGCCATGGCTACCTTGTAATTATTCTACCATGCGTCTGATTAAACAACTTAAAATTATGTTATAAATATGTTATAAATTATCATGAATATTTATTATTCATGTTGCTTTTTATTATCTTTCGTTGAAAATGCAAATTTTCTTATATTAATCTTTTTCTTCATAATCATAATAAATACCAAATTGTGTACAGAATTGTCCATATTTTTGAGTTGAATTTTTATATATTTGTACATAATTTGACATAGTTGGCATGCCTAGTCTTAACTATAATGTACCCGAAACATACCCAACAAGTACCTTGAAAGGTACTTGAAATAGTACCGTAGTAAGTCTATATTATGTCAATAAAGTGCTCAAAAACGAGCGACTATATTCGGACACAATAAACTGACGAGTGAACAAATCGGTCTTCGTTCGTATATTGTGCTTGCCGAAGGTGTTCCAGAAATAAAAATTCTTTCGGTACAGAGGTCGGACATTTACCGACACGGGCACCGGACATATATTAAATACTTTTTTGACAGAAAATATGAAATTTTTTTTCGGGCTATATAGTAAAATTTGGGCTGAAGTGCAAAAAATAAATATTTTTGTGTAAAAGTCCGAATTTAAAATTTTTTTTAAACGAAAAAACTAAAGAAGTAGAAAAAGTTCCATTTTACATTTTTGTTCGAAAATTTATTTTAATGTGGCACTATGCTCAAGTCCCGCTCTATCGTCCTTGGTACCGTAAAATGGTCTTGAAGTAAAATAATAAGTTCAGAAAAAAAAATATTTTTAAAACGAATAAAACTATAGAAGCCAAAAAGGTTCCACTCTACATTTTTGTTCACAAATTTATTTTTATATATTTAATCGAACGGCACTATGCTCAAGTCCCGCTCTATCGTCCTTGGTACCTTAATTTGGGCTGAAGTGCAAAAAATCGTGATTTTTTTAGGAAAGTAAGAATTTCACACCCCAAAACTTGCACCAAAACAAAAAGTTCCATCCTGGATTTCAGATATATGATAGCTGGTAGCAAACTGAATATATTAGTCCTTAATCCCAAAATTGCTATCTATCGTCATTCATACCGTAAAATGGTATTGAAGTAAAATAATCAGTTCAGAAAAGAAAACAAAAATATTTTTAAAACGAAAAAAAATTTAAAAATTGAAAAAGTTCCACTCTACATTTTTGTTCAAAAATATATTTTTAAGTGTTTAATCAAACGGCACTTTGCGCAAGTCCCGCTTTATCGTCCTGGGTACCTGAATTTGGGCCGAAGTGCAAAAAATCGTGTTTTTTTATGAAGGTAAGAAAAAAATTGCTATCACATATCAAAAATTTAGAATGGAACTTTTTGTTTTGGGGCAAGTTTGGGATTGTGGGATTCTTACTTGCATAAAAAATCACGATTTTTTGCAATTCAGTTCAAATTTAGGTACCAAGGACGATAGAACGGATCTTGAGCATTGTTCCGTTCGATTAAACACATAAAAATACATTTTTGAACAAAAATGTAGAGTGGTACCTTTTAAGCTTCTATAGTTTTATTCGTTTTAAAAATAATTTTTTTTTCTGAAGTGATTATTTCACTTCAATACCATTTTACGGTATGAAGGACGATAGATAGCAGTTTTGGGATTAAGGCCTATTATAATCAGTTTGCTATCTACTATCACATATCCAAAATTTAGGATGGAACCTTTTAGTTTGGGGCAAGTTTTGGAGTGTGGAATTCTTACTTTTATAAAAAAATCCGAATTTTTTGCACTTCAGCCCAAATTTAGGTACCAAGGACAATAGAGCGGGACTTGAGCAAAAATAAATTTTTGAACAAAAATGTAGAGTGGAACCTTTTCATCTCTATACTTGTTTTTTATTTTAAAAACATTTTTTCTGAACTGAGTATTTTACTTCAAGACCATTTTACGGTACGAAGAACGATAGATAGCAATTTCGGGATTAAGGACTATAATCATCAGTTTGTCATCAGCTATCATATATCTCAAATCCAGGATGAAACTTTTTGTTTTGCGGCAAGTTTTAGGGTGTGCAATTCTAACTTTCATGCAAAAATAACAATTTTTTGCACTTAAGCCCAAATTTAGGTACCAAGGACGATAGAGCAATACTTGAGCATAGTGCCATTCGATTTTGCACATCAAAATATATTTCTGCCTAAAGAGGCAGGATGGAAACTTTTAATTTTCCTTAACTTTTTCGTTTTCAGAAAAAAACAAAAATTTTACCTCAACTAAGTTTTTAAGTTCGAAGCTGTAGATATGAAGGACGATTGAAAGCAATTTGGAGAAGAGGTGACAAATTTATAAATATATATGGAGGTAAAATGAATTTTTAACTCAATTTTGTAACTGCGGTGAATTCAATATTTAGATATGATTGCGGCGAATTCGGCAAAAACTTGGGCTAAAGATTTTGGGCTATCTTCAAAGAAGTCCAAAATGGCGTTACAGATTATTTGTACGAAGAAACATTAAAAAAAAAGAATGAAAATGTCTTAGTTTTAAAAATCTTTTTTATATTTGCATAGTAATTAAGTAGCACTTTATTAAGTAAAAAACAATAACAGCAATAGATATTAAGGATTTACAGATACTAGTATCGCCTGTGGTCGAAATTCGACCAACTTTTTGAAATTCCGATCGTTTTTCTCATTCTGAGGCATTAACCTTGCCTTAAGAAAATGTGTTGTACTAAGAAAATCTTAAGTTTCGAGAGAAAGCAACAGTTTTCGAGATATCGTCATAACTTTTATATCAAAATTTTTCAGAATTTACTATTTGTAACTTAAAATATGTACTATAAAAAATGCTTATTGTAGGGTATCCGTAAGAGATAGCGAAAAATGTTTGTCCTATATTGTCCTAATTTCCTCCTACGCCATGTTCTTCCATTTCTGATAGTTTAGGTTTACTTCAGAAATATTATTTCAATGCTCATATTTTAGGTCAAAGGTCACTTAACTATTCGCTGAACTTCTTCTCCCTAATCTAATTTATTTAAAAAATTATCAAAATCGGTTCAGAAAAGCGGAAGAACTGTTTTTCCTAACCCTATTTTTATATATAACGAAATGGCTTAAAACATAGATTTGTGTATAAAACTTTGGAGTGGTTTGAAATATTTGAAAAATTTTTTCACGAAAATTTTTTAAGCTGTAGAGCTTTGTAGAAAATATAAAAACAACATTTTGAAAAATTTCATTTTCATCAATAAATCTAGGGGATAAACTCATGATTTTCGATGATAGAAACTGTTTTTGCATTATGTGCCAAAATGAAGCCATTTCTGCTAATAAATGATATGTTATATGAGAGAATGTGAAAAAAGAAAATTTTATAAGAAAAAAAAATTACAACAACAAAAACGTTTGGCCTATTTTTTGAGAAAAAACTGAATATTTTAGAGGTATTTTTAAAACCATATAAAACATTAAATTGGTGAGATAACGGTAAATCTTTTCTTATTTCTCCAAAGTCAATTAATTCGTCTTTCAGCCAAAGAAAATTTGATGAAAATCGATTGAAAAATGGCCAGAGATATTTGCTTGCAAAATCAAAACTTGAAATGTCAATCGAATTTTTCTTATTCTGGGGCGATGACCCTGCTTCAAGGAAATACGTTGTACTGAGAAAATCTACATTTTTTGAGGCATCTAATAGTTTTGATGTTATTATAACGGGAATTTTTTAACATATTATCCGAAAGAAATATTACCAAAAAAGCTTTCGTATACCGTTATATTTATGCACTAACGCCGTTTCATACGAAAATATGTTGTACTAAAAACATCTATAGTTTTCGAGCTATCACAATTATTTTCATGTCAAAATAACGAAAATTTTTTCGTAATTTGCTATTATAAGAAATTTCACCATAACAATATATATTCACACTTTTAACATAAAAAAATGCTTATTGTAGGGTATCCGTAAGATATGGCGCAATATGTCGCAAGTATGTTTTGCACACCTTATCAATGTCTAAAATTTCCTCTTACATTATATTTTTCCATCTGTTACATTTTAGTTTATATTTAATAAATGCTCTTTTTACGCTCATATTGTAGGTCGAAGGTCACCAATCTAAGATGTAATCATACTGTGCAGCCAGATCTTTCATCTGATAACTCATTCACTATTCTACCTCTTCTTAGCCCTGAGATTCCTTACTAAAAATAATACAAACTTTCAACTTTAATATTTCGGGTCAGAAGTCATAAATTTAAAATCTAAAATGATTCTGCACATATAGGGCGCAGTACCTTTCGAATGATATATGTTTCATTGCCATTATTCTAAAATTAATATCGAAAAAGTGTACGACAACATTTGATGTTTACCTATTAATATATAAGAAGATAAGCAAAAAAATGTGCTGGCGTTACGTTACAAAAAACTGAAGTGATTTTTGACTTTGATTACAAAATTTGCAAAACTCTTTGAATTGGGCAAGACTTTTTGTATACAACTTTTTTGAGAAGGGCTTAAAATAACATAAGTTTATTTTCCAAGTGATCAAATTTAAAAATCTTCTCTGGTTTTTTATTTGGCTTTTTGATCTTGTGTTACTTTACTGACGTAACGTTACTTAAATTTCCATTGTAGTTTAATTAGGTAATTAATTAATTAGATAGTTAAGTAATTATGTAATTAAGTAAATAAAAAACAAAGAAAAACTACATTTGTGAAGCAGTGCAGACGATTTGATCAAAGACATTTCTGCAAAAAAAAATTGAAAAAAAATTTGTTGGAAGTAATAGATTTTTAATGTGCAGATATTCCACCAATTCTCCTTGTTCAGTGCCTAGCTCAATTAATTACACCATTACATATTATTTTTAATAAGTCTTTGCAAATAGGCGTTTTTCCAACTTTTTGGAAGACATCTCATCTTACACCAATTTATAAGAATAGTGATAAGAGAGCGATCGAAAACTACAGAGGTATTGCCTTATTGTCAACTATTCCTAAGCTTTTTGAAAAAATAATATGTTCTAAGCTCACTGAAATAGTTAATCCACACTTAAATGAACAACAACACGGATTCCGTAAAGGACGATCAACCACTACAAACCTCACAATAATGGTTTCAGATGTTCTTAAAAATATGGAAAAAGGTCATCAGATAGATGCCATATATATCGATTTTAGTAAAGCATTTGATCGTGTTGATCACGTAATCTTAACTAAAAAATTAGAAAAATTCGGTATATCAGGTTCTTTGTTGAAATGGCTTATATCCTATCTTAGTGGAAGATCCCAACATGTTAAATTTCAGGGAACTCTATCAAATAAGATTATTGTCTCATCAGGCGTACCCCAAGGAAGTTACCTTGGTCCACTCCTCTTTAAGATATTTATTGCAGATATATCTGAAGTTTTGTATGATATCCCACATCTCTTATATGTATGGTTTAGGAGTTATGGCTAAAAAACGGAAAAAAGTAGAAAATCACAAAAAAGAACATAAGAAATTAACATGTTATATATTTTTGAGAATTTTTCCAAGGATGCAGTCTTGTAGGCAGAGGCTTGACGAACAATTTGGTGCATAAATCGTCCTTTTAGGATGTATGGTTTAGGAGTTATTACGAATTAAAGTTATTCCCGTAAAAAGGAAATGCTTTACAGTAGTTTTGAGCTAAATGGGGTTGAACTAAAAAGGATCAATCACATTGCAGATCTTGGGGTTATCCTAGATTTTAGGCTGCGCTTTAATCTTCACCTCGATCATATTACATCCAGGGCAAACAAGCTTCTCGGATTCATTAAAAGACGCGCAAATGAATTCAAGAACGTCTGGGTAACTAAAACTCTATATTGCACACTAGTGCGTCCAATTCTTGAATGTTGTTGCACAGTATGGAACCCAAGTTTTGAAGTGCATAGAGATAGAATAGAATCTATCCAAAAACAATTCTCACTTTTTGCCTTGTGAGACACGTACAACCCTCGGGACTATAGAAACCTGCCACCATATGTTCACAGACTGAAAGCCATTAACTGAATGCCGTTGCCAACAAGAAGATCGCTACTCTGTTTATGTTTTATATTTGATGTCATTGCCCGAAACATTGACTGCGAATATATTTCCAACAAAGTAACAATTAATGACCCAATAAGGAGAACTAGGCATACAAGATTTCTGAGTGAGTCACAGCACCACACCACTTACGCTTTCAAAGAACCAATTAACAGATGTTGTATAATATTTAATACTATCAGCGAGCACTACCTACCACCTATGTCTAAATACATGTTCAAGCGTACCCTCTCAATCACCTCTTTCCACCCTGAGCATCTATCCTTATCACGACCACCAATCACCATCCATGCCCCTTTAACTGTTCCTTATTAATAGAGTAGCTTAATAGTCATATTTTATAAAATATGTAAGTAATAAATTCCTTCTGTTTTTTATAAGATAGCACATAAGCTTAATAGTCATATTTTCTACTACTTTGTATATAATATGTAAGTAATAAGTTCCTTCTGTTTTTTTCTTTTCTTTTCTTACCTCCTTTTCTCTTTGACGTGTTCTTGAATTCATGTCATTCAGGTGGGCGGACTACGCCCACTTTGATTAGCATGTCTTTGTATATCAAAACAAGGTAAGGGGTGAGGAAAAAAAATAAATAAAAAAAACAACCTGTTAGAATAAGTATATTGCCTTGCTTGGCCAAATAAATAAAAAGGAAAGTGGATATATTGTTCTTTATTTACAATAAATTCATTACTTATCAACACTCTTTTACTTACCATACAGAGGAGCCTTCTTATGCGACATATTTGAGAAATTAAAAGAAAGCTTATGGGGGAAAGTATTTTCTCTATCCATTGAGCCAATATTTGAAAGAAATAACGACAAATCAAAAATATTTCAATAAAAAACTTTTGTCCGCATATGTGACCATTTCACCCGAAGAGGTTAAAGTTTAACCAACATAAAAATGAACAAGAACAACAAATTCATCACTAAAAATATCAAACGAAAAATTATTATACAAAACAAATTTGTTTTAAAACAGTATTCATTTATAAGATGAAATGTTTTAAAATAGTTTTTAAAGATATAAATAAAAAACCATAATTTTTCTCTACATAATATTGCACAAAAAAGAATTGTACGTCTATACTTACGATATTATCAAAACTGCGTCTTTTTATATTTGATTGTTCATTTACATTATTTGCCTTGAAAAATTATATAAAATAAAAAATAATAAAATAAATTAATACATGACTTTTATTTCGAATTACATACGGAGTTGAAGAAAAACCGTAAGTAATTTCGTGCCTGACGGGGGTCTCGCAACCATACCACTTTTTTTATTTTAAATTATCTTTACACTGAACAATTATTTTCAAGTATTTTTTTGATTAGACATTCAAAAGATTTAATATTTCTTCTATCTAGGTATAAGAACTATAAGCAAAAACAAACTTTACAAAAAAATTGGAAGAAGTACGGTAAAATAGGTATGATTATTTGATTGTTTTTTGCCTCGATTTTTCCCAGAACCATGACATTTTTATTTGAAATTTTTTTTAATATCTTTTGACATAACTACTCATAGCATGATATTAAATGTTATTAAAATCTTCTTTGTGTAGCCTTGTTCTCTCTCGTGTTTTTATGAATTTTTCCATCCAAAAGGGCTTATTTGTAAAATGATTGCTATCAATCGATTCTGTTTTTTTTTTATTGGTCATTAAAAATTTGTATGAAATTTCTAGAGATCTATATGATCTCAAATAAGCTGATTGATTAAATAAAGGCAAAAATGTTTTATTTGAAATCGACTGTTTGAATATGTTACACTTTTTTTCCTTTTTATATAGTCAAATTTTATTATTTTCATTATTTTTTTTATTAATCACATAAATCATATAAAAATATTTGATATCTGAATTTAAGGATCTAAGTTTATAGATTAAAAAATATTACTTCAAACTTGCATTTTTCTGCGTATTGTATTTTTAGCAAATTTTTATAATTATGAAAATATCCTTTCATCTAAAATTTTTTAATGTTTTTTGAAGGTATAATTAGGAAGGAAGGAAGGAAGAAGATTTATAATATAAATCTCCTTTTTTTTCAATTTTGCATTTTATGCAATTTTGCACCTTTTTCCTTCTATTTTAAGTCTTTCCGAAAATAGTATCCAATTCATTACTCAAAGTGACTAATAATAGTACAATTTTTATCTGATGCTGTCTAACTCTATAGAGTTGAAGCAGTATTCTAAGCGTTTAGCTTTATTGCAAAAGCAATAAATATTTTATTAAAAATCAATTAAACTGAATTTTCAATCTTGATTTATTTCATTGTTTCTTTGTGTGTGCGTGTGTCTTTCTGTCTGTCTTCGTCAATCAACTCAATGTCAGCTTCTCACACAAAACAATTTAATCAATTCATCAGATCGTTACTGATCGTTGATGTTGATGTTTAATCGTGTTGAGTGTATGTGTGTGTGTCGCATATCGTATAACGTAATGTGTGTGGTCGCGGTTATGGTCGCTCCAATGGTTTTACAAACGAAATAGTTAAATCAAGCAACGCTTTACAAACACCACACATCCACAAACATGTGACACTTGAGGCCACACTTCCAACTTCATACATTCATTCGTCCGCCTGGGTTTATGCTTGTCTCTCCATCAGCAGATCAACTCGATATCAGTTTTATGAACAATACAGCTTTAAAGCAATCAATCTTTTTGACACCAATTTAATAATAATTAGATAAAATATCATTCGATACTACAGCTAAAACATCAGCAAAAACAACAGCACAAAAAATGTTTGTATTTCAGAAAATATCCAGCGCGAAACTTCAAACACCTTATTTGTTGGTGTTTCGCAGTGTAACGAGTTGAAAGAGCACCAATTTTGTGTACTAATATTTATGTTTATATAAATAAATTAAAGATTAGTTGACAACAACAACAACAACAACAACAACAACTACTACTACAGAAAATTAAACACTGCTGCATTAAAAGATCAGGGTCTCAAGTTGTCGCTACTCTAAAATTACTACAAAAGCAAATAAAACATCGCTAAACTTTGCAACAACTACATTAAAACATTAAAACATTGTTGCTGCACATGCTTAACCTCAATAATTCACAATTAAAGCCATTTTCAGTGGTTTACAGTAGAATTTAGTGTGGAACATAAATAAAAGATTAGCTATTTGTTTGAACTCAATAAAAGTTTTATTGTTGTAGAAAAAGCAAAAAATTGTTTAACTAAATTTTTCACAATAATTTGGCGTTAATTAAAAATGAACTCCTTAAAAGTTAGTTTTTTATTGCTTTAGAATTGGGTGCGTCTAAATATGGGCTTAGATAGCATGCTACACAAGCTTTGGCGGCAAATTTTTTATTTTTCAAATTAATGAATTCTCAATAACGGATAGGAAAGGCTTTTTCTGATTTTTTGTTGACATTTTTAATCAATTTTGCCCGCCTCACTGTGAGGTGCGATTTCAAAGCGACTTTTTTGCCGCATCATACTTGTAGTTTAAGCGCATGCAAACATACAAGGGCGTAGGCAGAATGAAAACTAGGGGTGCAAGATCTTATACAATTTTTTTTGCCATATCTTTCATTCATGCATTTTACGAGTTAATTATAGTCAAAATAGTTCAAAATTAATGTATGGTGTCGCCTGATCACCTGATGTTTTTTATATATAATATAAATATAAAGTTTTTTTAAATGACCTTGTTATTTATTATGTTGATTTTATATAATTTAAATACAAATTCTAAATGTTTGATAGTTTAAATCATGCTTGATAGTTTAAAATCGTTTATTGAGTTTAAGGTCAAAGTAAGAACAATTAATTGTTCTAACGAATCTTTCCAAAGAAACAACAACAACACCGTTTTTTTCAATATGAAAAGGAAAAAATCACTAGCTGATTTTATTGCAATTGCCTCCCTGCTAAAGGCTTCATCAGAAATCTTTGTGATACCCGTGCAAGCGCGCACCAGCGCACTACACCACAGAGGTAAATTGTAAATTGCATTACGGGAATTGCAATTGGTAATAGAACGCCTCAACTCCTTAGGAATAGAATTGCAAAAATCACTTTGTTAGTAGATTAATCAAATTTTGTACAGGGGTATGGAAGTTGTGTACCAAGCACCTTTTTTGAACTTGCTCCAATCTAGTAATATGCACTGAATAAAATTGGCTCCAAATAAATAAAGCGTACTCAAGGCTAGATCTTACGAGGGACGAATATAAATTTTTAAATGTGTATGGGTCAGAGAAACCAGTACTATTGCGCCTAACAAACGCTAATAGGGAATATGATTTAAATGACAGCTAAAACTAAGGCCTGAATCAAAAATAACGCATAGATCACGAATTTCGGATAACCTTACAAGCTTAGTGTTATCTAAGGTGTAATCAAACGATATAGGAGAAATTTTTTTTTAATAAGAAACAACAAAGCATTTTAAAAGGTTTAGTGAAAATTGGTTTAGATTAAGCCAAGAAAAAGCTTTTACAAGATCCGCCTGAAGACGATAAGCATCCGATTGATTTTTAGCCTTATGGAAAACTTTTAAGTCATCTAATTTTAAGTATTTGTAAAAAGACAAAGTTTTCTCAAATCGAAAATGTGTGTCTTTGCTAATTTACCCCCAAGATTTTTTCCAGATCCGCCGCTGATTGACACAGAATTATTTCACAATAATGTCTACAATGTAATATACAGATTTATTACCTTTTTCGCTAGCATTTCAGAATTAATGTTGGATAAAACCTTAATTATTTTATATATAAAACTTTATTCAAGTTCACGCATAAACAATAATAATTTTGACAAATGCTTGGGCGATCGAAAGGCGATAGATCTTCCAACGACAGTCGGAATGAAAAAACGAAGACTTAGAAAATTTTTCGTGAATCGCGCAATCATCGCTTGAGTGATCGAAAAGCGATCCATCTTTCAAAGGGCCCTTGGGAAACGATCTTCCAATCGTCCTCCAAACGTTTGCAGGAACATTTTTAAAACATTGTCAAATTTCGCCTTTTTTGTCGCATGAATAAGGATCTTCTATAATAACACAAATCAAAATTGGTTGAAACAAAATCAAAGGCAGAATGTATTCTGCTTACAACTCTGCATTACAATGTCAAATCACCGAAACATTTTTACAAGTGGGAAAAATGCTAAAGAGAACATCGAAACAATATTACGAAAGTAAAAAACTGTATTTTCACTGTATTGATTCACTTGCTTGTAAGAAGATACGTTGTACTGGAATTACACTATTGCATAAACAATGAATACATACTAACCACTCTTGAATAAAACAAAACACTTTTGCATTGGATCTCACTTACAGTTCTGCATTACAGTAGGATGAATGATAAAATATTTGGTTATGGCATGAAATAGATTCGCAGTACCGAAAGAGTCTTACCAGTGGGTAGTGTAAAAAGTTCTCCCTCCTGTCACAGTGAATGCCGTCAAGTCTACGTTCCGGTTCAACTTACAGCTTGGACGTTGCCACATCAACGCTTTCTAGCAAGATCGATGATCTGCTCAAATTGATTTAGTTGCGCATGAAAAGAGTCGCATGCGATGCAGCTTAATTACTTCATATCTAAAAAAGAGGGCCAAATCAAGACCATGGCTGCTCCGAATCTCATAATTCGTTTGTGGTTGCGTTTGCGTGCAGAACGACTGCAGTTGCCGCAATAATTGTCGCCTTTATTACGCACATAAATTGTGCGACAGACAAACAGCAGCGAGCTCGAAACACCGCACCAAGAAATGCTGCTGCGATCATCATCAGCGTGCCTGCATTTCATTAATTCTCTCTAACTGCTCAATAAAATTTATTTTCCCTACCCGGCGTCCACTCCCTGCGCACAATGTATGTAATGCAAGAACTGGGCTGTGCCTGAAGCTTGCCAAAGCCCGGCACTGTTGCTTGCTGTGCTGTCGGCGCGTTGCTTAAGCTTTTTGAAAAGACATGCTGCGGCCTTAAGCCGATCGGCACACCGACGTTACAGTTGTTGTTGTTGTTGTTGTTGTTGATGTTGTTCTCGTTGTGTATGCTGTCAACTTGGGTGGTCTTTAGCAGCAGCAGCAAAGCAACAACAGCTCTACTAATGGAGCAAAAACACCACAACAACTTTAGCAACAACAGCAATAAGCTATGTATTCAACAGTGTTTGGCAAACTTTTCATTGTTGGCTGTCTTTGTTCAATGCTAGCTGAATTTTAGATAAGTTGCAATGTTCTGGCAGGCGCCATGCAAGTCCTCTCGAACGTTCCTTAAACAGCATCGCCTGACCTGCCCCACAATCCTAGTTGGGAGTTGGCTGTCGCTTGTCTTAGGACTTTTAGTCGCAGTCGCTGCCAGCTGTCCCCTCAAAGTCTTAATAATTGTTTGAAAAATAATTGCAAGCGAGTTAATAGTTTGTTGTCTACAGATGCAATACGATGCGATCAGATCTTAAATGATCTGCTGTTGCCTCCAAATGGCTATTGATCAGGCTTGTTCCAGTAGCCAAGATAGCTGAGTGAACTGTTGATGCTTGAGTCATCAACACATTGAGTCAAGGTTTTGTCATAGACTTTAAGATAGTTTAAGAGTATCGGTAGGTAGTGAGGATGCAGAGAGCCAGATGTGAGGGGATCGTTTGACGGTACATTTTTTAAAACAGGCGTCACAGACGTAATCAGCGTAACTGGAAATCGCAGCTGAAGTGAACTTGACTTTAACTAAATTTGCAAGAGTTTTTTATGCGAAAAATTATAACGCAATCTTACACTCAAAAAAATCTGTTTCCCTTAAATTAAGAAACTGTGGCATCAATTCATAAGCGTGGTTTTTTCTATATTCTATAGAGGTTTCTCCTTAAAGTAGAATTCGTTGCAGCGTTATCAAAACAGTTTCTTAGTTTTGAAGACAAGTTTTTACTTAAATATAAGAAATGAAGGTATGATAAAAGTTAAATTTCCAAAAATTGTGTAAAAGAAGAAATAATTTGAAGAAAAACTATTTTTATTGATATCAAGTCCGCTTGCAATATTCTACAGCATGATTTCTTAAATTTCGATAAATATAAGTTACAATACTGGGATATTTCATAGAAATACATGTAAGTTTGTATTTTTTTCTTTTGTACACCACAAGTGATTTATTTTAAGGATATTTCTAGAAAAAAATTTTAGAATTACTTACAAAGCGAACTATTCCAAATGAACCCATCGATTGTTTAATTGCGATGGTCGAATAGATAAGCTGATGGACTTACACTCACGCGCCCGAGGTTCAAGTCTCCGAAAAGTGGAAATTTTTCAATTTAATTTAATGTTAATAATAATGATATTTGAAGTTTTTCGTCAGTATAAAAATAATAATTATCACAGGATGCTGTATAAAATCTTAAAAAACTTGGTTTGTTTTTTGCAAAAATTCAAAAATTTTTCCAGGGATTCGATGAAAATTTCTTAATTTCAAAGAAAATGTTTCTTTAGTTATAGCCGATGATAAATAATCGGCAGAAAAACTTACTCAAATGTCCTAAGATTTCAACACAATTGGGCTAAGTTTCTTCAATTTAGCGAAATAGTTTGTATGTAAATGATTGGATAATTTTCCTAAACTGTTTTACACTTCTGGTGTCAATTTCACGAAAAATATACACTTCATTTTTAGAAAATCCGCCATGGCTAGTTTTCTAACAATTGGGTGCTATTCTTCTAGATTTTCTGGATATTTTTTTCTGAGTGTATATATTCTATGATCTGTCAAGATGCTTCATATTTTTGGTTATGTAAACCATTATACGATATTACGAAAATTTTAAAAATAATTTGAAGATCACTAAAAATCTGCGTTAGATCAATTTTTGCATTAGCTTCGGCAATTTTGGAAAAGCACTCAAGAAGATCACTTGGCTAAAAAAAATCATGATCATATAATCTGTGTCGATACGCAATAATCGCTTAAGTCGAATTAAGGCAGAACTGAGTTATTAATGTAGCTCTAGCACTTACGCATATAGCACTATAAACATTCAAAATCTGTAGCTTCTAGCACTACCATAGCCAAAGTTATAACACAACAACAAAAGACCCTTTCATATAACTTGTATGGCCATTGAAAACTTGGAAGCAAGCAGTTTGCATAAGCATAAGAAATATTATTTTTTAACACCGAGAATATACTAAAAGACGAATATGTCAAATCAATACGAATTTACTATAATCAAGCATTTTAAACTATAATTTAGAACAAATTATCACTACTAGCATTTATTTCTAATATTCACAATTATTTGGAATTCTGTTATTACAGAATAATTTGCTTGGGTTATTTAGCTGTTACAAGGCCTGAAGAATTAAGAATTAGACATCAGGATAATTTTGTTTTTTTTTAAAAAAAAAAAAGATCATAGAACCAAGGCATCTGCCTTATACAAACGTCTTTGACCTGAAAGGAAAGGGATAGATTATTTAGAGGAATTGATTAAAAGCATACGTGAATTATTGATAAGGCGAAACAACCGTGAAAGACAATTTGAATATCTTTTAACATCGGCAAGCATTTCCAGTCTTTAGTTGTTCCTATACATTTATTCCACATTTTCCACAATTTAGTTGTGGATTTTTAGTTTTCCATAACTCTTAAATGTAGGAAAGAATAAAGTAAGTGTAAAGAACCATGCCCGAACCCGGATTGAACCAGGGACCTCTGGGTTGATAGTCTAGCGCACTCTCCACTAGACTACAAAGGCCGACCGATCTTTTACAATCTTATTGCAATGTTGCAAATGCGGTTTTGCAAGGATAAATTTTTGTGAGCACACCTTTAATATTATGATGTTGCAAGTGCCTTACAGCAGTTGTTTTTTCTGAATTTCTTTCTTCTTGCAATTTTTGTTGGAATATTCCGCTTTCATTTTTTTTTATAAAACTCTGCCATTTCTTTAATACTTCTTTCTTTTAGTACAAATTGAACTTTTTTGCCGATAAAAATGTAAACAATGGCTGCATTCTATCCGAAAAAGCGCTCAGGTAGCGAAATAGCATAAAATATTTTCGATTTATAAATTGTGACAGTTCAAGGAACATGTTCTGTGAGCGCATACAATTCAGCCTGAAAGTTGTGGAACAGTTCCTTCCGCTGAATGCAGGCCATAGCTGCATTCAGCGCATACAACAGTTGGCAACTGTTGTGTAAAAATTCGCTGAATGGTACAAATTTGGTAGCGCTAACTAAAACTGATAAAGTAGCGAACGCCTTTTAATCGAGCGAACAAATTCTATGTTACATGAACACAACTGTTTGCTTAACTGTCAGATGCTGTTACTGACGCTGTTAAATTAATAAACGCAGAAAGAACGCAGCAAATTTAAGTGAGAAACCTTTGCAATTGAATTAAATTTACATAAAAATTAAATTGGATCTAACTTCTGACGTGTAGAGTAGCAACACATTCAGAGAAAAACATCGTGAACTAAGGTAGCGCTACCATTACATTTCACAACAGTTGTCTGCGCTGAATGCGGCCAATGAAAACAGCTGCTCAATCAGCGGTGTTTAAAAAAGTATCGGTGGTGTTCAATGCAAAACTAACACATTAATTCACAATAGCGTCATGCAATATTATTGGATTTGCATATGCAAAAGCCTTTTGTTGTAGCAAATGCATGAATGTTGCAAATGCATATCAATGCTTTTTGCTTTCGTAAGAGCAGCTAATTTTTCATTTGCAGCGATGCAGCAATATCGTGAATAACCCTAATAAGGATTTTATATTTCAGGTAAATATTTTTATTAAACGTTAAAATATATAGCTTTTTAAAAGCATGATAAAGTAATCACTTTCATGATTGCTACATCAAAGATAATATATTAAATTGAAAATGATATGACCTGAGAAAAAAAATCCACCATATAACAAACGTCAAAGAAGTATATAAAAAAAATGAAAAAATTAACATTAACCAGATGATTGTCTCTTCTTTAGAAAATGACTTTTTTTCAAACAAACTTTTCTAGTTTTATGCAAATTATCTACTTGGGTTAAGCTATTCTAGTATATTTCTATTACTTAAATTTTTAAGGAATTGTTTAACCCGAAACACTCTGTCGTTGCCATATGGCAACGCAAGCACAAACACTTAAAATGTGCTTATTTTAGTTTAAACTATTTTATATTTGCGTTAACAGGTCATTCTGAAAATTTAAAAAAAAAATTTACTCAGGGTTATTCGGGTCAAATAAACCTATTTGAAACATTGCATGACTCCAAACACAGCAATTTACCTCAAAGTTATAATTTTGAGCCTGGCATAATACAACCAACCTGGCATAAAGTTTTGAGGTCAAAATCTTTAAAAAAGATAACTAAGTAAAGTTGTGCACTCAGATAACACTGGCTTACAGTTAAAATATACATCCAATTCCACTTTTTTTTTCTTATGGACTATAACCTGCTTAACTCAAAAATTAACAGGTTTTAGAGATATGAATATTTTAATTCTTTTTTTTTATATCTTTCGGAGGTAGCTTCACATATCAGACTATATCTCGAGTTGGAGACGTCCAATAGAGTCACGCAAGATACCATTATAAAAATTATTTAATTTTCAACAATATTTTCAAACACTACTTTCCAATCAGTTCGATAGTTTAGGCATGATAAGCCAAAACATTTGACAAAAACTTGAACTTTTTGGCCAAAATTTTAATCTATAATTTATTCTATCACCATAAAAATTAGGAACAAATTTACAAAATATATAAAAAAATTATTTACTTATAAACCACATTTACAAGAAGCAAATGAGTTATTGTTGAAGAAAATCTATGGATAAATACTGGACTTATGAGCAATTGAGTGATGGTATCAAAATTCAATTCTTACTCTGTTTTTGCATCTATATCCTACAGCTGAACTGGTAAGAGTATATTTACTTTGTAAAAACTTTTTAAGGACCAGAAAGAGCCATGGCCGGTAAAGAATAGTATATTTATTCTTAAACAGCATCCATCCTCCATTGAGTAAATAGTTTTTCATGGAGATTAATTTTTCGACGCGAGGGGTAGATCCCCGGCAGACCGCGTGGGTTGTGAAGCCATTAAACATAAAAAGTATTGAAAGGAGCTGAAAGTAGCAGCTGGTAACCGCACACGATTACTTGTTTTTAATTTAAACTTTTGAACGGGAACCCTTTTCTTTTTTCCTAGGGCCGACTCGCTTAGTGCCCTCACGCCAAATGTTTCTATTGCGAAAATAAAAGAAGGAGCTTTTTACGGTACACAAATAATAAAAGTCAAAGTATTGAGATCAAACGAAGAATAACTCTTGCCAACAGGTGTTACTTTGGGCTCAGTAGCAGGGTTGCCAGTTTGGTAATTAATTACCAAATTTGGTAGATAATTTTTGACTTGGTAATTTGGTAATTTTTTTACAGTTTTGGTACCTTTTTTCCTTTAGATTTTCCTAAAAATTCAAAATAATCAGTTTGCAAGACTTACATAAAAAATTGAATTTAATATTACATTAAACATTTTTTAGTGCAGCATAAACTTTATAATTTGTATTGAACATTTCTCTAAGTTTTCCGAACGCATCATCTGAAAATATTGCGAATCATGCCAAAAGAAAATGTCAAAATATTAAAATTTTTAAATTTAACGTTAACAAAGAAGTCTTTTGTAAAAACGAAGCTACAAAACAAGTTGAGTTTTAAAACAATAAATAGCATAATGATTTCAAAGGAACGCTGCGAAATGAGAGACAAGCCTCATTATTTGTGGTCACCAGAAAAAGATTTTTTGATTTAAAATTGAGATTTGTTTACCATAAGCTCTAGCTTAGGAGTTACAGGCAAAAATGTAAACACCTGTTATGTTCTAACAGAATAATATCTTTAAACTGAATCAGTCAATTTCGATCGTATTTGACAGCTTTGATTAGGAAACATTCAGCAATGTCATGCTTAATTTTTCACGCGTAATCGGAAAAGGGAGTTTTTATTTTTAAGATAAAGCTCTAGAACATTTTGGACATTTTTAAGTTATTTTTTCCTGAATATTTTTCTTCTTGTTAAGTTTCGTGAATGTTCTTGAGGTTTATCCTTATAATGAAAACTCTCTTTTGTAATTCCACTTGAAAAGTTATTCCTAATACGGCTGATTAGGTCTAAACATTTTTGTAAACAAATTTTTTTCAGCTTTTGTTTTGAAGATAATGGCCTTGAAAATCATAAATTTTACAACTTTTTCACAATAAACATATTTGCTACCATGAAATATCTGAATCATAAAATATCTTTTGTCTTTGAAGTTTAAGCATTCATTTGACCTTTGCAGATATTGTGGATAATTCCAGATATATTTGAAACAACGAAAATTGATTACATGAAAAATTTATAGGAAAAATTTCTAAAGTAACTTACAGAAAAATTAGGGTTTTCCAGCCGCTTAAAATTGCTTTTAATTTAATAAAATTTTCGTTTCTTTCACAATATGTTTTTCTAAAACGTAAAAAGATATCAGCAAAAGCCTTAAATACTTTGCAAGAGTTTGCGCTTAGGAGCAGTTATTGGAAAAAGAACTGTATATCATATTTTTTTCATAACTCCTTAACTTGAAGTGATGGTGAAAAAATTTCCTTTTATTTAAAATCAGTGCCCGTAGTTATAATTGATATCCTATAAAACAAACGAGCTGTGTATTTTCTAATTTTTAGTTATTAAAAAATGATTAAAATTTAAACTTGAGGAAACCGATAGTTTTTTAAAGCATTAAATGCCATATATTTGTATTTATTCATTTACTTTCTTTAAATCAATATTCATTGCCAATGAATGCGGTATATTTTTTTAGTTCCTACTTATTTCAAATAAAAAAAGATAAATATCTCATTTTTATAGCATTAATTTACAATTTTTTGTTTTGTTTTGTGACAAAAAAATTACGTTTACCTGAATTTACTACTAATTTGTGATTTTTATATTAATATAATAAATAAATTTTAAACATGAAAAAAGTTGTACTTTTTTTATATATTATTTTAACTAATTCAAATAAAAAAGATATACGTCTCATTTTTATAAGTATATGAGTTTATGAATTTTACTTATTTTGTGATTTTTAGTTATTAAAAATAAGAAATTTTAAACAAGAAAAATGTAAAACTTAATAATATTACTAAATTTTTTTAACACTATTTCTGTTTATTAATTTTAAGTATTTTAATGTTGAATACATTTTTTTATTAACAAAAATTATAGTTTTATTGATTTTCTAACTTTAAAAAATTTTTGTTTATTTAATTAATTTTTATTTAACTTTGGTAACTTTTTGATGAAATTTTGGTAACTAAATTTTTTTACAAGTGGCAACCCTGCTCAGTAGGCAATTGAGAAGCAGAGCCCTCTCTCGACGAACGAAAATCACGCTCTAAAAATTTGCTCATCATGCCCGTCCTACAGTTCAGATGAAAAGACTTTAGGAGCATTCGAGAGAAAGATTCTTCGTAAGATCTACTGACCAATCTGCGTCACTGGCGAGCACCGAATACGATGGAATGATGAACTGTATGAGCTGTACCCTGACATCGACATAGTCAAGCGCATTAAAATCGAGCGGCTTCGCTGGCTTGGTCATGTTCAGCGCATAAAAGACGATGCTCCAGTGAAAAAAACATTCCATTCGGTCAACGCAGACCGCATCTTCGTTGAAAAGACCAAGTAGAGGACAACCTGACGAAGCTTGGAATTTCCAACTTGCGCCAGCAAGCGAAAGACAGAAATTGTTGGCGCAAATTCTTAGATGAGGCCAAGACCGACATACGGTTGTAGCGCCAACTAAGTAATTAGTAGTAAATAAGAAAAGTGCTCAAAGACCAATATTTTACCTCATTATTGCTAACTATTGATGCTGCAGCTTGGAAGTCATTCCAGTTGATTGTTCAAAATTTTCTAGAAAATAACAAAAGTCCGAATTACAAGAAAATTGTTGAAGATTTGCCCAAAAACTATGCAAAAATGGGTATATTATTTACATACTTTATGAATATTGTTATTTTATATAATTTTTCGTCTAGGTATTTCAAGTATTTATTCATTGCATTTTTTTTTTTCAAAATGACAAGTCTGTAAATTCCATTTCAATAGGCGTAAATATGTCGCTCAAAATAGTAGTTTTAAATAGTGGAGTTCTTCCCAGAGAATCTCGGTGAGGTGACGAGCATGATCAAAGATTTTACCAACAAATGAAAATCATTGAGCAGCGCTATAAAGGATTTTGGGATGAGAGAATGCAGGGAGATTATATTTGGTTTCTTATTAGAGAAACGAACCTAGAGAAAAAAAAGACAAAGCTAGGGCACAAAATATTTCGAACTTTAACCATAATATTGATATTCGATAATAACAATTAATGAAATTAATTAAATAAACATTTTTTATATACTATTTAATTTTTGGCAAGAAAATCGATGTTTCTCGTTTATTTTTTACCATTACACCCAAGAAACTGAACCAATTGGATAACAATGTTAAAAGTATTTGTTGGAAGTTTTATATATATGTCTCTGTCTTATATGTGAACATTATTTCTCAATAAATTACAAAAAAAAAAAAATTACAAATATGTTGATTTTACATCTATTACGACCTAATTGGATATCTTTAACTCGAGAATTTATAGGGTATAAATACTGGATTGGACAATATTCCATTTTGATACCATCACTCAATTGCTCGCAACTCTGGTATTTATCCATAGATTTTCTTCATCAATAACTCATTTGCTTTTTAAAAGTGTGGTTTATAGGTAAATAATATTTTTTTTTTAAATATGTTACTAATTTTGCGTGGCGATAGATTGAATTATAGATTTAAATTTTGGCCGAAAAATTCAAGTTTTTTCGTTTATTTTGACCTTTCACTGTTAAAATATCGAACAGATTGGAAAGAAATGTATAAAACTATTTTTGAAAATTTAATTTAATGGTATCTTGTGTGACTCTATTGGACATCTCTTACTCGAGATATAGTCTGATATGTGAAGCTACCTTCGAAAGAAAATAAAAAAAAACTCTAAAGATCATATCTCGAAAACCTATCTATAAAAAGTTTTTTTGTTGTAATTTTTGAGTTAAGCGCACCATAATCCATAAGAAAAAATAGCCGCATTGAATGTACATGGACTTTTGTTTTTTGTAAGCCAGTGTAATTGATACATTTTCAGAAAAATACAGCACAATATTCATATATCTGAAAAAATATTTTAAGAAGCTCAATTTGGAAAAAATATCAATATGCAAATTTTTCGCATTTTTTCATGTCATATTGTAGCACATATTGAGATCATTACAGCACATTAATCAAAATTTTGAAAATATTAAAAGAGGTATCTGCAAAATTTATCGCAGCACAACTAGTGTTCTTCTCAAGACCATTTCAAAAATTTTGAAAAAACTAAAAGCATAGAAACCTTGACTTTTTAAAACATCTAACCTAACAAACAATTTCGTTTGTAATGCGGTACATGATAGCACATGATAGCACACATGTAGCACATAACAGCACATATTTTTTTAAACTGTAAAACAACTTGTTGAACTTGAACATTAAAAAATGAATAAACAATAAGTGGCAACATTATTGCATTAAAATTTTGATTTTTTTTTTTTAGAAACTACAGAAAGGTGACACGGCTGATCTTGAAAGAAAATCAATCTTTAATAAAGTGAAATCAATTTCAACATCAAAGCCTCTATCCCAAAATGATGTGATCACTACTCAAATAATAACTTGGATTGCTTAATTTAAGCTGAATGCCCTAAGACGACAGCCAGATCTTAATCTTGAGCTGAGCACGATCACTTCTTCTTCCTTCACATGTCAAAAACGGTTGCCCGATCGACCACACACACGCACGAACTCAATTTAACAGCTATGAAAGAAGCTTAGATGTCGAAAAGTCGTCAATGTCAAGAGAAGGCAAACCAACAAAGCACAGGCGATCGAGACGAACAAGTATTTCAGCAGCAACAACTCATTTTTTCCATGCATCCAACATCTAAGAGTGAATAACAACCACTAAAACAACAACAAAAGCACCAACTACAAAAACACTACCATCAAACTTCTATTCAAAGAGTGTTTAAGAAAAAAAGGCCGTCACAATCTTGAAAAAACAAAATAATTTTGATGGATTTTTAAGTAGTAGTAAAAATAGGTAGAAAGCACCTTAAAATTAAGGCGTAGACTGGCAATAGAAGCTGGTGATAAATAGTGGCGTTGCTTTGTTGGAGTCAGTCAAACCGTCAGTTGCACGTCAGGCTTCGCCAGATCAATTCTGCTGGGTCTCACTTCTTTTTTGAGTGAGTCAATTGAGAATAGTCTACGTTACGCATCTTTGGAGTTGGCTGTAAAGGGAAAAAGAAAAGCACGCGAACTGTTTTAAGAGAGCGAAGGGGGGGGGGGGAAGCCAATACGATCAACACTTTATGAGTTTTAAAGAGCCAACACATAATTATGACATAGATCGTGTAAAAGTGACATGAGATATTGTCACGTTTTAACAACATCAACATGATCTTGGACCTAAGTGTTCCATGGACCCACATGGCAATAAAACTTGTTGGGGGTCAGTCATATAGTCATTTGAGACAACAACTCATTTGACAATCATAAAACATCAACGTCAAGTTGACGTTTATATTCATCCTTTAATATTCTCAAGCCCACATAAACAAACAGTTGACATTTGATCTGCAGAGATGGGGAATAAAATTGCCCGCACACTCTCTCTCTCTCTCTCTCTCTCTCTCTGTCTCTGTCTGTCTCTCCCACTCTCACTCTTTTCACCTCAACGATTAATGATTTTAGCATCTAACATCCGTCAAAATTAATTAAGTTTGATTTTTTGTTCATTATAAATTTTGCTTATTTTTTTGTACTAAGCAATTTGTTTGATCAAACCAAAAGAGCAACAATAAGTATATACATTTTTTTTTTAATTCCTGCACACACTCCGCTTCTCAACTACGCTTTGCTTCACCACGATCATTTGCCGCAATGATAAATGAAGTCATTTCAAATAAATTTTGACAGTTGTAAATACCTGTCCAAACGCAAATGAAGTTATAAAAATGATTTTACTTTTTTGTTGTTGTTTGTTTCAACGCGTAGAGAAACTCGTTTCTTGCGCTAAGAGTTCGTTTCGTTTTTTGCCCCAAACATTTTGGGTGGTCTGGCTCATGAGCATGCGCAAGTGAGTACCATGGTATACCGTGCTGTGGAGCACCACAACCTACAACAAACAATCATAGATGCGCACACCATCAGCCAGCGCGTTGGGCTGGGCTGAGTAATAAAAGTGTTGATTACCTACATATAAAAGCGAATTTTATACTTTTTTTTTTGAAAATATTTTATTGCCAAATTAAAATTCGATTTAGAAGTAAGCGATACAAGCGAATGACTTCATTACTATTATGGTCGGTGTTAAATAAAAAACTAAAATTATGTATGTTTTAGAGAGAAAAAGAACTGAATAGTCATGAGTGGAGATAAAAATAATCTAAACTGTTATTAATATATTAAAAAAAATTTATAGACAACAGTGTGTTATGGATACGGGAGATTGATGATATACATATTTGTTTAAGAATCTAACTCATTAAAGGTTTTCGTATTCAATACGATTATTGAGCTTCCACTATAGCAATAAATAAAACATTCTAATAAACAGTTGGAAAATTTATATCAAACTAATAAAAATTTGATTTTAATTACTAAATTTTTGAGAAATCTCTATCAATGTATTTAAGATAAGTAAAAAATTCTATGGTTTCATTTATTTATATTGACAGATATGTATTTTCAGTTATATTCTATTTAACAGTAAAAATTCCGGGCCGAATTTAGACAGTCGTAATGGAATATTTAATTAGTTTTTTAAATAACTACTTTAAGAGAACGGCATTCGTTGTCGTACAAAACAAATTCTTTTGTACAGAAAACCGTTTCAAAACGGAATTACCTTTTTATTTTGTAAAACATACTTACAGTGTGGCCAATAATAACTGTCAGTAAAACAAAGCGTTAGAAAAGTCAAACTTTTCAGCGATTTTTTATTGCACATATTTCAAAGGCTTAACCATTTTATAAAATTTTCTAAATTAATGATAAAGTTAAAATTTCTCACCCTTTTCTTTTATCACTAGACATCAACGTTTAAAAAACGTTTCACAAGCGGCACGCATTATATTCTGATCCATTTCGTTCCAAATCCTTGTCAAATGCTGGTTGAATACATCAACTGTTAAGCCTTTCTTTGAACCAATTTTAGCTAAAATAAAGCCCCAAACACAGAAATCTAAGGGATTTCGGCAGAGATAAAATCAGGCGAATTTTCTCGGCACCAGTCTTGAGTGCGCTTTGCTTTATGGAAAAGTGCAGAATCTTGTTGAAAACAAAAATACTCGTCTTCGTACAATATTCTGGCGTGGAGAAGAAAACGGTCTTGTAAGACATGTTCGAGGTAGTAGTTGGTATCAATTTTGACACCCTGATCGATAAAAAGCAACGGTATTTTCCCTTTTTTGTGTTACCACTCCCCACACCATAACTATGGTCACGTTTTGATATCGCTCAACAGCACATTTATCTTTTGGAGCACTCGCAAAACTTCTTCGGCTATTCTGCTGGTTATGGCTGTCTTGCAGAAAGAACAGTTTTCCATTCGAAAAGATTATCTCAATTCCACCGTGCCAGGTAAGCAACTCCTTACTTTTTGTAGCACGCAAGTGCTTTTGCTTCTCTGTTAGCCCAAGTACGCTTTGCTTCTTATAGGTCTTGAGTTGTAGGTCATTTCTGATAAGAAGCTGCATAGAAGACTTGGATATTTTCATATCCTTTGCTAAAGAACGGGCCGATTGAGCAGGATTTTGTCGAAATCGTTCTCTTATTTTTTTATTACGGAATTTGTTCGCTCAGTCTTACTTCGACCAATTTTTTTTTAATCTTCCAGCTTCCCGTTTCCTTATATCGTTTTACTGTCCAATAAATTAATCTTTCCCCTATTCCTAGTGGTTTAAGTGTTTTTATGTCACAATTTCTATAATTTTTTTTTTAACTAATTGATAACTAGGTCACGATTAGCTTCCATAGCACGTTCGAAATTTATATACAAAATTATCATCAGAATTATTAGAACCGTCGCAAGGAATTAAATTTGCAAAAGCAATATATACTTAGATTATGATGCTTTTTTTGTTCTGTCAATTCTTTTTCCATATAAATTATAATAAACTCTTTTTCTGTTATTTTTTATATTCAGTGAGTTTGCCGGACAAAGAATTGGAAAATACTGATTACGACGCTAATGCGCTTGCACGGCGTGTCACAAAGATTTCTGATGACGCCTGTAGCAGAGCCGAAATTGCAATAAAATCAGCTAGTGATGTTGTAACGGGGATCCCGTACAAGTTTGCACCCCGCGCACTACGCCACTACCCTACTACACCATTGTGCATCCAACTCAACCAACAGCCAAACCCACACACACACACACACACACACACACACACACACACACACACACACACACACACAAGCAATTTGGTTTTAGACGAGGAAAATCGACCATCGATGCTATCCAGGCAGTTCTGACTATAGCTCGCGACGCTACAAGTGGCATTAGGTGGAAATGGGGTGATAAGCAGTACTGCGCAGTGGTAACACTCGACATTAAAAATGCTTTCAATTCGGCTAGCTGGCCACGCATATTGCAAGCGCTAGGCACATTCGGTATTCCAGGATATCTTCAGCGAATTATCGCCGATTACCTTAGCAACAGAATGCTGCTTTACGACACAAACGATGGCGTCAAGCGGTACAAAGTATCCCGGGGTGTCCCACAAGGCTCAGTATTGGGACCAACCTTGTGGAACGTTATGTACGATGATATTTTCCGTATTGTTCTCCCTGAGAATACTTCATTGGTAGGCTACGCGGATGATATCGCCCTGGTTGTAGTAGCAAAGCACCTTCACACTCTAGAAGCATCATGCAGTGAAGCGATTTCAAGAATTACGACGTGGCTGCGAAGTGTTGATCTTAAGCTTGCAGCGCAAAAAAGAGGCGGTTCTTCTGAGCTCACGTAAAGTGAGGGAGTGTTTCACCTTCAGAGCAGAAGAACATATTATAACCTCACAACCAAATTTGCGATACCTTGGGGTTGTAATTGACACACGCATGTCTTTTAAAGACCACCTAATGTCCGTTAGCGAAAAGGCATCGAATGTCAATGGTGCACTCTCGCGCATCATGGCGAATATCGGTGGACCTAGATCCAGCAGAAGAAAACTCCTAGCAAATGTTTCGAGCTCCATCATGCTTTATGCAGCACCAGTATGGGCGGATGCTACGCAAAGGTCGTCCTACATATCTGGCATTCGGGCGACTTATCGTCTCAGCGCATTGAGGGTCGCTAGTGCGTTCCGCACAGTGTCAGATGACGCTATTGGTGTAAAAGCAGCTATGCCACCGATCGATATACTGGCATGTGAACTGCAGCGCTGCTACAAAGCTGGTGAAAATGCCTCAAAGGCTGACGAAAGACGGCGCAGCAATGAGTGTTGGCAACGTCGCTGGGAGCAGTCTCAAAACGGAAGATGGACCTTTTCCCTTATCCCAGACGTGGACAAATGGGCCAATCGGAAGCACGAAGAAGTGGACTTCTATGTGACACAACTTCTTAGCGGTCATGGATGTTTCAAACACTACCTCCACCGATTTAAGAATGAAGAAGACCCATTTTGCACAAACTGTCCGGGTGAAATTGAAGATGCTCGGCATATCCTTTTCAACTGCCCACGCTTTAACGCAGAGCGAGCTGAACTGACAGAAGCTTTTGGTGTGACCCCCACTTTAAGGAATATTGTTCACCACATGTGCGATACACCCCAAAAATGGAAGGTATTTCAAGCAGCAGCAGCGAAAATTATGACCGAACTTCGCCGCATCGAACGGGTAAGATATAATGAGCGTACAAACCAACGCAACGCAGGTGAAAGCAGCCATAATCCCTCTATACCAACGACGGACGACGGGACTGAGATTTAATAGCCTCCAGATTTAATACCCACCGGTGGTTCCTGGAGGAACCAACCGTCCGACTGAGGAGATTTTTAGCGTGTTAAAGTCGCGCACTGACTAAGGCTTTCGATGCTTTTACTCCTCGTTAAAAAAAAACACACACACACACACAGCCAGCACATTCAACGTAGCCAACAGCCAAGCCTACGTAAACCACATGCAACAGCCAGACATGATATAATTCCCAGAAGGTTTTTAGCAACATATGAATAAGTAATGCGCATTGTGACAGACTTCGGCACGGCTCGAGAGCGTAGTGCTTTGTCCCGTATTTAGCTTTTAAGTATTGTAAGCAGTAATTAGTGGGACCATTACGTCGGCTACGGTCGGTCGGGAGTCTACCGTAGTTAGTGGGACCATCACGTCGGCTTCGGTCGGTTGGTCGTCCACAGCAAAATTCGCTTCTGGGACCATCACGTCGGCTTCGGTCGGTCTGGAGTCTCGATTATTTTTTTACTTTAATTTTAATTACCTAGTGGTACCATCACGTCGGTTAAGGTCGGTCGGGCGTCCACAACGAAATTCTCTTTTGGGCCATCACTTCGGCTTCGGTCGGTCGGGCGTCCACAATAAACATTCTCCTTCGGCAATCACGTCGGCTTCTGTCAGACAGTCTCCCGACGTACAGATGTATACTTAGGAATTCTATTGTATATTATTTTGTTATTATTACCCTATCGTTAAAATAAATACCAAGGCGCTTCACGCCATACACAAATATTTGTAAAGATATATGTATGTTACAATATAAAAATTATATATAACAATATAAAATATTAGATAACGCAGCGTAGTCGGGTCTTGCCGAAGTCGCTGTCACACCGAACCTCTCCAAGTCACCAAACACCGAATAACACCGAACACCACAGAACTTCACCGAACACCGAATATCATCGAACCAGCGTCGGCAGATTCACTCACGACTGTATATTTATCGCTCGTATTCCTATAATATTGTGTATTGTAATAAGAAAGACTTACTCATAAGATTGGACTAAGATAAAAATATGCATACCTACTTGAATATTGATTCCACTGCTAAAAATTTCAACTTTAACAATAAAGCAGAACATTACAATCAACAAGTCTTCTTATTTATTTTGGACAAAAGTTTGAGGGTCTTTTGTTTGACCCTGGAGCCGCTGAGCATACCTCGCCTTTGACTAAAACCCCTTACAATGTTTTCCTTTTCATATTGAAAATGTTGTTGTTACTTCTTTAGAAAATTCGTTAGAGCAATTTATTATTCTAACCTGACCTCAATAAACGATTTAAAACTATCAAACAAGTAGAATTTCTAATTAAAATTGTAATTGACATATAGAAAACTTTCAACAGATTGCGTTAATTTAACAAACCAATGAGTTTTTAGCAATGACTCTGTCTTTCACTTCTTGTCTTATTATTGTTACTTTTCTCTTCTTTATTTTCTGTTTTTATTTTTTTTTCATATATTGTGTCATTTTAAAGTACCATCGGCCAGCTGTGAAAGCCACAAAGACAATTTGTCAACATTGTGTGCATATAAGTTCGAAAATTAGCGAAAAAACAGCATTTGCGGGAAGTATTGTTGGGATACTTTTTTGCCAAGAAAACTTTTGCCGAAAGTCATCGTTTGCTGGTGGATGTGTATGGCAACGATGCTCTATCTAGAACACAGTGTTTTGAATGGTTAAAACGCTTTGAAAGTGGCGATTTCGACATCAAGGACAAAGAGCTTATTTGGTGGGATTAGAAGGGACAGATCCACTACGAGTTGCTGAAGCCTGGTCAAACCATTACGGGACAGCTTTACCGACAACAATTAATTCGTTTGAAGCGAGCATTGACAGAAAAACGGCAGGAATATTCGACCAGGTACGAGTTGCTATACCGGTCAAAAACTACCTGGAGAATAGTGGAAGTTTTACCTCTCCTGCCATATTTACCAACGTTGGCGCCATCCGACAACCATTTATTTCGTTCGATGCAAAACGCGCTCACTGAAATACGCTTTACTTTCTGAGCAAGGTATCAAAAATTGGACGAGTTCTGAATCTAATTTTGTCAGGACTCCTCCCCCCCCCTAAATGGCTAATACCTAAACGGAATTTTTTTGAGAAATGTGCACATCAAATTCATTATTTAAAGCAAAGGTTAAGTAGAGAGTACAAAAATTCTAAATCTAGTAAGGGTTTTCCATATAATACGCCAACCGTCCCACGTCAAATTTCGTTCCCACTCGTTCTCATTTCGTTTAATTTAGCTGGGTTTCAAGCCCTCGTTCCTGAAAAGAACTTGCTTGCATTGTGGACGAGTGACCAGCACATCAGAAGACGTGTGTTCAAATCACGAACTGGTCAGAACACCTTTTTATTTTACTTTAATTTAGCTGGGTCTCGAAACCACGTTTCTGCTCGCTTGCGTACTAACTGCAAGATAACTTGCATTCTTTATTATTCAAAATAAACGTAACTTTCTTAACAACTGAGATGGACGAGTGGATAAGGTATTGAACCAGCACAACAGAGGACATGCGTTCAAATCATGAACTGGTCAGAAAAGTTTTTCACTTTCAGTTGATATTTATATTTTTTTTTTCTTGAGCTCAACAACAGTAAATGTCAAACAATTACATATTCACGCAAGCGTCTCCAGCTTCCCCCTAGAACTTATAACTTACTCGGCAAGCCAGTTCCTCCTGTAATCTATTTACGGAACTTAGGTGTAATATGTGACAAGGAACTTAATTTTAGGTCTCACATTGATAATATCATTAGTAGAGCCAACACTGCACTGGGTTTCATGAAACACTGGTCCAGAGAGTTCTCCAATCCTGACATGACTAAATCTCTCTACCTTGAATTTGTTAGACTCATCCTTGAATATGCCAGTCAGGCTTGGTCTCCTATCTACAACACCCATTATGTCCGAATCGAAGCCGTTCAACGAAGATTTATTCGGTTCGCACTTCGCGGCCTTCCCAATTCTGACAGTTTACACTTACCTCCTTATGCAGACCGCCTGAGGTTGATTAACATGCAAACTCTTGAAAAACGAAGGGAAGTTGCAGATGTACTCTTCATTCATCAATTCGTATGCGATTTGATGAATCACTACTCCAATTAATATCCTTTAATACCAACCCACGTAACCTTAGGTCTATTCCTCTCTTCCACCTCAACTTTCACCGCACCAACTACGGATGCAGTGAATCTGTAACCAGGATGCTTCGTGTAACCAACAATTTGATCAGCGAATTCAATTTTTATCTGAGCAGATCTCGACTCCGAAATGCCCTTCATAACTTCAACGCCATTTCTTCTTAACTCCTACGCCACTTTTTCCCTCCCTCTAATGATTTTCTTACAATTAAGAAATGGAACATATCATAACTAATGATATTTGTAAGTTCCCTTTATTACTTTTCTTCTCGTATTTTCCTTTTGACGTTTGACGTGTTCCTAAAATTACGTCATTCAGGTGGGCGGACTACGCCCACCATGAAATGGATATCTTTCGAACACTAAAACATGGAAAAGAGAGAAGAAGAAAAAATAATAAATAAACCCTGTAAGAATAAGCTTAGTTCTTAGTCAATCAGCTTGTATTAAGCTTAACGAATAAATAAATAAATAAATAAATAAAATTTACCTTTTCGCATCAGGGTTTTGAGGTGATTTTAATGATGAGAGCTGAGAAACCTTAATTGCCCAGGTCTACAAAAAAATTAAATGTTCTTCGTTTGAAATCAGAACCATAATTTCTTAATAATTTTGTTGCTTTGAAACTCAATTCGGAAAAAGATTTTAACTGCAGATATTCTAACTTTTGTTAGTTAGACTAACTTTAACTTGGGTTAAGCAGATATTCTAACTCTAAGCAAATAACTCAATAACAATCAAGCAAAAATAAACTGATACTAAGCATTTTTTCTCAATGACATTTGCTTTATATTTTCTCAATACTATAAAAATAATACTTGGCTTGAGTTTTTTATGCATCAGTGTGAACCGATAGCCTTTTTTCTGGATACAAGCATAGAATGTTTGATTTTTTTTTTTAACTCATTAAATAGTCGGAAACTTCAAGCATGAAAAAAATCAGATCGTTTCTCAAGGAGCAAAAAGACTCTTTTCGGCCTAAATTACAGCCTGATCAGTCATTATTTGTTTCTGCCAGATTTTGACATTCTTTTTCCCGACTTCAACTCGAGTTCTATTAGAATTCTTACAATTTTTAAAAATGCCAGCAATAATCTCTACCCTTTTTTTAAATTTAAATAGAAAAAAAACTATTCTCTTGTCATTTCATTCATGTTGCACTTTACGCATTTCAGTAATCTATAAATTTAAAAGTCCATTCAACTTTTGTCACTTCCTGAAAAGCTGCTGGAAGCAATATTAAGATTTTACCCAAAATAAGGAATAGCAACAACTGCTGCCTTAACAGTTATGTACATCAGCTGGGTCTGGCCGAATTCCTTAGGGTCTAGTAGAAAACTTGCACTGATTCGCACATCGCACTTGGCACATTGCACGGAGCAGCAATCAGCAGAGATTGTCATCGACTTCGATTATGGCGCCCAAATGGAGAACGATCGGATGCTGCTTTGGCATCATTTGTCCAAACTACTCTGCATCGAGTACAGAATGCAACTCAGTGCAGTGCTACGGACGATACCATTCAAAGAAAAGCGACTCCCATTTGTGGGCAGCATTTAGTAATATTTTCCCGGTGATTGCTGTGCAGATTGTGTCTTATTTTGGGTGGTTGGACGGTTGCATGTGACAGTTTTATTTTATTGCTGCTGCGAGACTTGTTGCGGTTGCTGTTGGAGACACTTGGTTTATTTATCATCATGGCTGCAAGCCTTTTTAGGTACGAAAAATAAAAACCAACAACTGCAACACCAGCAATATTAGCAGCAACAACTGTCATTGAGCTACGTGTGGCCAGTGGCCAGTGACCAGCACCTTGTTGCGATAACTTAAAAGTTGAAATTAATTTTTTGTCACTTCATAAATTATTTTGCTCAGTTTTTGTAGATTTTGCTCTTGTTGATTTTTAACAAAACTGCTGTTATTGCTGTTGCAACAACTCCAAAAATGAACAAAACACAAATATTTCGCGATCTCAAAAGGTGCAAAAACAACCCAATAAGGAATAAAGTTTTTTTGAGTTGACAACAATATATCAACAGTTGGTGTTGTTTTTGCAGTTGCAACAATTAAGTCTGCCTATTATATTGACTGCTTTCACTTTTGTTGCTCCATTCCGATGTTTGGCAACTTCGGCACCAATGAAATATATCGATTGGCTGCACCACTCATGGGCTCAATGACTTAATTTACTCTGCTCACCGACTCGACCTGCTTCGCCGCCAACCAACCTCAACCTGGAATCATCTATTTACTGCAATTGATTATCATATGACGTGACAGCTTCAAATATTTATGATGCATTTAGGTCATAAACATGTTGTTTTGCCGGGCGAAATTGTTTTGTTTCGTGCAGCACATCACGTGACGAGACTAGAGAGCGGTGTGGAGCACAGTGTTGCCCACACACGTTCGTGCTCCACAAATAGGGGTGTGCTTCCCGGAATGAACAAATGAGTGAGTGCAAGAATGAAAGTATGAGTGTGTAGTGTTAACCACGTTGCTCATGTGTATGTGTAGGTTTTAAGTTTTCCAACGATTGCTTCGCGTCCAATTCAGAGCTTTTGTGGTTTTCCTTAAATAAGCTGTTTTTCATTAGGCGCTACACCTCGCTTTAGTGATTTGCAACATGCGAAAATGGCGTTGCCTTGCTGGCTTTCACTCGTTTCAGCGCCAAAAGTGGTCAAAAATGAGGGGTCAAAAGTGGTCACGTGCATGTGGTTTCTATGTCGTCATTGCATGAGGGTAGAAATATTATGAAAACTACAATTTTAATCGGCTTCTTGTTTCTATTTTAAGCTGGCGTATTCAGCTAGCTATTCCTGAAATTGCACATTAATATAACAAAAATAAATAACGAAAATAAATTCATCACGACTACACACATAAATCAGTTGAGTAAATTTACATAAGTCACCGCCCAATTTTTTCGGCTAGACTCACACATCATAAACAACAAAAATGCCTAATAATTTTCACACATGTTAATTGTCGCTATTGTTGAGTCTTAACCCTATGCAGAGCAACAATGTCATTATAGCATAAGTGCAAATTTCAAAAATCGGTTAAATACTTTGTTCAAAGTAGAGTATGGACAAAAACACTCAAGAAGGGTACACGATCCATTGAAGCGATCATTCTTTTTTCCATGGGTTTTTGTTTCTTAAGCTCAAAAATCACTAATATTTTCTAAACTCCGTTTCCATGATATACATAAATAACTTTATCTCAAGTTAAAAACAAACCGATCTGTAGGTAAGCTATATAAAACTTAAATGCACCGACATTATTATAACCCTCCAGGAAATGGAAAAATTCCCGGATATAAACAGGAAAAATTCCATAGAATGTAGGAAGCATTCTCTTCCGTTGGACACTTCATTTCTTTTTTTACAAAGTATGTTATTAAAGGGAAACATTACTCTACGCTATCTTAAAAAGTGAATTGGAAGCAGTCCTCTCCCTTGTTATGAAAATGCCCGGCCAGGATTCGAACCCTGGATCAAAATTTACTCTAATCGAAAAAGGGTAAAATATTGCAAAGTAGATATGAATGATTTTAGTATTCCAGAAAAATGATTCTTGTAAAATTCCACTAAAAGTCACAGCTAACTCATTGTGAAAAATAAGGTTGCCGTTAAAGTCCTAAAATATATCAATAGGTCTGTTCCCGTACCAACTTCAAGTAATTGTTATAAAATAGAGAGTAACATTTTGCATGTTATTCTTCTCTCTCGAGCTTCAAAAATTTGTAAAATAACTCCTTCAAGCAACTTCAAGTTACTTGAATCGAGTACGGGAACAGACCTAATATATGTTGAGTTGGATTGTGTTATATTCCAATTGATTAAGTCAATTTTTATAGTGTATGAAAACATAAACACACGCTCAGAAATCTTGGATTAAATTCTAATAAAAACTGTATTGTGTATATGACCACACCAGAATTGCATTAGAATCTAATATGTGTCAAATATTAAAATTGAATTCTAATCCCATAATACTAGATTCTAATACAGAATTGGAATAGAAACTAAGTTTAGAACAATACTATTCTGGTTTATATTTTAATACATTTGTAATTTTACATTTGTAATCAAGTGTAATACTTCAGTTATTAAAAAGTAATACGAATAAAAAAATTTTTATTAAATATTAATACAAATTGTATTAAGTAGTAATACAAATTGTATCAAATTGTATTAAATAGTTATGCAGATTGTATTAAACAGTAATACAAGATGTATAACATTTAATACATATTGTCCTGAAAAGGTGAAAGGAAAAATCAACATTTATGGAATAAATTTATGGAACATTTATGTAATAAAGCTTACATTTATGGAATAAATTTATGGAAAATTTATGTAATATGGCTATAAATCTTTTATATGTTTACTTACTTTTAAAATTCCAAGTGAAATAAAAAAAAAAATATTTGGTCAACCAATAACAAAATATTTAAAGTTTCTTTTATAACATACGGTTTTTCGTTAACAAAAACTATTTCTTTAGGTTTTATTTTGACAATGTCAGATTTCAGAATTAGAATGACAATTTGACAGATGCTTGATAGATATTTGTATTATATTTTAAGACAATTTGTATTATAACTTGTATATAATAAAATTTTTATTATACTTTAATACAGATAACATTAAATCAATTTTTTAATATACTTGAAAGTATAAGTTTTAATCAAAAATATATTAAAAAATGCATGATTCCAACGCTTGGTTTAAAATTAATTCCAAGATTTCTGAGCGTGCGCCTGTAGAATTTTTGGTACCAAAATAGTCGTCGAAAATCTACAAATTTAAATTAGCTGAAATTAGTTCCCTAAAAATCTGGGAGAAAATACATTTTTCTGAAAGAATTCTCTCATTTACCACTTGTCATATTTTTAATAACACCAAAGTATTTCTTCTAACCAAAATTTGTGGCCTTTCCATAAATTTTGCTATAAAACAGTCAACAAAGTATGCTTCATCTCACTAACTCGAATTTACAATTACAAAATTACTCAGCCGTTACAGGGTTAAATGTGCGAACAAATACTGCACCCCTCAAGCTTAAGATAAAAACAAAACTAATAAAGAAAAACGTCGCTAAAAAATCAATCATTGAACTTTATAAAAAGAAAGCAACAAACACAATAGTTTGCCAGGGGCATAAAAATTAGCAACATCGTCAGCGACACTAGCAGACAACAGCAGCAACAACATCACTACCACCACCACGCCGAAGCCTTTGTAGCAGTGATAATGACAGTTGTTGCTGTCCCAAATGGCAACAAAGAAGAAAGCAAAAACAAAAAACTTGTTAAGCAAATATTTTGCATTCTGACCAAACATCACAAACCAATCGATGGATACTCAATTCAAACATACACACATTAAACGCACCAACAAAACACCTCATAATCACATAATACAAGTGCGAGCAACTGTTGCTGGGAACCCGCAATTGCTGCAATTGATGCCGCACCATGCCTGCCGCTTCATGAGGCTTCACACACTGGTTGGAGCCACTGGCAGCAAGTTGGCGGCTATTAAATCATAATTAAAGCCAACAGCGCAAAACTTATCATTTTCTTATTAATTATTCAGCTACGTTCGACGTCGTTACGATATATGGCAGGCTGCCTGGCTGGTGGCGGTGGTGATAGCAACATGAGGGCCGCCTGTCTGCGAGTTGGAGGGGGAACATTTTTAATTGCAGTCAATTGCTTTGAACTGCTTAAATATTGTTTGAGCTGCGCAACTCAAGTGCAATAGAATTAAAAAAAGAAAAACGAAAAGTAAAACAGCTCATATTTGTTGAGATTTATTGTGGGCACAGAACGCAGGTAGGGGTTAAGGGAAAAAGAGTCGGTGAGAAAGGCCTTAAAGCGGAGCAAAACGCAGTCACAACACATGTACATATTCCCCTTCCACACATTCAATTGACGTATCGATACGCCAAATATTTGAGACAAATATACAGGGTGTCCCAGACCTAGAGGATTAGGGGCCGTTCAAGTATCACGTAAGCAGATTTTTTTGCAATTATTAACCCCCATCCCCTCGTCAGCAAGAGTAAGCAAAGCTCTTACCCACCCAGTTTTTTTCCTCGGACAATTTTTTATACATCCGCTTTACATTAGTTCTAGAACAACGGTTTTATGCATTAAAACAACCTTCGATCTTACTTCTTTTAACATTGCACTATGGTACTATATGCAAGAACTGCGACTTTGTTTTTTTTTTGCTTGCAAAAAGAAGGTAGTTCGAAAAATCTTATACATAAAACCATTGCTCTGAGGTTAAACTAATGTATAGCGGATGTATTGTACAAGAAAAAAAAGGGTCTTAAAAAATAATTAAAAGCTTGGTGTTTTTTGAGAAAATTGCCTTTAAAGTGCTATTTTATAAGAATAAAACGTATTTTTTGATATTAGGTGCTCATAACTTTTTTAGTTGTTACATTATGGCAAGACTTTGCTCTAATAAGTCAAAAGGAATGTAATTTTATTTACAAAAAATTATTAAAATGGTTCATCGGTGTAAAGGTATGCTGGCTATGGATTAAAGCGTGATTACAACTATTAGTTTTGTTTTTTCCTTCTAAAGCATAGTACTCTGTACAAAAAAAAAAAAAAAAAAAAAAAAATGATTGCAACATGTTTCTGAGCAACATTTTTTCACGACAATTTAATTGTACTGCTTATTTATTTTGAAGTGAAAAGAGACAGATCATATGAAATTTCCCCAGTCACTCTCTGAGTCTCTCTGAGAAACGTTGCCATAGGAACTCCTCGCAACAATCTTTAAGTCAGAAATTTCACGCAACATCTTTTTATTTGTTGCGTGAACTATTATATTGAGTTATTTATTTCTGACTTTAAGTTTGTTGCGAGGAATTTCTATGGCAACGTTTTTCAGAGAGATTCAGAGAATAAGTTGGGAGATTTCATGTGATATCTCTCTTTTCACTTCAAAATAAAGAGGCAGTACAATTAAATTGTCGTGAAAAAATGTTGCTCCGAAACATGTTGCGATAATTTCACGCAGCGGAACAGAGTACTGCTCTGACGAATATGTTATGAAAATTTCCACGCTTGTTTCGCAGCTGTCACTTTTTGTATAGAGATTTGAGTGGAATTTCACATGTAACTGAACAGAGTACTATGCTTAACCCCCTGGGAGGGCATTTGCGACCACCCCCACAAATACGATTTTTTGCTCGTCTCATCACGAGGAATCACCCCCCCCGCATAATAATCCCCAAGGTTTGGGACACCCTGTATATAATATCCCGCCATAAGATTTCCATTTCTGCGCAGCCTACGTCACATGTGAAAATACATCCACACAAACACAACACATACAAAACAAATGAAAGAAAATTAATCTGATTGGCTTATTGGGAAACAAACGAAATACAAACAAAGAAACAGTCAAACTGGCAGAGCTGTAAAAAAATGCATTCAATTTGATTTTATTCACAAAAAAGTGAAACATTGAATAACGAATAGGAATGCATTCAATGAATGCGAAATTGATTTATAAATAAAATTTTTAATTCACATTCATTTTAAAAAAATTATTAATTACTAATTTCAACCATTCATTTTCGTTATTCAGAATAATAAATAATTTGTTTTATTCATTTGAATGCTATTCTAAAAGAATGCAATTCACAAAGAATTTCAGAATTTCCAATAATTCTTTTTTTATTTATTATTCATTATTTATTCGTTATTCAGTTTTTGTTCATTATTCTTTTTTTTATTCATTATTCATTTCTTACTCATTATTCATTTTTTATTCATTATTCTTGTTTTATTCATTACTCTTTTTTTATTCATGATTCATTTTTTATTCATTATTTATTTTTAATCATTATTCATTTTTATTCATTTGTTATTCATTATTCATTTTTATTCATTATTCATTTGTTATTCATTTTTTAATTAGTGGCTTAGGACTAAACTGAATAAAAAATAACAAATGAATAATGAATACAAAATTAATAATGAATAAAAAATTAATCATGAATAAAAAATTAATAATGAATAAAAAATTATTAATAAATAAAAAATTAATAATGAATTATGTTTATTTTATATGATATGAATTCAAATTCTAAATGTTTGATAGTTTAAATCATACTTGATTTTAAATACAAATTTAATAATGAATAATGATTAAAAAGTGAATAAATATTGAATAAGGAATAAAAAATTAACAATGAATAAAAAATGAATATAGAATAAAAAAAGAATAATTAATAACAAATGCATAGTGAATAAAAAATTAATAATGAATAACAAAAGAAAAATTAATACAAAATGAATAATGAATAAAAAAAGAATAATTGCAAAGTCTGAAATTCTTTGTGAATAGCATTCAAATTAATAAAAAAATTAAATTATTATTCTGAATAACGAAAATGAATAATTTAAATGAATAATGAATAATTTTTTTAAAAAAATGAAAGGGAATTAAAAATTTAGTTTATAAATATATTTTGCATTCATTGAATGCATTTTTATGTAGTTATTCAGTTGTACTTAAAATGCCGAATATGAATGCCAATTTTACAGCTCTGCAAACTGGTCTCAAAATAAATCGAGCAACATAGCTGTTTTTTTTTTTTGTGATGGGATCAATACGGATGTGAACACCCCAATGGGATATGAAATTTTTATCTATCAAATATAGTAATTAAAATAAATTACATCTTTTCTAGATAAGCACTGATTTTTTACCCGACTACGGCGAAGCAAAAGGAGCGGTATATGTGTTTGACCGGTATGTATGTATGCATTTTTGTTCATCTGTTCCACTCTCACTTTTAATTGATATATGTTTACTTCATTTAAAAAACTAGTAAAGAATTACATTCGACTGGATCGAAGTTAAAATACCCCACGGCCGTATTTTAGTTTAATAGAAGTCTTTAATGTATTTTTATTTGGGTGATGTCACTTTTATAGGACGTGGTTTTTACTCAAATATTTCACATTAAGATCTCAGAGTCCTTTTTGTTTATTAGAGCTTATAAGTTTTATATCAAGTTTAAACATTATGTTTTTTTTTTAATTTTTAAAGGTTTTACTTTTATGATGACGTCGCTTTGCATGGGAGGTGGGCGAAATTTTATTTTTTATTTAAATTTCAGAAATCGAGTACGTAGTTAAGATTTAACTAATTTGCGAAAATGTAAGCCATTGTACTAAGTTTTGCGGAACTTAAGGAGAATTTACTGATTTCATAAAGTCACTTTGTATGGGAGGTAATCGTGGTTTTCATTCCATTTTTACAAATTTCATACTAAAAATGCTGCTTTGGGTTAATGCTTGTATGCAAAATTTGACTAAATTAGATTAATTTTTGTGGAATTTGAAGAGATTTTACCTTTTGGTAAAGTCAATTTGTATGGCAGGTAGACGTGGTTATCATTCGATTTTTAAGAATTCCATACTCAAGGTGTATATTAAAGATTTAAGCATATGTGCAAAATGTAAAGTCATGCGACTAATGTTTGTGAAATTTAAAGAGATTTTTACGTTTTAGTAAAGTCACTTTGCATGGCAGGTAGGCGTAGCTTTCATTCGATTTGGCTCATTTTCGAATTTGATCTTTATTTTTGAATATAAAGTTTATATGGGCATTTTCACCGAAAGGTCCACCGTGTCTAAAAAATTAAAAGTTATTAAAAGCTTATAATTTTATGATATTCTATTAGAAAAACGTTTAAATTTTACTAATTTAGGCAATTGTTACATAAATTCATTTACCATGATGTTCAAATCGACTGCACAGTCGCACAAATGTAGTTTCCTTTTTCGTAAATGTTTAGTAAATGTTTCGTAAGCATTTTTGTTTTAGTAAAAATGGAAGGCATTAGCTAAAGATAATAGAAAAATGGTTAAGGCAAGAAAAGGACAATATATTAAATTTTTTGTTAATTACTAACAATAACCAAAATAAAAAAATTTACAAATTGGAAATCGTTATCCAATTGAATCATAATAGAAAAAATATCACATTCGAATCAGATTTTGATTAAAAAAAGAAAGTAGGGAAGATATTAAAATCAAACAAAATACATTATAAAGTAACATTATTGCAAAATATTCTAAAATTAGTTGTAATAAAAAATTGTGCAATATTTCGCTGAATTGTGGCTTCCTCTGTATGGCCACAAAAACTACTTCCATTTTTGTACCGTTCGAATTTTTTTTTGCTTGCATCGCGGGAACCAGGATTGTGCCTGCTGTAAGCTTTGGCACTAAATATTGTGCTTCCTAAGAGCTATAATGTAAAGCAAAAAAAAAAATATGGTTTACTTTGGTCTTTTTTTTAATTTAAATGTGTACGACGGTCACGTTCGACACAATGGAAATGCCCATATATTGAATTTCATCACGATAGCTCTAAAATTACGGCTGTTATCGTGATCACAGACAGACAGACGGACAGACGGTCATGACAAAATCGACTCAGGAGGTGATGCTGATCAAGAATATATATACTTTCCTTTACCTGCCACGTCTCCTTATCGGCTTTACAGGCGGAAAGACAAAGTTAATATACCCCATACGTATTTTTTATACGTGGCGGTATATTAAGATTGCATAAGAAAGTTAGGATATTTTGAAATCGAATCCCCCTATAAAAAAAATATTTTACTACGTTTTTTCAGCCAGTTTGATACTCTCTCTACCTTGTCACAACTGACATCACACTCACGTGCTCACAAAGATGGCGGACATGCGCACGGCGGAATCTGTTATATATTATTCTTGTCATATATTGATGATTCTATTATAATAGGCACGAAAAATGCCAGCCATTGCTACTTAAAATTGTTTTAATAAGCATTTGTTTGACCACGGCTGTATACGGGAGCGCATTATTTTTTTGTGCTGTTGCCCTATTTACGAACTGTAAGTTGTAAAGTGTACACTTTTCCTGACAAAACTCACTGAGTGAAAACCAGTGAGTTTATTTGACAGCCCGTGTACACTTTAAAACTCACAGTTACAGAATAGGGCCCCTGGAATCATTGATTTTCAAATTCTACTGTAAGTGCTGAAAAAAACCTCATTAGGGGCATATGGATATGGAGAATTTAATTCCCCCTAAATTTTGTTTAAAGAATTTGATTGCATAAGAAATTGCACCTGTGGTTATACCTCATTTAATTAAAGGAATTTGATTTGAAAGCATTTAAAGAATCAAATGTTCATTTAAAATAAAATTCTTTCAACGAAATTTTGCTGATTGGGTAATTGAAAATATTTAAGAGTGCACCGTGACGTATGAGTGTCGTTTAATTCAATTTAAAGTGTGTTTAAACAAAACTTTGAAGAACTCACCATATCTCTATGGGCATTTCCATGGTCACGGATGCGAAGTATCAAGCGCGTCGGAAGCGAATTTCATCTGGGGGGGGCAGTACAAATGGTGGTGCAAAAAAAGTTCACCAAAATTTCTTCACATGAAACATGAAGAAGAGATAAAGAAGAGGAAAATATATAACACAAATATATTATCGTGTAAAAAAACTGATATTTTGAATAACTTTTCCTTTGAAATTGTTTATCTAGCTAAAAAAGTGGGGGGCAACTGCCCCCTTTCCCCCCGCTTCCGACGCCAATGCGAAGTATCCACACATAAAATACAAAGAAAACACATAACTAATGAAACTATATTAAGTTTATTTTGGCTATTCAGAAGCACTAGGCAAGTACTTTATTTATTTCAAATTTAAAGATGCATGCAAGGGCAGCTATTCGTATAAAAGATATTACACAATCAGCCCAATCATGAAACATTTTAACAAAGACTTTTTGGAAATTTTTAATGCAATTTTGTTCATCAACCGCCAATATTCATTAGTGTAAAATGAAAAAAATGAGATGTCTTTACCTGCTATGTTAAAATCGGAAATTCCTTTTTGTTTCATGAAAAAGAAAATGTTTCATAATTGGGCTGATATAAAGCGATTCAGACGCGACAACAAAAAGTGTTTTTCTAATATTTTCAGAACTAGCTTAAAGAAATAAGAATTGAAAGTGTGTCCATTTTATGAAAAAATATTCTGTGGTTTAATTATTAAAAATGCAAATGAAAAAATATCTTTTGCTTTATTTATAAAAAATTAAAGAATGACAACGGACTCGACAAATGTTTCTCTCTTATTATAGAAGAAATGGTGATCATACATTTTGAATTAATTTTAGTAAATTTAAATCCAAATTCAACAGTTTAAAGCAAATTAAAAATTAAATTTAAATTTTAAAGGTACCCTTGGCTGTGTGCCATTCGGAAACTGTTCACTTGAATGATAAGTTTTGGACAGTCGAAATGAGAACTTTTGGCATCAGTGAGGTGAGTATGATTGTCAAAAAAAGGTGCTAAAAGAAACTTTAAACTTAATTTAGTTTGATTTCGAGAGCCAATGTTTCCAGGAAGAAAAATTTTCTACTAAATTTCTTGGCAGAAATTTCGTTTGAATCAAATGACACTCATACGTCACGGTAAACTTTTATACAAATGTTGTCAAATTCTTTAAACGATATGTTCCAAAAAGAAATTGTACTTACAATTTAAATTAGAATACGAAAATCAAAATTCAGTTTCACATACATTGAACCACTCTACTGTATGCAAGTATTGGTACTTTAGTTACGAAATTCTGATAGCAGTTTTTTTCCAATTTGATTCTACTTTAAAAGGTCTGCGGTAAAAAAGTAAAGGGGCCAAACTGATAGAAGTCATCGCTTACTTCAGCCAAGACTGCTATATAATTAGCAGTCAGTAAATAAAAGAGCCCCTCAAAATAGCCACTTCAGCACTTAATTTCGAGTTATTAATTAAAACATGCAAAATAGTGAAATATATTCGTCATTAATTCTATAGCTTTGATCATCCTACTGCAAAGCGGCTGTACAAACGCCTACTTTCAAAAGGGCCTAAATTGTTTTTCTGCTCACTGAGCGCAAAAGTTGCTGTGTTCGCTTTGCTTGTTTTTATTTTTTGTTCTGCTGTTTTTTTAAAGACCGCCGCAAAGGGGAATGAAAATTTTCAGCGTGTTGTGGCAGGCGGAGGGTGGCGATAATTTTTCAATTTTCCAATTTGTCTGTTGATAGCTTGTATCTTGCACAATAAGTTGTTGCAATTTACATTCAGCAGTTGGTAAAGCAGTGTACAGCACCAGTAACAGCAACAACAACAACAACAACTTCAACTTTGCAGGATACTATGTATTCTTGCTGCTTATGTTAAATAGAAAATCGTCTATATCACAATGTTGTTGCTGTTGTCAGTCTATTGTTTTTGTTATTGTTGTTGTTGTGGAAAATTTAAATTGTTTTCCAACATTAGCTGAATGGCGGCTACTGTTAAATTGCTGCAAAATAATAGAGTCGCGCTCCACGATCTGCACGTCGCGGCTAAAAGTGGTCTGCCGTCTTTTGTTGGCCTCTTCTTAACCTCCTCAGACTCGGTTTTAAGCGCCAAAGTGCATAAAATTGAATCATTTTAAATTGTTTGTTTCTCTGAACGGTCGACCGACACGATGAACACAGCTCTCAACAGACGAATGAAAGATCGTTAAAATTTCGTTACAACAAATAAGTAATTAAATTTATGTTAGCCATTTATATCGACCAAAAGTTGGGACGCGACTGCAATAAATGTAGATACAAGTAAAATTTATATGATTGCCACCAACATTACTGTTACTGTTTGTCATTATAGCATCTATAATTTTCAGGTTTTATCGATTTTCGTATTTAATGATCGAAAGTAAAATTATGTTTTTCGAGCTTAAAAATTGCATGTGATCTTTATTATTAGTTGATTTTAAGTGTGTTGGTAAGACCAGAAATGTATTAAAAAAATTAAATAAACGGTCACTACAACAACGCACGTAACAGAGACACTCTTTTTTTATTATTGTTGTTGCAACATGATCTTGATGCGATAATTTATATCTCATCTGATCATGCTTAGGCTTAATAATTTAGTTTTTGTGTGATGACATTTGTTGACAAACATGCCATCAACAGTTGTTGCGATTTTGTGGTGAGCTCTTTAATGATTACAAAAAAAAAAGCGAAAGACAAATTAAAGAAACAGATACACGGAGAAAAATATTTTGCTTTAATCGAGCACTTGCTTTGCCTAAACGAAAATCAGCTGAAATGTTGATTTAGTTACCAGTAAAATGTTGTTTCACATCAGCAATAACTTACTTAGTTATTATAACCTGCACTCAAAAAAATCGGCTTCCCTTAAATTAAGAAACTATTGCTTCATTTCGTGGGCATGGGTTTTAAGGTTCTTCCTTAATGTAGAGAATTTTTACATGATTTAACGATGTTACGTTTTGAATTCGTTGCAACGTTATCAAAACAGCTTCTTATCAAAACAAATAAGTTTTTACTCAAATATAAGAGATGAAGGTATGATAAAAGCTAAAATTTCCAAAAATTTAATAAAAGCAGAAATAATTTGAAGACAAACTGTATTGATATCAAGTATGCTTGTGATATTTTACAGCATTATTTCTTTAGTTTGGAGAAATAAAAGTTACAATACTTGTATATTTTATAGAAATACATGTAAGTTTTTATATTTTTGTACACCACAAGCGATTTATTTAAAGGTTGCTTTTCTTATAATTTAAGAAAAAATGCTTTAAAATTACGTACAAAGCGAAGGATTCTTAATGAAGCAAATTAAGCAACGATTGTTTAACAACTGCGATGGTCGAATGGATAATCTAATGCACTTACACTCACGCAGCCGAGGTTCAATTCTCTAGACAGTGATAATTTTTCAATTGAACTTAATGTTAGTAATAATAATGTTAGCAGTTTTTCATCAGTTTTAAAATCATAATTCTCACAGGGTGCTGTTTAAAATCTTAAAAAGATTTTTTTCCAAAAAGTGCAACATTTTTCCAGGGACTTGATGAACAATTTCTTATTTTCAGAGAAAATGTTTCTCGTCGTTAAAGCTGATGATTAATAAATGGTAAAAAATTTCTTACTTCAAGAGAAAATGTTTCTCTTAGATATAGCAGATGAAAAATAAACGGTAGAAAAACTTACTCAAATGTAATAAGATTTCAACACAATTGCGCTAATTTTCTTCAATTTAGCGAAATAGTTCGTAAATGATTGGATTATTTTCATTAACTTTTTCACACTTCTGGTGTCAGTTTAAAGGTAAATATATAATGCATTTTTATATAATTGGCCATGGCGCTAAATGAAGCCCGATTTTCTAACGAGTGGGTGCTATTTTTCTAGATTTTCTGAAAATTTTTTTCCAAGTGTAAAAAAGCAATTTTTGAGTTGATGCCACATATGATTATAAACTAAAAAGCAAATATTTTCTTGATTATTGTATACTTACATTTTTTTAATTTGAATCAAGGATATATGCTATTTGTTACAAACTGAAAGAGCAGATTTTTATTTGTTTCATACAAGAACTTCCTTACACAGTAAAAAATATGAGCATAAATTATATACTATTTGGTATACATATAAATCTAAGCCAAAAATGTTTTAAAAGTTATACCATCAAATCTTATAAATTTTTCCGGACCATTTTTCTCGTCAGACCAATCGAAACCACTATATTTTTAAATTTCCTGATTTTGGTGAATATTTTTCTCTCGAACCAGAATATATTTTGATTTACATGAAATCCATATTAAATTTTTAAATTATATTTGTTCTATTATTTTTATAATATTGAGTGGTATAAAGTTTATAAATTATTTGGAATAAAAAAGTTTATACCACACAAATGTTATAAAAAAGACAAAATTTACCCTCAAATTTTTTACTGTGTAGTTTTAATAAATTACTTTAGCAATCATAGTTTAATTTTAGCAAATTTTGAAGTAGCTTAAGACTATGCTCAAGTTTTGCTTAAACACAAATTTAAAAAAAATGTTCTCCCCGTGTGTATCTTTACTTATTTTGCTAGTATGTGTCTGAAAGGGAACTGTTAGGCGACTATTAATTGACCCAACGATAAAATGTCACAAATTTTGACATTTGGTTTGTGTTTTTGTTTTTATATTTCATTGCTGTAATAGTAGGAGTAACTAACAGTAGTTGGCGACACCTATTAACTTGATTTCTTCACGCTACCATCACTACTTGAGCTCGTAATTATGTTCATTTTTCTTATAAGTGAGATGAGCTTTGAACCGTTTTACCACCGAGATGCTTTCACTTCCGCCTGAAATTATCTTGTGTTGCAATTTGACCAAATTTCGTCATACCAATAACTAACACTTGATTATAAATATATGCGAATCGAAAGTTAGATCCAGGTCCAACGCAGTATATATGGGGGGTTCAGGGGGTTCAAGCTCCCCCTTAGCACTTAAACATTTTTTTATATCTAATATATAAAATCAAATGTTTTTCCTGCTGTCTGTCTGTCTGTCTGTTCCGTATAGGCTCGCGCACCGTTTATTGGATTGAGCTGAAACACCCAGTACGTTTTATAGGGGGGAAGATCAAAAAGGATGTGAAAAAGTGGGCGCAAATCTGTGGGTGTGGCACTCCATAATAACTTCTAAACGCCTGGACCGATTTCAATGAAATTTGGTATGAAGGTTCAACTGCACCCAAGATAAAACATCGGCTAACAAAATTCCAAAGACTTCCGCAAGAAGACGCTTTAAGTAGTGCATTTGAAGATTCAATAACTCCTAAACGACTTGAACAATTTTGCTAAAATTTGGGAAAAGAACAAAACCTGAACATAAACCGAAGACCAAACGAAAAAATACCAGTTAATGTTGAAGCAAAGTGCATTCCATTGAAATTTTGTGATATTGTACCATCACAAATAGCCATCAATTACAAAAATTATCAATGGCTTTGTGAACGTGCTATTTTGGCTGCAAAAAACAATGACGTTAACGCAATCAACTTTGCAATTCAGGAACAAATTCCAGGCGATTGTGTAACTTACAAATCAATTGACACCGTTATGAACATAGACGAAATTGTTAATTATCCCATTGAATTTTTACATTCGTTGGACCTTCCAGGAGTGCCACCGCATATACTTTCACTTAAAATTGGTACGCCTATAATTCTTCTTCGCAACATTAATCCACCTCGATTGTGTAATGGAACTAGACTTGATGTAAAGAAGCTAATGCTTAACGTCATCGAAGCGACAATTCTTAATGGCAAATTTCGAGAAGTCAAGTGCTCATTCCAAGTATTCCTACTATCCCCACTGACATGGCATTTGATTTCAAACGACTGCAGTTCCCCATTCGTCTTGCATTTTCCATGACAATAAACAAGGCACAAGGTCAATCGCTCCAAATGTGTGGATTGAATTTAGAGAATCCGTGTTTTTCACATAGTTAGTAATACGTTGCATGCTCGCGATTGGCACAACCCAAAAATTTGTTCATTTTAGCAAAAGAAGGCAAGACCAAAAATATCGTCTGTCCCAAAGCACTTCAAAAAATTTTATTTTATTTAATTAACTAATATTAAAGTTATTTTTTGTAAATTAATAACAATGACTCAATAAATCTTCATTTATGTATATAAGGCATTCCATACAAAATTTGCCACCAAAATTTTTTTTCAATAAAACTTATTTTTTATGGTTCATTATTCAAAAATATTTGACACATATTTTTTCATTTAAAAAAAAAAAAGGACTTCACGAGAAAATAATTTTTTTATATTACGTTTTTAAAAAAGGACCTTTTTTCAATCGCTTATACTGCAATAACTAAAGAAGATAGAAAAATTTGTTACAAAGAAGAAATGTGCACCCTCTTCTTAGCTTTCGATTGATGTTCACTAAAACTTAATCACATTACTTTTAGAATTCGAAAAATAAAGAATTCCAAATTGAATTTTTTTCAATTTTGGCTCAATTTTTTTTTTTTGTTTTTTTTTAAAAAAAAGAAAGTCAAAACCTTTTTTTAATACTGGTAGAATTTCAGAGTGGGCACTTACTTGAATACTTACGGAGCAATGAATTTTTCAATCGCAACTTACACGTGCGAGGCAGAGAACTTCTATGAGTCGTTTTTTTAGCATTCAGAGTATACTTGATTCAGAGTATAATCGTTCGTAGTCCGTTAAAAAAGGTTTCATATTCGAATAACTTATATATCTACTTATTTTAGAGCAACAAGAATGTTTTCTTGGAAAATGTATAAATAAAATAATGTAACTTTTTTGATTTTATGTTTTTGTAAACCTTCAGAAATTTCTTTGGACATTTGATTGTTTGTTAGGCAATTTATACATAAAAATAAGTACCATACATAAATACCATAAAAAAATAAGTTTTATTGAAAAAAAATTTTGGTAGCAAATTTTGTATGGAATGCCCCATATATAAAGGTAATTGAAGTGTCTGTCTTTTATTTTGAGATACAATAGAAACACATTTTCATATTTCCTTATTCGCTTTAACATCCCAATACGCCAAACCGACTTTTATGAAATGTTTGTTTATCCGTCAGTTTTTTTGTCCTGCTTTAAGTCAAGAATCACTGCAGCTACGAAATTCAAATTGTGTTTCATATAACTGTGAACTCTGATATGAAAAGCTTAAAGATATCTTAAAAAAAGTATTCTAAAAAATTAAAAATTTAATGATCACATCGATAAATTAAACGTTCCTGCAACTTTTTTTTTTGTTTTAAATTGTTTTTTTTTTTAAATTTCCTACACTGATTTTATGATAATATATCTGATTAAAAGCATTATTTACTAATTTTTTTAATTTTTAAAAAACTATGTAATACTGTTTTCATTTAATATAATAAATCCATTCCAAATTATTTTAAAAAGTATGGAAACCTATTAAATAATGCCAAACATAACTTAAATACAATAAATACAATGAATAACACCGGGTAACATCCGCTAGTATTAAATAAAAGCACAGATATTCCAAAATATTTAATCACCATAACATGAAGATAAATTAAAAATTGTATAATTTACATGCTTAGTTTGTTTAGCAGACATTAAGTTAAATATAATACAATATAAATGGTCTTCTTAATTGTTTGCCTATGTATTGTTGCTAACGTACTAGCATGCTCACGATGCGATAATAATCAATGCTTTATTGTTCATGGTTCGCATCTACCAGAGACGGTAGATGCGCACTTTTAATTTTTGCGTCCCTTCCTTCCTCTGAAGCAAACCAGTTCTGGGTCGCATCCACCAGAGGCTGCACACTTTTAATTACTCTCTTGGTTTTGTTTTTTTAATCATAATAATGAGCATTCCTTTTAACGTTATTTTAAGTCTTCCTGTTGACGTATGGAACCGATTACCGATGACCGTTCACCGATACCGATTTTCATTCGCTAAAACCCTCTCTCTCGGCTACCGATATACATCAGTAGTCTTCGACCGTCATCGACGAACACTCACTCCGACTCATCCGACACTGCACTGCAATAAGTATCATAAGATTATAATAAGGCAAAGTTATAAATAAGAAGCTTAATTTAATTGGATAACTGCGATGTTTTTATTTGTGACAGTTTGTGGTCCTTTCATTTGACCCTGGCACGGCTGAGCTGACCTCAGCCATTAGATAAGACCACCGTCACAGCTGCTTCACTGACCTTAATGAAATTTTCAGGAAAACTGAAGCAACTTCTTGAGAGTGTTCTTGTGAAGTTTGAAGTCGATTCCAAAAAGGGACGTGGTACCTCCCATATAACCCAAGTTTATGCTATCGCCCAAAAACCAAAAAAAATATCAATATTTAAGACGGTTTTGGTCGTAGAAAACTAAAATTCAATATTTTTTTCATATGGTTACTGTCGGCAACTGTACAAAAAATGGGCGTGGTCACATTATTTATTCGCCCACTTTTTTATATAATGCAAATTCCTGAGCTGTACACGTTTTTATAAAGAAATTTGATGTGTACTTAGGTGCTCCAAGAGGCGGTCACTATACATAATAATGCTGCCACGCCCACTTTTGCAACCCAAAAATCCAAACATATCTATCAAACGAATAAGATAAAAAAACAAGATAAAAAATTTATTGAAATTTATGTTTACATTGAAATTGAAATTAATGTTTACATGTAAGACATAGTCTTTTAAATGCAATACGAATTAACAAATTTTCAACAAGTTATAGGATAGTCAACCGAAAAATTAAATAATATTTGAAGCTCATAATTAGGTTATTTAAAAAGAAATAAGGTGAAAAATCACTTAATTATAACAACAAAATACAAGTAACAAGCAAATCTGGACTTAAAATTAATTATATTCATAATTAGGTTATTTAAAAAGAAATAAGGTGAAAAATCACTTAATTATAGCAACAAAATACAAGTAACAAGCAAATCTGGACTTAAAATTAATTATATAGATGTTGATAGAAAGACGAAGAGACAGTATTAAGAAAAGTATAGAAAAATTTCATGCTTAAAGGTGTGCTAATTAGGGATACTTTTAATTCTAACAGGCAACGAATTCCACAATCTGATAGCGTCCACGAAAAATAGTCTGTTGGAGTTCAAATAATTATAGACAGGAATAGTGAGGTTTAGATTTCTATTAGATCTACAAAATTGAAGCTTCTCAAATAGATGGTTGGGTGTTTTGGCATGTATCAAGTTATATAAGAATATGCAGTTTCTAGCATCCAGGTAATTAAAAATATTGCAACCAAGTATTTGATTGCTCACGTGACTGATGCGGTCAAACTTACGGAGGCCATAAACATATCTTACTGCGTTGTTGAAAGCATGTTGTAGCTTAAGTTTAGACCTGGAATCAATTCTAGTCTATACAACATCCGAGTAAGATATAATAGGCATTAGAGCTGCTGTAATAACTTTTTTCTAGTTGCGATAGGAACAAACGACGCAGTCCACCTCAAGTTCCGCAGGAAGTAGTACACTTCACTTACTACAGAATTGATATGGTTTACGCAGGAAAGTGAGGAGTTAATGTAGTAACCAAGATTCTTCACTTTATCAACAAAGTTTAGTTCGACCCCATTAAGAAAAATAACTGGTATCCTAGAGAGAGAGTGATTGGATTTAAAAATCGACAAGACATTTGATTTAGTGGGATTTAGCTTGAGTCTATTAGATTCAGCCCATTCAGTTATACTCATTAAGTCTATTACCCACAGACTATTACCCACCCTTACTCTTTGAGATCTTCCAACTAAGTAACTGTGTAACAGACGGACAGCCATGCCAGAAAAATGAAGTTATTTACAAGATTCTGACACAATAGAGAATAGTCAACAACTATCCGTGTATATTTTCTTTGGCTATGTTAGTGTGGCTGCCTCAAACCAGACTATAAGGCCAATGAGGCCCATTGTGATACCAAGGGTTAATTTTTCTATCTCTATTTAAACCAATTTGAGCTGTTTACTAAGCTTTGGATTCGGTATATGGAAGATTCCGAGAGCTCGTCAAGGTTATAAAAACCAGTTGATTACATGAAGAAAGCGTTTTTGCGCCAGCGCTGGAGAAGTGCACAGGAAATGTAATGTACTTTCTTTCTCCTCTTCATCTCTAGAGCTTCTGCAGAAGTCGTTGTGGTGAATGTTCAATCTCTAAGCGTGTCTGCCAATCAGGCAGTGCCCTGTAAGGATCCCTGCTATGGTACTGCTGTGGTCTCTAGCAAGGGAAATGAGTACTTTTGAACGCTTAAGGGTGAGTTAGGGCCAGATTTGCCGCGTTTTATTACACTTGTTACCTTCTGACCATCTGTTGTTGGTTTTCTTCCAGTATAACTCAAGTGTAAGGAGTTTACATGTGCTGAGGGGAATACAAGGCTTACTCTATCTGTAGATAATTGCTTGGTTGTACCTGTACGAGCGAGTTTATCTGCTTTGCATTAACCTAGAAAATCCCTTTGTCCAAGAATCCAGCATAGAAAGATTCTGCGCTGCTTTGCCATTTCGTTTAGAGATCTTCGGCAGTTGAGAACTGTTTCAGATGTTAATGTATATTTTATCTCACTTTTTTAAAAAACAATACATACATACAATATTAATTTAATGTAAAAAAAAATTTGGTCCCATCCGATGCGCTTTGCGGCAGTTTTGGGGAACTTTTTCCATAGCTGTTGAATATATCGATGATAGCATTTTGACGAGTTCTTTTTAATTTTTTCGATCAGATTTTTTGTATTTTTCGGTCTAAAGCCGCCAGCATAAAGTCTTCGCTTTAGTTTGGCCAAAAAATCTTCGATTGAACGTAGTTGAGGGACATTTGGTGGGTTTTCCGCTTTATCAACATATGTTATATGAAGTGTGTCCATAGCTTTTACAGTTTTTTGAGCGTAATGGCTAAATGCCAAGAATTATAGAATAATAAATTGCGCAGATCGTAAAAATTATTGTCTACGATCTGCGCATGTCGTCATGATAGCCTTACGATATGAACTTACGATATGAGATTGTTGTCAATTAATGTAAACAAATGTGAAACTAGTCTGTAAGCAGTGCAATAAAATTGTTAATATAATTGACTAAACAAATTTTTCCACTGTTTTATATTAAATATGAATAAAGAATTATGAAAGAGTGCTGCGCATATAATTTTTGTGCTAATTTTTTAAGTTTTTTTTTTGGGTTTTAAAGCAAGTTGCAATGGAACCAACTTGCACTGGCAAAAGATTCAAGAAACAAACTTCGTCTAGCCTGACGTCATAATCGTAAAAAATATTTTTATCGTAGCTAGAAAAGTCAAAATGAAAAGTAAACAACATGTCGGACATGCGCAATACGTAATCCTTTTATCTATCATTCTTGGCTAAATGCTAAGTCTGGCTAGAAGAACACATTTAAGCCTCGATGCATCTTTTCTATGAAATCCTTCACTTTTGGCAAGCAGTGCTCAATATATCGTTCAGAATTGACGGCTAAACTAGATTCAAAAAAAACTGGTTCCGACATCCCGTGCGGCCTAGTTGCAAGCCATAGTAATACTTTCTTAGGGAACTTTGTATGCTCCAAATATTTTATTTTATTATCCGTATGTTTCTTCAAAAAAGTGCCTTCCCTGCCATTCATTGCCATCCATGATGCAAATTATGTTCATCTTGGCGTAAAATACATTTTTGACCAAACTTCTTGATCGTTTTCATTGGGTAACTTCTTGCTCTTCGGAAGCAGTCGGCTTATTCTTCCTGGACCCTTTTTGTATTCCCATATCATTGAGGTACTTTTTTACTGTTTTTCCATCACAATGAAATTTTATTCCAAGCTCTCTATACGATTTAGCGATCTTGCCTTCAGTAACTTTTCTGAGCTGAGACCTCTTCAATGAGTATGCCAAACTGCACTTTCTTCCGGAGCCACGCTTTCTCTTTGTGGTTTGTCTAGTTTTGTACCTAGCCAGTATTCTATATACTACACAACGATTTTCTCCTTGCTCTACAAAATGGCAAACAATCTCCGAAGTTTTGCAATTAGTATGATTACTGAAAAAATTACAAATTGTTTCGCGACGTTGTTCTTCTTTTGTGATATCACCATCCCTAAATTTTTGTCTACCACATTTTCGCGATCAAGCAAGAATGATAATATTCCTTAATTCGAAATGTCACTTCGCCACAGTTTTAGATATGGTCTAGAAAAAGCAGTTAGCAAATCTAATTTTTTTGGCCTTTAACTCATTGGTGTCAATTTAAGAGGTTGCTGTTGCAATATTAAACAAGTCTTCAGAGCAGCATAAAAACAAATAATTAAAAACTGTTTCTCTAGATTTTAAACTGTTGAATGTTACAATGGCCTTGCCTTGAAAGATTTCGAAAAAAATGTTCTTAAATTTGTTTAATTTTCTTACAGTCGAAACTAGTAATTCTTTTTAAATATCAATAACCATAAATCTTAAAAACTTCAAAAGACATACATACATACTTATTACTTAATACTACAGAAACATTAACTGCTAATTGTATAACAGCCCCGACTAACAATAACGATCTCAGTGAACCGTAGAAGCAATACGTTGTTTAGCTCATTATAAAAAATTAGCACTTAATTAAGAGCTAATGAAGTGTATTAAATCAAGCATGCATTTATTTACAAAATTATCTTGCTTTAAAAAAATAAAAACAAATTAATTCTGTTTGTTGGCCGTTTGTGCAATAACTGCTTAAGAGTTGTTTTTCTTTTTCAAACACGCTAAATCAACATGTAACATCAAATCGCAATAATGTGTTTGAAATAAGATTTGACTGGCACTGATTCCGTCACGCCATAACAACAAACAACCACAAATAGTAAAACAACAATATATGCTGTGGTAATATAAAAAACAATATGTATATATATAATGTTTCAGCTTGAATTCTGGTTGGAACTGCGAAATACTTATAAACTTAATTGCTATGCAATTCAAGTGGCGCAAAGCAGCAACAACACGATCGTTTTGTTGCAATTCAACAATTAACAATTTGTTGACTAAACAAATAGAAGAAGCAATAAAATTGCGCACACACACTCAAATGGAATGCATGGCAAATGGAATTATGCATAAAATGTCAATTTAAATATTTACTCGGTTTGCGTCCCCATGCTGCCCACTGTCGCTTACTGACTCTTTGGCTCTATCAATATCTGTCTGCCTGTCGGCACTATTCAGCAACGTCTGCCTGTCAACGACAATGAGCACAGCTGTCAGCAATTGTAAAATTTTTCTTTATGTATATAAAATTATTTTGCATTTAGTTTTTTTGCATTTTGAAATTCACCATTTTGAAATTTGGTATTAAATACCTCAATACGAATGGAATTCAAGAACGATCGTGCGTGCAGCTTTTTGAAAGGCTTTTCCTCACTTTTGAGTCTTAGCGTGAGATGATCATTGTCATCGCTCACGATCGGCCTTACTGTTTTGTTATTTGTTTTTGATTTAAATAAATAAAATACAGTTTTTAAAATTTTCTTTCCACAAAATCTACAATAAAAAAAATCACTCTAAGCAAAACCACATCGGTGCTGTTTTTAACAGAGTACCGTTAAAAAAGTCGTTAGTATGAGAATAGCTATTATTATTTATTTAACAATAATTACAGTTTCTCTGACAAAAATTGTATGTTAATCACTATCACAGTCGTATTATTTTTAATAATAATAATCATACTTTCAAACAGTGGAAATGTTCGGTTTATAAAGTATGCATGTATCTAAATATTGCCAACTACAATCTTGTCGTTGCACTCAACCATGTTGCTGAACCTACAAATTACAACATGCAGAAAATGTTTAACATAGAGCAATGTAACGTGCCGTTATACTATACCTCAGTAAAATGTTGATATGTGCACAAATATTCTTTTTTTTTTCTCCCTGGTTTTATACAATTTTTTTAAGTTTGCCAAAATTTTTGTTAATGGATGAAGTTTATTAGTCGAACAGAGAATTCTTCTCTTCCTCGTATTCGTAGTACCATTTATCGAAAATAGTGCGAAATCTCGCGTTTATAGCAATAGAAAATATTTATAAGTGCACAATTGCTTTTTTTGTGTTTTAACTGCTATAACGTAAAAATTATCAAATTTTGCTAATAACCTTAGTAAGAAAACCATAAACACAACGGTTATACATTTTTGGAACAAAATATGACCACATTTTAGAGTTATTTTTTTTTTCAAATAAAAATTTATCCACTTTATCTAAACCACTTTATCTGAAGAAGATCGTTGAAATGTTAGAGGCTTAAATCCCAATAAGCCAAACAAGCTTAGAATAAGCTTGTAGTAAGCTTACAAGCATAAGCATCGCGCTTGGAAAAAGCTTGTAAAAACTGTTGTAAAATGCTTTCAAGTAATTGTAGAATAAGCAGAAAGGAACCTTTGGAAAAATATTCCTTACTGTAATATTATTCCAAGCGTTTACTATTCAATTGGATATAAGTGTTGTTAATAAGCTTTCTACAATACTTACTTTGCAATTGGAAAAAAATGTTGTAAAAGTATTATTGAAAATAATTATTAAATAATTGAAAATAAGTGTTATTGTAAGTTTTTTACAACTGTTTAGAAAAAATTAGAAAAAACTGTTATAAAAAGATTGTTAAAACATTTATTAAATAATGGGAAGCAAGTATTATTGTTTAGTATTATTGTAGCTTTTAACACCTGTTTTTAAGAAATCTTATGAAATCTTTGCGAGCACGCAGTTAACAAAGGAGCACAAATTTATCTTCTCAGTAAAATTAATCCATACGATAGACCATCACATCCAAATCTATAGGAAATTTATCTATAATATACTGTCGATAAACACATTACCACTTAAAAAAGGGGAATATAAATAAAACTATTTGGACTATGCAATATAAATTTTTATTAAAGCACATTGGTGTAACTAACAAAATATTAAAAATGAATTTAAGTATTATAAAATTCTAAAAGAATGTGTTGGAATAATCACTGAACACAAGCCACTGACATCAACTTTGTTTCTTATTGCAATTGTATTTTTTAGTATTTTGGGAATTCCAAATTCCACAATAATGTGGAAGTTTTGAAACAATTACCTCTGAAAGCATTTTCCAATCATGCTTTGAAAACGCTTCTAATTTAAACTTCAAGTAAACTTACTACAAGTATTATTATAACAAGTTTACTTTTATTCTGTTTCGATACAATTTTACAACACGACTTGTATATTTATGACGTACACAAGTGTTTTCAAAGCATGTTTGTAAAAGGCTTTCATTATTCCATTGTAGGTAAGCTTACTCCAAACACTATTACACAATGGTTGATTGGGATGAAGCCGGTATAAAAGTAGGTGCTATAGCTGCTGGAACAAATCGTCACCGAAACATCATAACACATTTTTTAAAAGACCCTGGCAGCTATGCTATAATCAAGCGTAGTGAAAGAAAATCCGTGATTGACCAATGGCACAAAAGACGAGTTCGACGTCTGCATCGCCATCAATTCGATGAATCGGACCAACTCCATTCCAGGAAAAGCATCCCTAAACATTTATCGACCCGCCACCATGCTTTACAACCGGTTAGACGTATTTCTGATTTAGCCCTTTTTGGACGCCTTACATATTTTCTACCGTCAGGTTCAATGCGATTGACCTTGTTTCATAACTCCAGACTACGAATTTCCATTGACTTTCAGTCCAACTCACATGAGCTTTCGCAAACTCCACGCTCCGTTTTCTTAGATGTAAGACGTATGCTTAGAAGTAGCCAGTACAGTTCCGCTAAGGCCAATTTCGACTAAACGCCGTGCAACAGTACGTTTTGATATGGAAACACTGTAATCCGAGTCAAGTTCATGTTGAAGGCCTACAGAAGTTTTTTGGGGTCTGCTACTGAAATACGCTAGATTTTTTATCAATTTAGGCTTTGGTTTTCCGTGGGCGTTTCTTTCGTGGGACGTTCATGTGAGTCTCGTAGTATCGAAAATGCTGAATAGCATGAAAACCCATATTTTTGGAACATTTCATTTAACTCTTTGAAGTACCACCCAGCAAAAGAAGTGCTTCCAAAAGAACCTACAATCTTTTCTGATTTCCTCACATTTAAATCAAATGCGGATGCGCTGCATTTAAAGTAACCATAATATGTAAATTGAAAACGTACCCTATTTGCATCAATTACTTTTACTTTGAATTACAGTACAAGTGTTGATTACCCTTAATTATGAGGAATTAATCAAATGGAGCAAAATCGCTGTTGAAAATCAATAAATTAAATGCATTTTCTTTGATTTCACTACCTTTTTTTCATCAGTGTAGGAAGGAAGAACAGAGGTTCTGCCGTTAAAAAGGTATGCCTTTAAAATTACCCCAAACTATTGACATATTGAATTTTAATTATCTGCAAACCACGCTTTACCAAATTTTACCAAATTTTATCGAAGAAAGTACAAGTCACTTTAAATCTCTCTCAACTGCGAAATCAGTTGTTATAACAACTTAACGACCGAAGTCAAAAATCAAAAAAGAATAAATATGTATATCTCATTCCAAATATCATCCACTTAGCCCGGATTGCTAAAATCTTCCAACAGCACATCAACAACAACAACAACTAATAATCTACAACAAATTAACTCTCCCAATGGTGCAATAAACCATTCGCCATAAGTACCTCTTCGGAATTGTGGTCTTTATATTTTATATTCATAGCACTTGAGTGTTAAATACCTAACAAACATAAAATTCATACTTTCACACATAATGAGCTCAAGTTTTCATGAGCGTGTAGCGCGTTTACTATGAGTTTTTAGCCAGCAGCATGGGGAAAAGGGAAAAACATTGTTTGACTCAAAGCTTGTGAGGCGGACAGACGGGCAGAATTTCTCATAGGGGTAGATTTTATGTGGTGCAGATTGTCACCCTCTTTGTTGTTGTACCACAGCAATGAGCCGAAGTTGTATGTGGTCGACATAAGTTTGGCTTTTGGTAAAAGCAAGCAAAACAGGGTGGTGCAAAAGAGCTTGTTTTATGCTTACACTGTGATTTCTTTGATGTACTCAACTGCTGCCAAACGAACATAAAACACCGAAAAACATTGTTTATGCTATTTTACATATTAGAAAATTTAAACTTTTTGTGAGCCAATTCCACTCTTGGAAATAGTACAGGAACTGTTAAAAAAATGTTCAGTCTTTCATATATACTGTATATATATTAGATAGAGAAATAAAGAATTTTCAGAAGATCTGCACTTTTCTTCAATTCAAAAATTTGGAATAAAAATTATATTGTTATTATTTGGTGTTATATTTTATTCAACGAAAAATATCAATATGCATTTAGATCATATATAAAGTTTTTAAAAACATTGCTCTGTTAAAGTCGTCATTTTGCTGCCAAAATTGTCATTTCAATAAAAGACCAAAGTATATATTATAGTTCTTTATTTATCTATAGCAACAAAACTCATTTTCTGTTTGTTTGTTTGTTTGTTTGTTTGTTTGTTTGTTTGACCTTTACACAAATCTAAACAGCTCAACGGATTTCGCTCCATATTAAGTGTATCCTAGATTAAGATGTTACATATTTAGTTTTTGTCACTCCCCCTCCGAAATTTTTCAACTACGGTAATTTTGTTATTATAATCCTTTTTGGCATCGGAGTTTTTTGTGTATTTATTTTAAAATATTTTTGTTATTTTTACATCAAAAACACTCACATATATTCAAAATTGTAGAAATTTTCAGTACAACGACTTTTTCATAAAACATCGTTACCAAGATTAAGAAAAAAACGACATGAAAATCAAAGTTTGGTTTTTAGAAGCAAATATCTCCGCTGTCCATTAATATATTTCATTCAAATTTTTTCTTCAAAAGTTCAATAAAAGCACTTTACAAATATAGGTTGAACTGTACCGTTAAGTCAGTGTATATATGTTTTATGATTATGTCAAAAAATGTCCAAAATATTGACTTTTTACTCAAAAAATGACTCAAAAATTGTTTTTGTTGTAAAAATTAAGTCAATTAAAAATTGCACATCTATCTGCCTTTCATATAACATAGCACTTATTTACAAAAATTCTTACAGTTAAGCGCTAAAATTATTGTACTGTTTTTGTAATCAATTTGATTTTTCCCGACATTTATTTTTGCCCAAATGTTGTTTTTACATTTTTTACAAAAAAGTGAAGTCTCAAAAATAATTTATGTGAAAAAATTACCCCAATATCTCTTTCCAATCAAAATTTATGGCTAAAAAAACTATTTTTTATACCATTGACTATCTATAGTAATAAAAGTCATTTACTTTGTTTGTTTGTTTGTTTGTTTGCTTGTTTGTTTGTTTGTTTGGCCTTTATACAAATCTAAACGGCTTAACGGATATCGCTCAAACTAGGTATATATATTAAGTGCATTCTAACTTAAAATGTTACATACTAAGTTTTTGCCACGCCCCCTCCGAAATTTTTCAACTAACGGTAATTTAGTTATTATAATAATTTTAAGGATCGAAGTTTTTTGTGTATTTAATTTTAAAAAATTTTTGTTTTTTTGACATCAAAAACACTCAGATATATTCAAAATTGTAGAAATTTTCAGTACAAAGACTTTTTAAGTGCATACATTTTGTATGATTTTTCTTAAAAATGTTAAAAATATTGACTTAAATATTCTCTAATGACTTTAATATTGTTTTTTTAGTAAAAATAAAATCAAGTAAAAAATGCATATCTGACTACCTTTCATATGACTTAGCATTTATTTGCAAAATTCTCCCAGTTAAGCGCTAAAAATTTTTTTTTTTGCCTTTGATTTTTTTTTCGCAAAATTTTTTTTTCCAAAATGTATTCCAATTTATAATAACATAGAAAATATATGTTTGAATTAAGTAGAAATTTGCTTTTGCAGTTTGTAATAACTTAGCAAAATTTTCCTTGAATTTAATCAAAATTTTTCTAAGTTTTTATAAACTGGAATAGCAAATTTTGATTAGTTTTTGCTGATATCTAACATAATTTTGAAGTGACTCAAGCGCAAGTTTTGCTTAACCACAATACAAATTAAGCAAACAGTTTTCTCCGTGTAAGCGTTCCTCTCCATAAACTTTCCTACCACCACCACCAACTACAACTTTTCGTCACAAATTGTTGTGTTTTTAAAGTTCTTTTGATTAGAAATAAGGAAAAATACGTTAAAGCTTAGGACAGGCAAGGATTCGAAACCTGAAATCCTGGATGACAGTCAAGCGCGCTACTACTAGACTATAGAGGCTACTACTCGAAAATGGCCCTTAAAGTATTATTTTTCAACTAATATAAAAGCCCGTCCTACGACGGGTTCTCCTCACACGTCGTTTTTGGAACCATTTGCCGAAAGCACTATTTTCTCCTTTTAAAGCTTGGTTTTTATATTCACTTGAGTTTTGCAAAACACAAATGTACCACTTCAAATAACACTTTAAGTATTGAAGCAGTGCTGACAAATTAGTTCAAGTGTAAAAGTGCAAAAAGTCGAGTTTGGTAACAATTTGTTAACACATTTACAAACTGACTTTACAACCATCATATACATAGCAACTTAGGAGTCGTTTCGCAGTTGATACAACTTTAGTTTTTTAGTACAATCCATCGAAATAATTTCATTAAATACGTCATAACTTATTTATAAAGGCATATTAAGATGAAAAGAAAAGAAGTGGTTAGATCAAAAACGTACTATCGTAAAAATCCTATCTTGTCACTGATAAGAATCAAATTAATTTTCTGTGCACACTTTCAGGCTGAACATTTTTGAGGACAGTATATGTTGTAAAAGCACTGTAATAATAGCACAAAATAATTACAGTTCGAGCGACACTGTGAGTGGAGGAGCATGCTTGCCTTATATGTATGTATTAAGATATGTTATTTAAAATGAAGTTTTTAAGTTAAGATCAAGCACTATCAATCAAATTCACAGTAGCGCCATTCACATTTAAAACTTGCGGTAAATCGTTGGTCAAATCCTTTGACCACAAAGTGTTAATGCTATCAAAATTCATTCTTGTCTTGAAAACCGAAGTTAACGCATCGCGATGGCAGAAAAATAGATAGTAGGAATTGTCATTGACATCGCAATGGAAAAAGAAGAAGAAACAAATTTTAAAAATTTTTATAAATTATTTGCCACAGTTGTGGATATGTACGTTAAATTTCTATAAAGTCATTCCAAACATATTTTTCTGCTTCTTCCATTTTGCTGCGAAGTGTTCAGTTAGAAAACTTTTTTAAACTGACAATATCATTCTACGGAATTTGACGAGTGTTCACATTGTCATATTTTCGTCAAAGCCCTGATCAAATAAGCGGGGAAAATAAAAAATTTTGATTTTAATCCAACTATTTGACAAACTATTTGGTCAAACAAACGGAAAAAATAAAAAATTTTGATTTTAATCCAACGATTTGACAAACCATTTGATAAGTGTTCACATTCGCCAAATTGCAATCAAATCCATATAAATTTCTGATGTGATGAATATGAATACTAAACAGGGTTGCAAAAATTTTAATACCAAAACAAAGTGCAATTTACAGTATGCAGTTTTTTGAATCAAGCAATATTAAAAATCGTAATTTTTGTCAGTGAAATCGTCCCGTCGCACAATGTTCTATTTTATGGCAAAAGTGAACATTAATTAAAAAAAAATTTAAAGGTACATAGTAGTGTCTGCTACCCTATGAAACAAGATAAAATTCTGCATCAGCAGCAGAAAAATTAATGAAAAATATTATACCGTTTACCCACAATGCACTTTGAAAGTCATCATTTTTTTCACTTTGATTGCGCGCAGTAAAAAAAAGTGTTCATCTTCAATTTCGAAAATTTTTTGTACATTATTTTAAAACATTTACATAAAACAATGTGAAAATTTTTTTTCAAGAAATAGTGTTTCCATATATTTTATTTTTTTAATCTTATTTTATCTACACAAAATGTGTATTTTTACTATGTTAATTAAATATTTAGTGTGAGTGAATTGAGTAAAATTGAGGAAAACTGTTTTGATTATCGTAAGCTATGAACATTCTGTATGCATTCTGTAAAACAAAAAGTTGCGTCAATGCTGCGCACTTTCGCGGCATTTAATATTTTTTATTACAATTTTGTGTCACAAGTTATGATTTTCTTGAGAAAAAAAAACAAATAAAAAGTACAAAATAGATTTTGTTGCTTACTCAGAATGCACATAAAAAATAAAGCTTATGTGCAGATTCATGTGCAACTTTGAATTTTTGTTGAATTTTAAGAGATTTTGCAGTTTTGATAAAGTCACTTTGTTTGGGAGGTAGGCGTAGCTTTCATCCGATTTGGTTCATTTTCGATCTTGACCTTTATATATAAGATATCAAATTGCATTACGATAGCTTCAAAATTACGATTGTAATCGTGTCGACAGACGGACAGACAGTTTTTTTTTTCTTATTTAGACCCATTCTTATCAAAAAAAATTCAAAAATTCCCTCCATCTTTTAGTTGAATTGGGTTAATTTTTTTAATTAATGTGCTAATACATTTTTTTTAATGTGATAATGCCTCGCTGTGCGTCGAATCGAATAACAAAATTTTATATTCAACATAACCTATTTTACATTTGAAATTGAAATAATCTTCAATGTGTGTGTGCAAACAATTTTTCGTATGCAAACAAAACTTTTTTTGTGAAATTAAAATAAAATGTGACAAAAATGAGTGCTCGAAAAGTGTATTTGTTTGGTAATAAAAAAACACAATATGAAAGATTTAAATGAAAATTTTATTTATTATTGACGATTTTCAGGAGAACCGTGTATTTAATATTTTGTATATTTTTTTAACCGTTATTTTTTTAAAAAAAATTAAATATGTAATTTTTTAATGTTACTAAATCAATTTTGTTATATCTCTTAGTAATTTAATTGTTAATTTACTTTATGTGCAGCATTTAAAATAAATATTATTCTTATAAAAATTTTATATTTTTTTTCACATTCAAAATGTGCGACGCACAGTGCCCTTTTTTAATTTTAGGATGACATTTGGATTTTTTTTTTTTTGTTAAATTTTACAAAAAAAAAAAATATTTTTATTTGTCAGATTATAAAACATGTATTATGAATGTGGTATTAAAAACTTGATGAATTGTATGGTTTTTTTATAAAATTCATCAAAGTTGAAACTTTTTTAACAAAGATAAGCTTAATAAACCCCAAAAAATAACGTCAAGTTTAAGCAATAATAACTTCGAGCACAAAGTGTATTTTAAGGTTTTGTTTTTTGGACTTTTTTATGTCTTAATTTCCATTGAATTACTGTTAAATCAATAAAAATGTTAATAAGTACAAATAGAAAAATCATTGAAATATGACTGTAAATTTTTCAAGGAATGAAAATTTAAGTAAAATTTAGTAGAAAATATCTAGCTAATTAAGCATTATTAAAGTCGAAGGCTTTAACTATCATAAAATATCGTACTTCTACCGTCTGTTTCTGTAAAAATCTGCTGCATCTAGCTGCTATTAAGAAAAAGCACTAAATTTGAAAAATGTCTTAAAAATCAAATTTTTCCCTAAAATGCACTGATTTCCAAGACAATTTGTAGGTACTTTTAAATTTAAAGAAAAATATAATAGAATTCATAATTTAAAACAACTTGTGACCTTGTTTTGTATTAGCACCCATTTTTTAAAAGGGTTTTTTTTTATTACGTTAATTTGGTAATATTATTTTATAAGAGATATGTCTTAAAGTTATCCGATTTGAAATATTTTTAGCATGACGTTTAAGTGAAGTTAAATAAACTGTATTTCGTTTTTTTATTAAAAAAATATGGTTTTTATGGGAGGTAGGCGATGCAGTTGACCTAAAATTCTAATTTTTTTTGTGCTGTTTAGAATTCTACTTTTTTTTGTGCTGTTACTTAGGCGAAAAGTCATTTGTACAAAATTTCATGGCCCTAGTTTTTATAGTTTCTGAGATAATGCAAATCCTAAAATCGAAAAAAGCGCACTATGCGACGTTGTGAATTACGCCAGGGTTATACTCATGCGCTACCGAATAAGTCTTCAAATATAATTCTAATAATGCATTTTTGTGTTTAAAATCATTTTTGTTTTAAAAATAAATAATTATCAATTTTAAAACATATTTTAATTATATTTTTTTATGACAACTGAAATTTTGTCAACTTTAGTATTTAAAAAAAATATGTTTACAAAAATTGCTGTAGAAAAGGCACGTCAAGCACTATGAAGCAAACTTTTTCTGTTTGAAAGGTAATACGAAATTGTCTACAGCAGAAGTTACTGACTTTTAACTTTTGTATGTGTAAAAACGAAAAAACGATAGGTCAAAGTTAAAATTTTGTTTTCTTTTTTTATAAAAAAACTTTAAGAAAGTCTATCTTTGGACAAGATGTATTTATGAAGGTGGAAGAAATAAGTGACTTCTATCAAATCGGCACAGTAGCAATTTCAAAATTTTTGTGCAAGTGATGGCACTTTCCATTATTTTCTTTTTTGTGGGACAAACACTTTGAGTGAGAGTTTTGAAGTCGGGAAAGAAGATTAAGCTACGGAACATCAAAGTGGCCAAATTTAAGATGTTTTTTAGTACTGAAATTAAGCAATGTAGATTTGTGGCCTTTTATTTTATTTAGTTTTAATACATATATATTGCATACATATATATTATTACTTTTATTCCAAAAACATATGTTTTCCTAGCCCCAAGTACTATGGCAGATAGCACAGTTTTCGGCATATTTTGAATTTTTTTGCATCACACTATATGCACACTTCACAAAAAAAAAATACAAAATAAAAATACACGCGTTTTTTTTTTTCTCAAACCAATAAGATCGAGTAACAAAACATGGGATTTATCATTGGATTTTCGTTCAAAATATGGCAATATTGATTTTTTTTTTTTTAAATGTTGACATTGCTACGGTGCCGATTTGATAGACGTCACCTACTTCTGACACCTTCATAAATACTTGGAGATAATGCATTTTCAACATTTTTATGACATTATAATTTTATCTTATTTTTTTAGTCCAAACATTCAGATTTTTTTGAGTGGAGCAAAAATCGGAGATATGTTTGAAAATCTATATAGACCAATGCACATGTCTAATACTTCGTTTTCTAAATTTTCAATCTAAGATATATTTTGACTTTTGTCCACACCGGAGTGCTAGCATAGCTATGAACCATCTTCATTATAAAGCAAATATATTGTGCAAATATGATACCAATCAGTTAAGCCTTTCAGAAGTTATATGATATGCAAGAAACGCTTTATCGATTTTATATATAAATCGTACAAATAATTACATAAATTTAGTTGCGAGCTTCAGATCAAGTAAGTTTTTAAGAAGGCAACAGCAACAACTACAACTCTGTATAGATTCAATCACTTAGCTGACTAGACAGTCTGTTTCGGAAATCGCTACATTTCCTCTTCAGTAGTCTTTGAGTGATTAAGCTGTAATCAACTCACTGTTAAAGTCGTATATGATTTCACACATGTTTGAACAAATTCGTTCAAATTTTACGTTCAAATCGGCCACTTAATCATATGGCATTTAAAGCAGTAAGCTCTTTATACATTGGCGTCGGAAACGGGGGGAAAGGGGGCAGTTGCCCTCCCACTTTTTTAGATAGATAAACAATTTAAAAAGAAAACTTCAAAAGTTATTCAAAATATCAGTTTTTTTACAACGATAATATTTTTTTATTTTATATTTTCCTCTTCTTTCTCTCTTCTTCATAAGCATGCTTGCGGATAACCATTTTCTTTCTCTGTGTTTGCAAAAAAATAGAACAAAATGTAGAGTTTCTACTGCAAACCCACCACTTCAGTTTAAAAGCACCCTTAAGTATGTAGCTTAATGCTTGTTAATTTTGCAACTCTGGTAAGAAAAAATTTGACATGTTCTTAGGGGCTTTCCATATTGGACGACATGTTGTACGATAAGTTAGATGGAAAACTAATGGGACTATTTGATGTAGCGTTCGAACGATCCAACTTGTAAAGCAACATTATTAATTGCAAGCTCTCAAGCAGGACATATCCGGCTAATAGCTAAGCAACTTTTAGATGCCCTAATAATTGAGCAGTAATTTTACATAGTTGTACAATATTGTACAATCGGCAGAAAAAAACCAAAAATTTCTACTATCGTTTTAGCTTACGCATGGTACGCATGTTGTACAATCTGCCATGTTGGTCCAATGTTTTGGACCATGCGAAAGCACCTACTGTGAATTAGCTGATGAAAATCCACCTCGACGCTTTGAACAAACATCAAATCCGGTTCCTTCAGTACAGTTGCCATTATATGATCGGCTACGAAAAGATTATTTCGAAATTTTAGATCTTCTCTCAATTGAGATAACGGTTAGATTCGATCAAACAGGTTGATATTTTACTTTTTTTTTATTTTTGGAAGCTTACACCAGCTTCACTCAACCGACTCACTTCGATTTAACATTCGGTGAGTCGGTTGAGTGAAGCTAGTGTAAACTGGCACTTTGTAAATCTTATTGTACATTTAAACAGATCTTGACACTCTGGAATCGTTGGAAAATATTGTAATCGAAGCCTTCAACGGAAAAGTGCCTTCTGTAAAAAATCTAAAAACAAAACTAGATCTTTATGCAGATGACTTTGATGTGAGCGACCTCCACGCGCAATTTAAATTGCTGAAGCAATTGCCTGGCCAAACACCTTCAAATAGCAGTGGCATTGTATCCCAATTTGCAAAAAATTCGGATATTGTAAAAAACTATTAAATGAAGTTGAAAAACTTATTGCTGTGCTTTTGACTGTGCCTGCATCAGCAGCTTCATCTGAGCGTTCTTTTAGCGCACTAAGACGACTTAAAACGTATCTTCGAGCAACTATGACACAGAAACGACTCACTCATGCGGCGATTATACACATTCACAAAGATTAAACTGAAGAATTTAATTCGATGGAGGTGGTGAAAGAGTTTGTTTCTCGCAAGGACAGAAGAAAGCATTTTGGAATAATTTAAATTGATATAACTTTTTGTATCTTATTGCATTTGAACCATGTAAAGATATACCTAGTCTTGCTTTATAAAAGCAACAATTATTTCTTATATTTTCATATTACCATATGAAAGATCCTTGAATGAATGATCTCTAATATCGAAATTGGAAGAACTTTTAAAAATAATGAAATTTTAATATTTTCTATATATTTTTATATTTTTTTTATTTTAAACTAAAATAAAAAAGTTGTTTATCACATTCATGTTTCTTTGAAGAAATTTTGGTGAAATTTTTTTGCACCACCATTTGTACTGCCCCCCCAGATGAAATTCGCTTCCGACGCGCTTGTCTTTATAGATCATAGCCATCAACTCTACCAAGGTTGCCATCTGTTCTCGATGCTTCTTATTTATTTCAATATTCATTAGTGTTCAACAATCTGTCGAAATTCACTATAGAATTGAAACGAGTTTTTGCTTCGCTAGAAGCGAGCGTTTTAACTGAGAGGTGGCTATTTTCACAACGTATAAATCAGTGGCGTAAAAAGCAGGCCCGCAGAGCTCGCATTGCGGGCGGGCGCAACTAAGCCAGGGGCGCCCTCAAGTCCCTTTATGAAAATGACAAATGAAGCGGAAAACGACGCACAGTGTAAAATAAGCGGTCAAAAATCTAATATATCGATGTTTGAATTTTTCTAAGACTTGTATGGCTTTCAATAGAAAAAATCAGCGTAAAAAAATCAAAATTAATTTTTTTTTATTACAAAAACAACCGTTACATTCCGACAAGCAGTCAAAGTTGCATTTTTTAAAAATAGATTTTTTCTTGTTATTCACATTTTATTTAATTTTTTTTTTATATTAAAAAAAGTTTAAAATTTTTTATGTCTGGCAATATTACTTTTTTTTCACATTTTGAACATATGGTTTTAAGCTTATCATAAAAGTAAACACAAAAAGCGGGATATAAATTATTAAATATTCAATTTTTAAAAGTGTTTAAAAAATAATTTTGAGAAAGATTGAATATAAGTTTTTAACGAAAACATCATTAGAACTGCGTAACACGAAATCCACAAAAATATCTTGCTGATACTTGCTAATACGGAGATATACATTTTTTATGGTGGCCGGTTTAGTTAAAATGTGAGATGTACGAAATTTGATGTATGGCAGCTGAATAATTTTCAAAATTTCGACTTATTTACAAGCACAAAACAATTCCATTTTTAAAATTTCCTTGCTGTAATCGAAAAAGTTCACAAATATAAATAAAAACGTAGTTAAATTGTGTTGGTAGTATTTTCCAAGGCTGAGTTACTAAAATATAATTAATGGCCGAGACATTCGCCTGTGAAATTTTTCATTTATTTATAAACACATGTAGCAAATTGTGTTCGTGTTGTTGAGACAAGACTTAATTAAGTTTCAGGCAAAAATGGGTTTCGATTATATGGGAAGTGGGTGTGGCAGAGGGCGGATTTGTATAACTTTTTCAATATTTCTTCATTTTGTTACGAAAGATATTCGTGCCAATTTTCATAGTTCTACGATCAATACTTTTATTTTTGGCCAAGAATGCGGACGCTACACTCACTGTACGACGTTTGTTTAAAAAAAATTAAGATATACAAAAATATTTATTTCCTTCGCAAAACATTATTTTTTGAAATTAACAACAATAAATGAAAAGTAGTTTAATAATATGTGATGAAATAAAATTTCTCAGAGTGCAATAATCGCCGTCAAAAAAGTCGACTATTTAGAGCAAAAGTCGTCTTTGTTTGGAAAAACTCAATTATGGTCGAAGTCGATTTACCCGTTTGCTTTCATATTTTCAGCAAGTCAGCTACTGATGTTATTTTAATCAATCAGTTAGCCATATTTTCTGACGTTAGTAAATTCTTACGTCAAACAGTTAACGTCAAATACAAAATATTTAAACTTAACATCTTAAACTTATCATTTCTCCAATAAGAAAATTATTAATCTCATTTATTCACACTTTTAGTTTCTTTAACTTTTTAAATAAATTAATATAAATAAACAAATATGCAGGCTTTAGGTCTGTTGTCATTATTTATTAATTATTTCCAATATTTGATGTCAATGTTGTTAACCCAGTGAATTTTTAAAAAAATGTTTATATACTTGTAAGTGCTTTTTCAACCTTGTTTTTAGACCTTGATAATGTGCTCCGAAGGAGTTCGAAATATTGGAAATAATTAATAAATAATTAAAATTGACCTAAGGCCTGCGCATTTGTTTATTTAATATTAAAATCAAAAGGTCATAAAATACAAAACAATAAAAATTAATATATGTTTTCTTTTTGCCTACTTTGTGATAAAATCTTATAATATTAATTGTAAATTTTATTACATTTGATATTATAAAAATTATTTTTTACGTTATTGCTGATTTTTAACAAATTCTATTAAAATAAAATAAACATTTATTTATGAAATAAAATATTTTTAACTATTTTAACTGTTGTAATTAATGATGACTATTGAATTAAAAAAGTCTCTTCTTGCTCTCTTTTTTTTGGTCAATAGTTCTCTTATTTTCTCTTGCGCTTCTAGTAACCTACTAATAACATAGTTTTGGTCTAAAAGTAAATAGCAGAGCGCTTTTAGAAACCTGCGGGCGGGCGCACAAAATATAAATATGCTACTGGTATAAATATATAAATAAATAGTATTTTCACATATCTCTACACTCACCTGAACTTGGTCGATCGCTGTAGCGGGTGCAGTAGACCCAGGCTGGCCACACTATGGGACCATTACCGCTAGCTCCGGTACCGCCGCCATTGCTGGTGCTACTTGTGGTACTGCTGCTGCTGCTGCTACCGCCACCACCTCCACCTACTCCGTCCGTGCCCGCTTCATTAGCTGTTCTTAGACCATCCGTGCCACCAGGCGGTGCGGGAGAAACACTACAAGTGGACGCCGCTCCAGTGAGCGATGAGGGCGACTTTAATACATCTGAGTTGCCGTAGTTGCTGCTCACTACGGTGCTACTCGAATCATTGCTGTTCGTGCAGATGTTAGCCAGTGTCGTGGAGAAGCTCGAGGCGGCACTGGTTACGCTTGTGGCGATCGCAGCCGCTGCTGCCGTCATTTGACTGGTCAGATCCATGGGCGTCGTTGTGGTAGTGCTGGGCGGACAGCTCTTCTTATTTCGATGCATGTGTGCGGAACGCGCGGCACGTGTTCCATTGGAGCCAATGTGGCCACCAACGCCGCGTTTCAGCAGCGGATCCGTTATGCGTCGGCCAAAGTCGGCTTTCAAAATGTTGTCGATGCTGAATTTGAGCGCGGGTTCATTAAGGTTGTTATTCATAAACGGTAAATGGGCCTGCATTTGCGCCTGCAACTGATTGAGATTCGAGGACGCCATTGTGGTGGTCTGTGTTTGGCCCATGCCGAAGGCAGTTAGCTTGGCTAACGCATCATTGCCTGCGTTATAGGCGCCCAGCGTTTGTGGCTGCTGGTGACTCACCACAGATGCAGCGGCCGCTGCTGCCGCTGCAGCAGCACCAAGTTGCGACATTTTGGAGATGGCCGATAGGTGTGAATGGATGCCCGAGAAGTTGGGCATATCGCTGAGCTTAGGTTGCAACTGCACGTGTGTGTTCGGCTGTTGGGGCCGGAAACCGAGCTTGGCTTCTGTGCCGCTTAGCGTGGCTGGTTGACGCAGGGTAAAGGCACTGGCACGCGCAGCAGCCATGAGCTGCATTTGCTGTTTCATCAGCTCCTCGGCGTACAGATGCGACTTACGCAGCAGCTCCTCCTGCAGTTGTGTTGTACTAGGACGAGACACAATTGGCACAGGCATACGTAGCGCACTGGCAGCCATGGCAAAAGGATCCATGACAACTGGCGCTATCCTTTGGTGCTGCACTGGTTGATCGTCCTCCAAGTGCAACGTGTCCTCTGTTGAAACACTGGAACGTGCATCACTGGCTTCAGCACTGTTTGCGATCGTTGCTACATTGCTGAATGCCGACGGACGGCAGAGCGACATCATGTCACTGACAGCCAGCAGGCGTCGCGTCTGCTGTACGTTAGTCAAGAGTTTATTGTCGCAACGATTAGTCTCCAGCGGATCTTCTTGACCCACTGACAACTCACTGTCCTCGCTGCTGCACAAACTGACAGCATCACGCTCTTCGTCTACGTCCTCATCCATCATCACACCATCGTCATCATCACAGACATCAACATGCTTTGAATTTCGCCTCAAATCCTGTTTCTTACAGCTAATCAGCTGTGCAACGTCTTCTGCGACGACATCACCATCGTCTTCATTATCATCGTCGTCGTCTTCGTCATCGTCGTCGTCAGGGTCGTCATCGATCATAACATGATCCTCTTCAACATGATCTCTCTCCAAATCACGGACGCCAGGCTCTTGTATTTGATCCTTGCCGCTCATTGTAACACTTCTACGTTTTGCGCTGACGGCTGGCTTGAAGATGGCGTTAACTGCGCTCAGACGCGGACTTGTGACGCCGTGTTTTTGCAACAACAAGCTATCCGGGTGCATCGTGTGTCGAAATAGAGCGAAAGTGGGCGCAGTTGTCGTTGTAGTTGTTGCTGTTATTGCTGGTGCGGTCAGTTGTGTAACGATGTCCACGGGCGACACGCTGCGACCGTTGACTGGCAGACTGCTGAGTGCTGAAAGGGTCTGACGTGTGGTCGCAACGGTTGACATCTAAGCGTTATTGACATGCGTCAATCGAAAACTTGCGCTACTAAGACGAGCTTTAAAAATGCCGACGGTAACTCGTTTGCGATTAATTTGCAAACTAACGCGATCGTTTATTACTTTTGCTGGCGACAAATCAGTTAGATGCTTGCATGGTAATATTACCGGGTCTCAAGACTTTCTTAGTCCCGTTTAGCCCTACCGGATTGGGCTAATGGGCGTCGTTCACTCAACACTCACTGCACTTTTTTTGCTTTGTCGTTCACTTGTTCGCTCTCGCGGCGAGAGTCTTGTGTGTCATGTATTCAAGATTATTTTTATTATCTGCCACGGTAATAAAAATTCAAAGCGCGAAGCGTTCACGTTAGCTTGTTCGTTGTTCACAGTCCGACCACGTCGTTTAACTGAGTCCGCGGTGTGGCGCTCGAATCGCGCTACCACACAAGAATCCAGAACTCGTCGACGCTCTCGTCCAATAGGCGGCGCAATCGTTGCACTGGCAACGAAGTTCAGCTCGACGAAGTGGTTTGGCGGGTTTTACTCGAGCAATTTTGCTGCTGCGAGAGCGAGTGTTGTGTCGGTGTTGGTGCTGTTTTGCTTGTGTGTGTTGCTTGAGTGAGTGAGTGAGCCAGCCAGCTGTTGTTATGTATATAGAATGTGCCATTGTACATAGTGGGCATTGTGCAGCAGGGCGTGATTCATGTTTTTGCTTTTGCGAATTGTCTATCGAGCTCTTTTACTCTGACTGCACGAATATTTGTATCTGAGCGTTGTATCTAGTACTCTAGTTTTTTGAGGTTCTTTTTCGGAAACGACGAGTATTTTATTTCCAGCTGACAGCTGAGGTTATGTGAAGTGTATGTGTGTGTATGTGTGTGTGTGTGCCAACTGTAGTGTATTTGTTAATTAAGTGTGCCGCTGACATTTCGTTCGCAGTATCCGTAAATTTGCTCGCATATCCTTTCATATAATATTATTTCATTTATGTTCTTCTCACAGATCTGCCTGGTTTTGTTCGGATTTTTGGGTTTCATTGTCGGTGAATTTGCTCTTGTTGTTGTTGTAGTTTTTGCTGTTATTTCAGTTTTCAGTATCTTTTTGTGGCAACGCACTACTGCAGTATTTCGCCGCCGCTGCTGTGCTACTCCTGTTTCATTATTTGTGTAATTTTATATAACATGTATCTGCTGCATCTGTATTTATGTATCTGAATTTGTATCTTATCTGAGCCGCAGCAGTTCAGCTCATATCCTTAACGCTTTGTTGTTTGGCGTTTATTAGTTTTACTTGATATCCTTTCGTTTCACGCTGATTTTCTTATTTGATACATGTACCATATGTATTGTGTGTTTTCGTACTTCTAATTTTTTTTTTTTTGTGTCCATTTGTGTGGAGTGAATATAAATCTTGACAATTTATTAACACGCATCTGCTCGAATGTGGTACTTGAGGTCTTTGATGAAATTCATCATCACTTTTGGAGTAGTTTTTTTGTTAGATAAGTTTTAGCATTGCCTGCACATTTATAGGAAATGAAGATATTGTATGTTGAATTCTTACAAAGCTTTACACTGACATGGACCACAAGTTTAAGGTTTTTATTCCAGCATTTAATAAGCTTTTGATGCTCTTTATGATGGCTTCAGATAATTTTCAGGTCTTCAGCAGTGTAAAATAGTATTAAGCTATTCACTTTAACCTTTTAAACTGTAGGATCATAGACCATTTTTTAATGTCAAAACTTATGGATCACTTTCTACGAAATCCGTCTGTTTATAAGAGAGAAATGAAAAACTTCAGACAAAAATTACATTAAACAGGGTGTCCCAGACTTAGAGTACGTTTTAATCTATAAGTAACATATCTTTACAACCAGATAGCTTAAAATCTTTTTGAAAATGAAATAAAATGTCCTGAAAGTTTTAACAAGTTTTGTCATAAAGTCTCAACTAAAAAACTTATAAGCACCTTAAGTCAAAAACTAATTTGTTTTCTTAAAAAATTCAACTTTAAAGGCAATTTTCTCGAAAAACAAAATTTTCCAGAAAGTTGTGCGACGTTGTTTTTTTCTCCGGACAATTCTTTTTACTTTCGCGATACAGTGTTTTTCTCAGAGCAGCTATTTTTTGTAAAAAAAATTAGTTTCCAAACTTACCACTTTTTCATGTCACTGGGGTTTTAAATCAGCGACTTTGTTTATTTTGATTACAATAACTTATAAAACAGTTAGATTTAACGGAATAAAAAAGTTTATTTATTTGCAATTTCTCATTATTGAGTCCTTCACATACCTGAATCGACGGTCTTTCACCGATCGTAGAGTTATAACGTCCCAGTGGAGAAATAAGAAGTCATTACTGCCAGTAACTAGCTCAGTTACTTACAATTTATAAATAAAAAAATATCAAAGAAAATAGCTCGTAATAATAATCGTGGATCTAGCCGAATAGCCACGATCAACGTTCAAAGTCAAATTATAATAGAAGTAACGTAATATGATCTAATGTCAGTTAAGCAGTGCGTTGTTTCACTTATTGTTTGAAACAATGCTTTCTTATACAAGTGGTTATAGCAAACGTAACGTAACGTGACGGGATGTATAGATCCGTGGATTTTGGATTTCTACGTTACTTTACATTACGTCTTGTCAAAAAGCAACGGACCAAGGAGGTTAGATTCGATTAGTGTGCAATGTGTATTGTTGAAGCTACGTTTTTTGTTGAGTTTTCGTTATTTTTGTCATAGTTCTATACATCCACACATATGGATGACGAAGTTTTAATTGAACTTGTACGGGAACGTGTAATTATTTACGACAAACAACTGCCTGGCTACTGCTTATTATAATTGTTATAACGTTTTCTTACATTGCGTCTCGTCATAATGACAGTTGACAACATTACGTTACGTCTAATATAATTCAAGCTTAAGTCCTCGCTTACGATTTGAAAATAAGGCCCCTATTACAACTCAACTTAAGTTGACTAGATTCAACTAATTTTTTTTCTCATAATTTATTACATACATTCCAGTTGAACTATGTTGTTTGAAAATTCTTAAAAGATTAAGGCAAACTACATGGTTCAAATAAAATAAATGTAATACGTTATATGAAAAAAATTTAGTTGAATCTAGTCAACTTAAGTTGAGTTATTTTACATAATAGGGGCCTTAATAACCTAAGCTGTAATTTCTGATAACAGCAATAATTTTTGTTTTTGTTACAACTAGGCCTGTGCGAATAGCATCGATCACGAATCGAGTCGAATAGTAAAACTCGACTCGAACTCGAGTCGAATAATTCGCATTTACGATTGTCTCGAGTTTTCGAATAACTCGTAGTATTTTTCGAGTTTTAGTGAGAATTGTTCGATCGTCACAATTTTTTTTTTACAGCGAAGTAAATTTCCCAGCCAATAGTAATTATGGTGATACGGATCTCGATTGCAATTCGAACTAAAATTGTTTTGGCTAAGCGTGACCGATTGTCAAAATAAACAAGGAATCGCTTTTTTGTTTTAATTAATGCATATAAAGCGTGGAACAGAATAAGCAGTAAATGCCGCTGCTTTATTTAGCTTTATTTTTATTTAAAAGAATAATCAAAATTGTAAAAATTTAAATTATTTTAAGTTTTTATGCAAAAATAATAGCAATGACACATTTTCTGCATTCAGCGATGAACACCGCTCGTTCACAATGTCACCAGCTGAAGAAAATAATCTTTCGCTTTCCACCGATGTGCAAGGAATCGGCAGGTATCTTAATGCCATCGAAGATATATAAGGCAGTTTGCCTTTTTCACCTCTCCACCATATGACCGGATCCTCAGAAGGCCAAGGTAAATGACCGTATAGGAATATTTCTTTTTCAATGTCTTGACCGATATTGTTTGTTTCTTCCTGAGGACTTAAGGGTTCCTTCATAAAGTCCCAAAAAGAAGATGTTCCTGAATGGAGCGCTGTAAGGATAACAATATGGTGCTTTTATTTTTTGTAATCATAAGTGAAAGAGCACACCGGCTTTAAAATGGAAACATTTTCCTCCAGTTAGTTCTTTACCATTAACCGATAAAAAAATAACAATTAATAATAAAGTAAAGAAACTTACGCTCTGAGATCAATACATCAAGATCAACAATATCTCCAGTTCTATTATAAATTATTTTTTTGGAATAATTTTGGTGCAAGACTTCGGGATACGGTCGTTCTACAAGGAAGAATTTAAGTATTTCATCTTTGAGCTCCGACTTTATATTATTTAATGTTTTGGTATCGCAAAAAAATCCTTTGTGTCTAGGGTCTAAAAATGTGGCCTTTGAATACGTATTTAGATTTCTGACTGCATCGAATCTAATTCGTGAGGATTTGATCATATTTATAGAAAAACATTTTGCAGGTTCTTTTTCAGCCCCGTCGTTAAAATTTATATTATTCAGCGCATACTCAATTCCCTCAAGTAGGGGCAAGACCATTGATAATGTCGGATACCTGCTCCCACTAGCAATGATAGTTGCATCATATAGCGGCTTCATGACATCAATCAAATGCTTTATTTGTGACCATTCAATTCCTGACAAAGGGTCAACACTTGTTGAATTTGTTAAAACTTGTGATAGTGGTATTCGCAGTTTAATCATTCTCTCCAGCATTTCATACTCTGAATTCCATCTGGTTTTCACCATTTGAATCAAATACAATGGCCTTTTAGAAGAGGACGTACCTTGTTGAGCTTCTTCCAACTCCCGCCTGGCTGGATCAGAGTGGTGAAAGTGAGTGGCAATACGACGACACTGTCAATTAAACATATATTTGATTAAAAAAAAATAAATTTCTATGCCTTTTTGCTTTTAAATTAAGCTTACTTTAAATTGAAAGAATTCGTATTGAAAACAATGCTCTGAAAAATACATTTCACCCTTAAATATTCGAAGACACTATTCTTATTTATTAATAATCTGAGAACAAAATGTTGAATTTTTTAAACTTTTTTATAACTTATTAATATTTATTTCTTTTAAAATTTTAATTTTTCTATTGATCTTACCTAGTAACTCTTCAACTCCAGCAGTATCGCGTTTTGAATCATTAATAACTAGCTGTAAAGTATGCGCAAAACAGCAAATGTGCTTCCATCCACCTTCTGAAATTGCATTTGATATGTTTCGAGCATTATCAGTAACAATAAATGTAGGCAAGTTATCCAAATTTAGTAAATTCCATTCATTGAGCATTACTTCTAAATGCAATCTTAGATTTCTTGCGGTATGACTTTCTCGGATCTGATTCATTCCCAGGGTCACATTTTTAAGCGTAAAGTCATTACTCATATAATGCAGCGTTAAAGATATGAAGCAGTGCCCAGATCGAGATTTCCAGCAATCAGTGGTAAAAGATAAACTCTTAAGTTCCGATCCTACATCAGTTACCACATCTTCAATTAACTTATCTTTTATTTTTTGTAATAATTTTGGAGCAAAACTTCGGGATACGGTCGTTCTACAAGGAAGATGATAATCTGGTGCCATAATCATGATAATCTGGTAATCATAATATTTCTGAACCCCTTATCTTCAACACTTGAAAAAGGCCTCAGGTCTTTTGCGATCATTTCCATCACAAGTTCATCAATTCCTTTTTTGTCAGCCCCAGTTACGATATTTTTCGATCTCTTCACCGCACATGTGCTATTATTAGAATCTTCATTGTTTCTTTTTTGTATTTTTGCAGAGCATTCCTTCCAAAGATTGCTGTGTTTTGCCTTTAAATGATTGAATATTGATGTAGTTGATCCTTTAAAATTATAAAAATTAAACACTCAAAAATAATCTTTAACTTTTTCTGCACAATATACCGAGTGAGAGTCTTATTACACTTGTACAATAATTGCACTACGTTGCTTATTTGACACAGACTGTTCAAGTTAATCGCGATTTTCGTCACTTAAAGATATATTAACACACTGTTGTTTAATTTTTATCAATAATAATTTCGTCATTCACTTGCACTTGAATAAAAAAACACCGCATGCTAAAGAACAACGTTCAATTATGAATCAGCGAAATGTTCAAAATAACTGGAGTATTTTCTTAGACTTAAAAAAGTATGTAAGCTAAGATTGATATAATCGAAAAACACAGTTTGTTTGTTAAATTATTCGGAAAAACTCGAAATTCGCGAGTAATTCGACAATTTTCAAATTTTTCGCTCAAACGAGTTACTCGAAAAAACGAGATTTTCATTTCGAGTTTCGAGTCGAGGTATTCGACTCTAATCGATACGAAATACTCGCCGTTCGAAGAACTCGCACGGGCCTAGTTACAACCAATAACAGAATAAAAAAATTAGTTGTGACGCTCAGGGTTGCCAGCTCTCAATGGAAAAGACTGACTAAAAACTTCCAAAGAAATGGCTAAAAATGGCTAAATTTAAGAAAACAATACTATAATATCAATATTAATCTGTACTCATTGGCGTCCACAGGGAGAGGGGCAGGAAGGCAAGTGAAGATTTTTCAAATATCTTCATATTAAATCCAAAATCCGTAACCTACCCAGCAAGCATTAAGACTTTTTTAAGACTCTTATTTATGAGGCTTTTTCATCATTATGTGCTCAAAAAATACTCTTTTTTTTTAATCTTTTTTCCTAGGTTGAGGGCACCCCGATATGACTCCTTTTAGTGATTCTTTTATGACGCAAAAAGAAGACTCATATATGACTCTAATTAAATACTCTTTTGAGACTCATATTAAAGACTATTCTATAACCCTTTGAAACCCTCATTAAACCCTCACATTAAATACTCATTTATGACTCATATAAGTGACTCTTTTAGGAGGCATATTAAAGACTCTTTTAAGACTACTATTAAAGCCTCTTCTAAGACGCATAATAAATACAATTTTAGGACTCTTAAAAATTCTCATTAAACCTGACATTAAATACTCTTTTATGACTCATATAAATGACTCTTTTAGGACTCATATTAAAGACTCTTTTAAGACTCATATAAAAGACTATATTGTAAGCTTCCATAGAAATATAATAGACTCTTTTATAAATAATTACTCTATTTAACAGGATCTCGAATGTAAATCGTGCATGCGTATAGCTCGGGTATACGTATCTGTGGAAGATTCCATACCTCCGGGCAAATACAAAAAAAAACACTTTCAAAATAATGACCCTTATATTTATGACTATTAGGGTGGTTCTTAGTTTTCGAATTTTGAATTATCATCGCGACATGTCATTATTATTATTCTATTATATACATACATGTTATTATTTTATTATATACATCTTTAAATGACAGAGATTTTTTTTTTGTTTTAATATTTTATATGATTTTTAGTTCGCTATCAGTTGTCAAAGTTTAGCCCTCTAATAAGAAAACGACCCGTGGTGTCATTCGCCGATTTGTTTTTTAAAAAGTTAATTATGTCCTAAGATGCTTTCTTACACTGTTTTCTTGACATTATTATTATTATTCGTAACATTGAAAAATTTATAAGAACTTACTTGATTTATAATTATTGATTATCTTTATATTAATAGTAACAAATTAAATCACTTCCACGCACTCCGACGTTTAAACTCGCAATGAATATTTCAATTATTTTTATAGTACTTGCTGAGCAGCAAGTTGATCGCAGCAAGAAAGGAATTCCCCGAAATGTGTATCCAGCATAGCAAGCGCCTTATTTATACAGAAATTGAATTCACAGGAATCCCAGAAACTTCGCGAATTACATTTCAAAGGCAAATAGAAAACTTATAGAAAATTTATTAATTGTACCCAGCAAACATTGCATGAGCCCTCATACAATAAGACTCTAAAATGCGGCATTTATGTGAGTGTTTCTATGAGTGTTCATAAAATGAGTCATAAAAGAATCATTTTTATGCGTGTTTTATGAGTGTTCATAAAAAGACTCATAAAAGAATCCTTTTAATGCGTGTTTTATGAGTGTTCATAAAAAGGACTCATAAAAGAATACTTTTTATGCGTGTTTTATGAGTGTTCATAAAAAGGACTCATAAAAGAATCTTTTTAATTCATGTTTTTTGAATGTTCATAAAATGGAGGCATAAAAGAATCCTTTTTATGGATGTATTATGAGTGCTTATAAATGGGAGTCATACAAGAATACTTTTCATGAGTGTTTTATGAGTGTTCATAAAAAGGACGCATAAAAGAGTTTAATGAACACTCATAACACACTCATAAAAAGGATTGTTTTAAGAGTAAAAAGGAGATAAAAGAACTAATAAAAAAGTTTTATGAGCACTCATAAAACACGCATTAAAAGGATTCCTTTATGAGTCCTTTTTATGAAGACTAAAAAAACACGCATAAAAATATTCTTTAATGAATCCATATTAAGAACATGCATAAAAAGTATTCTTTTAGAAATACTTTTTACGAACACTCATGAAACACGCATATAAAGGAATCTTTTACGAGTCCTTTTTTATGAACACTCATAAAACACGCACAAAAAGGATTATTTTATGAATCTCTTTTATGAACACTCATAAAACATGCATAAAAAGGATTCTTTTATGAGTCCTTTTTATGTATGTTAATAAAACATGCATACAAATTAATCCTTTATGAGTCCTTCTTATGAGCACTCATAAAACACTCATGACTCCAATGTATAAACACTCATTATACATCCATAAAAAGGATTCTTTTATGACTCCATTTTATGAACACTCAAAAAACATGAATAAAAAGGATTCTTTTATGAGTCCTTTTTATGAACACTCATAAAACACGCATAAAAAGGATTCTTTTATGACTCCATTTTATGAACACTCAAAAAACATGAATAAAAAGGATTCTTTTATGAGACTTTTTTATGAACACTCATAAAACACGCATAAAAAGGATTCTTTTATGACTCATTTTTATGAACTCACATAAATGCCGCATTTTAGAGTCTTATTGTATGAGGACTCATAAAATGTTTGCTGGGTACAATTAATAAATTTTACGGGAGAGTCAAAAAAATTTCTAAATTTTAATTGTAATTGTTAGTTGCGCTCAAACTTAGGGATTTTATAACTTTTTTAATGAAAACGTCGTTTTTAGTTGTGTGTAAAATTTAGCAGGAACACGTATTTTGATAAGGTGCATCAACAATCAACCAAAAAGTCGACTTCGCACTCAAAAATACTTTTTTTAGATATATCTTTCAATAAAGCTGAGCTAAGCCATTCATTTTTCCGTCGCAGTTATAAGCTACGACATTTCATTAACCCTTGTTTCACAGGCACTCTTCAATACGTATTCTCACACTGCAAAAATTTTGTGTGTAAATATTACTAATGACTGCGTCCATTCTACAAATTTTATTTGTAGTTTTCAGTCACGAATAGGATTCGTAGATTGGACGTAGTTTGGTACATTTTACAAATATTTTATTCGTACAAAAACAAATGTATATTGTACGAATACATTTGCTACATTTACCAGAGCTGTAACAGATTTGATAAATTTGATTTTATCCACAAAAAAGTGAATCAGTGAATAATAAAATAAGAATGCGTTCAATGAATGCAAAATTGATTATAAACAAAATTTTTAATTTACATTCATTTTTAAAAAAATGATTAATTATGCATTTCAATTATTCATTTTCGTTATTCAGAATAATGAATAATTTTCTTATTCATTTGAATGATAATCACAAGGAATGCTATTCACAAAGAATTTCAGAATTTTCAATTATTCTTTCTCTATTCATTATTCATTTTTCATTCATTATTCTTCTTTTATTCATTATTAATTTTAATTTTTTTTTTCATTATTTACTTGTTATTCATTATTTATTTTGTATTCATTGTTAATTTGTTATGCATTATTAATTTGTTATTCATTATTAATGTTTTATTCATTAATCATTTTTTATTTATGGCTTAGGACGAAAATGAATAAAAAAATTACTAAAAAATAACAAATGAATAATGAATAAAAAATTAATAATGAATAAAAAATAAAAAAAGAATACATAATTGAAAATTCTAAAATTCTTTGTGAATATCATTCAAATTAACAAAAAATTATTTGTTATTCTGAATAACGAAAATGAATAATAAATAATTTTTTGTGAATTTTGTGAAAAATTAATGGAAATTTAAAATACTAAAGCAATTTTATAAAGCAATTTTGCATTCATTTCTTATGAATTCAGTTGTACTTATGCATTCGCATTCTTATGTAGTTATTCAGTTGTACTTAAAATTCTGAATATGAATGCCGATTTTACAGCTCTGACATTTACTAATAACAAAAACAAAACATTCTATCTGAGCTGGGGTTTGAACCAGGGTTTTTAAGCTTACGGGCCACGTACTCTTTCACTAGACTTCGGTTACCTTGCAATCCTACATTTTCTTATATTAAGTAACTGTTCAACAAATCAGGCTGAAAGATTTCGGTAGTAAATTTTTTAAACTCAACTAATACTTCATACATTTTACAAATAATGCGGTCACGAATCGTACAACCTACGAATGAATTTTTTCTTCTAATTTAATTCGTAAATAATACGAAGCCATTAGTAAATACTACGAATGAAATGGAAGAAACTACGAAGTCATTAGTACGAGAAATTGAAGGTTAATAAGGTCGATATTATAGGTCCCTATTAGTCGAATATCATTCTTCGGAGAAACAGATGGTAAGTGACATTTAAGCCAATAACGCATATGAACTTGGACGGTAAGCAAATTTATGTTTAAAAGTAATTAAACACAAGAAGAAAACAAAGTAAAATAAATTTAAAACACTAAATGTTTTCCCAAAAGTCGGCTTAAAAAAGTCGTTTTTCTGTCATAAAAATGATCCAATCTGGATAATTTCTTAATTTTCATAAACTTTATAAAATTGCTAACAATCTTGCAGCATTTAAATTTGAGAAAATTTCAGAAGCTTCTAATTCAAAGCGAAAAAATATTAAGAAATTCTGAATAAAGTAGGCTAGTTTTAGATCAAACACTAATTTTTAAAAAAATCTGATGGCAAATTCTTGTTAAGAAAAGGCTTTTACATTAGAATATCTTATGGTCAAAAGTTTTTTAATGACTAAAATTTAAATAGGAAACTCGATTTGAAACATTTATTTTTATACTTCTTCAAATTCACGTTTTTTAACAGGCGTCCATCCATTTTGAGAATTTTCTGAATTTTTTCACATCACGTGCTTATATAACATAAAGGATTTAGAATCAAGCCTTGCAGGGAGGTTCTGAAATATGTTTAAAATATCAATGGAGCCCAAAACCCATCTATATATGCACCTTTTTAAATATTTATTCGTACGTTTTAAATTAAAAAATAAATAAATTTTTTAAATAATTCATATAAAAGGTATGTTTCCAAACTCGATTTTAGTAACTTGCATGCTACTAGAACTGATGCATGTTGAAAAAAGAAATAATTCAGTACATGCTGGAAAAATTTCAAGAATAGCGACAACTCTAATTCACAATTATTGCGGTTTATAACGAAAACGGGAAAAAACGGTCTAAAAATCTTACTATTAATTCATTGAAAATAAAAAATATTGGGAAGTTTTGTATTCTTATTTGAAAAGAGGAAAACTTCGGGGCTAAATATTAATTCTACTCTTTTGTTAAAATTAATTCCAGGATTTCTAACCTTGTATTGACGATAAATTTAAAACTAGTATCGCTCGCATCGAAGCGTACCTTTTACATTTACCTTTGATTTATTTGTCAATCAAGAAAAGCTCATACAATTTGCAATCTCGTGAATTTCAATTTTTGCATGGATTTTTATGTACATATCTAGAGATACAGAAGAGCAAAATGAATTTATAAGAAAATCATTGCAGCCATTAAATGAAAGCCTTATAAAAACAAAAACAACAAAAAAACACACACACAAATACTTATCAAGGTATTCAAAGTTATTGCTATCGTTGCTGCATGCAGCTGTGATGCTTACAAAAAGCATTCGCTCATAAGTTAATCGCTGCACAAAAACCTTTATCGAATTGCAGCAACAACAACAACAACAACAACAGTAACAAAACAACTGCATTAAAACAACAATAAGAATGATGATAATAATAATAACTACAACATCAACAATAATAACAGCAATAATAGCAACAACAATGCAATTGCATGAAACATTCAAAGCAATAAGTAACAACAAACATGCAACAATAACAAAGCACCAACAAAAAGTATCTCAACAAATAGCATCACATCAAGAGCTCAACACAATTTAGATGCTGGCGATAGATAAAGATAAACTCCAACTTAAAGATGCATTTATCCGCAAAACGAACGACGAACGAGAAATGAATCTGGATGGAAGCGCAATTCGCAAAACGCGCAAAAATGAATGTCTTTACAACATCAGCAGCAGCAGCAGCAGCAGCAGCAGCAGCAACAGCAACAGCAACATAAATACGCCACTTCTTTAAGGGATAAAGGCTAAAGTGGAGTACCGCGCAGCACTTTCAGCCTCCTCCTGCCACCATTCCATCTCATCCTGATTTGTTGCTTGGTCTCTTGTAGCAGCATCAACGGCATCACTGTCGCTGTCGCTGTTGCTGCTTCCGTCGCTGTTAATGACAACAGCGTTTGTTGCAAGAATTGATTAGTGTTGTTCTTGTTCTTCTTCTGTTTTGGTTTTTGTTGTTGCTATTGTTGTTTTTATTGTGGTTTGTTGCTATTGCTATAGTTGCTTGTTTCAACGATTTGTTGGTTGCTCTTGCTCTTTGTCTGCATCACACACACACAATCACAACAAAAACCAACAACAACAACAACAACAACAAAAATAATCTAGACAGCACCATGTATCTTAGCGAAGCAACCAACATACGTTTATTCGTTCGTTCGTTTATCCGCTCGCTCGCTGATCTTTTAATCGATTCGAACCATTTATTATGTTTGCTGTTGAGATGTTGTGCGAGTAGTTTTGTTGTTGTTGTTGTTCTTTCTGCGTTACTGCTTTTGTTGTTATTTAAAATGCTTGGCAGCCCTTTTTATACGCCATTGAAGTACGAATTATCTCTGTATCCTGCAGATACTTTAGTCAAGCACGCGATTTGCGTAAAAAGATTTTCATTTTATTTTAATTTTTTTTTTTATTTCATCGATTTCGTTACTGCTTCATGAAGGTGCTGCTGCAACATGTGCCTCAATGTCTGTTCCACAGACTTCATTTGCAAACTACTCGCATGAACATGCGAGATATTTTTGCGGCGCGTAACTTGCAGATACAATTTGGCCAAATTCAACTCAACTCAAGTTCGCAGCATTGAAAATTGATGCTCGTCGATGCTCTGTAAATGTTTGCGCATTTAATGTATGACCGAGACATGCAGACTCCATTATTGTCGAACCCAGATGATGTAGTTACAGATGCAGATGCAGCCACTTGGGCAGATATTCTGCATTGCAATACATACTATCATAGTATATCTTACGAACGCGTGTGTACTGCTTGCAAGTTAAGTTGAACGCACAAATATTTCAATTGATTTATGTGTTTCTTTGAAAAAAATTTAATTTTAATATTAATATAAACTTTGTAAATATGTATGTACATATATAAAATCATCAGAATTGAAACCTTAAAAAATTCTTTTTTTTTTAAGCTTCCTTTTGCCAGATATCAAGGAATCAGAAGTGATCAGGAACCTGTTAAAAATGTCTTCACTGCCCTGAAAAATTTGGATAAAATGTTCTCCAAAATTTTTAAATTCTATGTTACGACATTTTTGAGCTTCTTCAGATAACACTTCAGCACGGTTGCCACCTTAAAGTCCCACTAAAAAAACCTTTTTCCCACAATAGCAAAAAATAATAATCACGAAAATTCCCATGGTATAAAATTGTAAGAAAATCAAATCGCAATTAAAAAAAAACAAAAAATCCCACGGACATTTAAATTAACCACGAAAATCCCACGCAAATATAAAAAACCACGAAAAATCCCATTTGTATTTAAAAAAACCACGATAAATCTCATTTGTATTAAAAAACCACAAAAAATCTATCTTCTATTAAAAATTATCATAGTAAACAATACAGACATAAAAAATTGTCAAAACTGAAACAAAAAATTAAAAAAATTAAAAAGAACAACTAGTATATTTCGTTGTCTTTTTAATTAGTCCTTTAGCAATAATATTCAATAAAAAATATTTGTTTAATCGACCTTAGGCCTGTATAAAGTTTACAAAAAGAGTTTTAAATTAGTTTTTTGTATTAAAAAAGCAAAACACAATCACAAAATTCTTATCGTTTTTAACAAATATTGCTCAGAACGCACCGCATCAAAATCAAAATTTGATTCGACTGAAAATTCGATGAACAACGAACATTTCGACAGGGTTTGACGTTCGATACTCGTTGTTCGATAACCAACGGAGATTACGTCGAAAGCAACTCGTAATAAGGGTCAATCACAAATCAATTTTAAGATGTACCAATTTTGTATATTGATTAAAAAAGAAATAAAATTCACTGAAACATAATTTCCCAATGCATGTAAATATGTCAAGAGTGAAAGAACTTTTGACAAAACCAAAGTAACCGAAATCTTAACGAATTCGTTGCGAAAATCATATAGATGGGTTGAGACGATTTTGACAATGAACATAAAAGTGTATATATTTCTACATATTTTAACTGAACAATAAAAATAAATCCTTCAAAACAAAAAATCCCACAAAACAAAACCAAAAAATCCCACGTGAATTAAAAAAAATCAAAATGGAATTCCCATTTCCCACGGCAATTAAAAACAATCACAAATGGGATTTTTCCCACAAAGGTGGCAACCGTCCACTGTAGGGATATCAAAAAGACACACACGAAAACGCTGAGATACGTAAACTTAGTTTTGGTCGTAGAGTTTAGTTTACAACAATCAGGTAAAAATCTCGAGATATTCGCGATTGAAAGTTAGTCATTTTTAGACCCATTTTTAGCTATATTTTATTTATATTTGGAGGCTAAAAATTTTGACCTCCTCTGATTTTGCTTAAACTTTCAGAATTGAATCATCTTATGATATAAAAACGCTAATTTGATTACAAAACTTTTATTATTTTTTTGGTTAAAATGGAGGAAAAAGCAAAATGGCATAACTTTTGAAAAATCATAGATTCAACAAGGCTGACTTGATTTTCACGTTTGAGGTTTTTTCGAAAAGACATAAAAGTTAATTGTTAAAAAAAAATCAATATAAAGAAAATCTATATATATAAACAAAGTCGGGTTTGTTACACCGTTTATAACTCAAGAACGGCTAGAACGATTTTAATGATATTTTATTTGTTGGATTTGTGTTCATCCCGAATAGCAGAATAACTATTAAATTATCGGAAAAAATCAGGCGTGGCACCTCCCATACAAATCAAATCTTCTATATCGAATAGCTTTGGCATTATAGATCGCACAGCAACGGAATTCGGAATTCGACCTTGATTTTCACTTGCCGCTCTATTGGTAACATTTTATGGGCGTTGGACGTAGGGCGTGGCACTTTTTCAGCTGCCCAAATTTTCAGTATTACTTTGTATAATGAAACTCGGTTAGAACGTACTATTTAGTCGTGTCTTTCGACTGGAAAAATTGAGCAAGTATAGGCCAAAGGGGTGTGGTACCGCCCATACAATTCAAATTTATGATATCGAATAGCTTTGGAACTAAATGCCGTATAATAATGAAATTCAGTATGGAGTTGCCACTTAGTGACATCCTTCTACTGGAAAACTGGGATGGGCTTTGGAAAAGGGGGTGTGGCTCCTCCCATACTCTTAAAAATTTTGATATCAGATAGCTTTGGAACTAAATGTCGTATAACAACTAAATTCAGTATGGAACTACTATTGGGTGATATCCTTTCTCTAGAAAACTGAGACGTCATTGAACAAGGGGGTGTGGCTCCGCCCATACAAGCCAAATTTTTGATATCGAATAGCTTTGGAAATAAATTTCATATAACAATAAAATTCAGTATGGAGTTACTTATTGGTCAGGCATTTCCACTGGAAAACTGGCACTGGCATTGGAAACTTGGCGTGACTTCGCCCACACAAGCTAAATTCAATTCAATTCAATATACTTTACTGCAAAAACTAACTTTTTTCTGGCATTTAATAATCAAAATCAAATCTTCTAAACGAATAAAAATTTCTTCAATTTTAATTTTAAAACCGTAACTTTTGCAACTGAAAGAGATTTTTATCGTCATTACTTTTCGGTAAAGTTGGTTTTGTTTCATTTTCCCTAAAATAAAAAAAATTAAAATGAAAAAAAATTGTTGACTTTATATGATTTAAATACAAATTCTAAATGTTTGATAGTTTAAATCATACTTGATTTTATATACAAATTCTACATGTTTGATAGTTGTTTAACAGAAATACAACAACAAATGTGAAATTTTGAAATTGAGAAAAACTGAGAAATTGACACTTCAAATCTCATCGCCCCGGTGGTGCAGTGCGTTAATGCGCGCTTGCACGGGTATCACAAAGATTTCTGATGACGCTTTTAGCAGGGCAGAAATTGTGCAATAAAATCAGCTAGTGATTTTTTCCTTTTCATATTGAAAAAACTTTGTTGTTGTTGTTGTTGTTGTTGTTGTTGTTGTTGTTGTTGTTGTTGTTGTTGTTGTTTCTTTGGAAAAATTCGTTAGAACAATTAATTGTTCTAACTTTAAATTGTTCAATGTTAATTTGAATCGAGCAGCGTTTCTATACGATGCACAGTGGGCGAAAAGGCTCATCTAGCGGTGTTTAATTAATAGCGCTTAGGGAAAATTTTGTTTTGCTTGTGTAATATTTTTTTTTAGTTCCAAATAGATTAAGCTACAATGTTAAGGGAAAAAAATGTTTTTTAAAAATATATTTATATTTTTTTTTTTAAAGTTTCAACTTTTTTTCATATTTTAGAATTTTTTTTATTTCATTCAGGAAAACATGATAAAGTTAAAATATTTAATGTTTCACATTCCTTTGGGTTAAAAATAGATTAAACTTCAATATTATAAACCTTTTTTTTAAACATCTTTATTAATTTTTTTAAATTTTTTTTCTGTTCTTCTAAATATATGATGAAGTTGTTTTCATAACAAAAATTTAATTATACATAATGCAAAAAAAAATAACAATTCTATTAACAGTTTTTTATTCCGATTCAGAACTACTAGATGAATCTAAAATGGAAAGTACACAATGTTGCGACAAAAGTTGTAAGATATCATTATCGACATCCTTCTTTTTTGAGTTGCCTTGTGGTTTGCGCAAATTTGAAATCAAGGGGTCTGATGAACACAAAAGCGCATGCATAAGGTCTTCCATTGTATTTAATCGGGATGTCTTTCGCGTATGGTGCTCACGGAAATTCCGGTAATCTTTGTTCCGGGCTTCTAACGCTTCTTCCGACATTTTTTCCTATTGGAAGTGGTGATACTTTTATTATATCGGCGCCATGTATTAAGATTTTATGTATGGAACACGGCATATAAAACCAAGGATACTGTGTGACAAAAAGTTCTGCGGTGTGTAAAGCATATTGCCTAAAGGATTCAATATCGATTTTGTGCCCGCAAGCAATCGAGCGTAAAATGACACTGAATCTGTAAATTAGCTCCTCATTCACTCCGGTTATTTCGGATGCTAATTTTGGTTCTTTGAAAAAACGCCTGGCTGTATTGCCGTTATTGGTGTTGCCGCAACCAGCCATTGGGATATCAGCAAGCAAAGACATTTTTCTTTTTAAGCCTTCTTGAACAAACAATTTCCTTTCTTTTACAGCATGTTTATCGGCATCGCGAACTTGCCATTTTTTAATATGTAGCCTATAAGATATATGTAGGACACATTCAAAGCACCGAATCCATGCGTGAAGTGTTGATAGTCCAAATTCGTATAAATGCGCCTTGGGTTTCAATGATCTAACAGCATCAATGTCATTCATTAACTTGGGGGAGGCTTTGCAAATTCCACACACTTGGGAAGATGATTCTGCCAGAGCACTAAAAGCTTTCCCATCTATCATCGTTAAATGAAATTAATGGTGTATCTTGAAATTACCAATGCTTGTTGGCATAATTTTTGATATTTCAGCATTACAAGTAGCAACTTCTGATCTAATCAACTCTGCAGATTCTTTGGAACAAAGTATTTTTAAGGGTCTACAGAATCGAGGTGAGGAAGGTTGCGGATTTTCCCAAATTGTCACGGATGCCTTTTGCACTTGTAATGGGACAATGCAAACTTCAAAAAGTATTCATCGCTAAGATTATTGTTGTCGCATTCCACATCTTGTCGATAAGTCGAATGGCCGCTACTGCCATCGCAGCCCCACTTGTAAATAGCAGTGACATTCTGGTCACTCTGTTCAGCAAAATCAAATTCAAATATAGAAGAATGAGCTTCTACGATGCGCATAACAATATGGTCCACCATATGTTGTTTTCCATGTTTTTAAATGATATTTTTTCCGTTTGTAATCATGCTGCTATTCATGCATACGCTGATGATGTTCAGTTATATCTTTCTCGTAGAACTGGCCTTATCGATGACCTTGGTTGCAGGTTGAATGAAGACCTCAATAATGTAAATGAATGGGCTACAAAAAACGATCTTATACTTAATTCTTCCAAATCATATGTTCTTCCTGTCTGTAAGGTTAAGTCTTGTTTAAATGTTGTTCCTGATTTGTTTATCGGAGCCAATAAGCTCATTGTTGTGTCTAAAGTTGTGAATCTTGGCTTCCATTTAAATTCTTCCCTGTCATGTGTTGACCACGTAAATAGTGTAGTAAGTAAAGTGTATTATGTTTTGCGTAACTTAAGAATGTCAGCCAGTGTAACTCCAATTGAGATTAGGCGTAAGTTGGTAATTCAACTTATCTTGCCTGTTATAACTTTTTCTGAAATAGTGTATAGTAAACTGAATTCTTCGTCCCAACTAAAACTTCAGATTGCGTTTAATTATGCTACGCGGTATGTTTATGGTCTTCTAAAATATGATCGTCTTTCCAGTTTCCGAAATGCAATACTTGGTTGTAGCATTGTTGATTATCTTAAGGCGAGAAACTGCATATACCTACATAGGTTAATCTATGATAAAACACCTGGGTATTTGTATGATAAACTCCAGTTTGGTATGTCTAGAAGAAGCCATGTCATGATAGTTCCGAGGCATTATTCCCTAAACACGTCCCACCTGTTCTTCATCAACGCCATTAGGTTGTGGAATGCTCTACCACGTGGGCTTAGGGAGACCAGTGGGAGAGTAGCTTTTAGGCAATCAGTCTTTTCCTTCTTTTCTGCTCATTAGATTACTTCTTCTTTACTCCTTTTCTTTTACTTTTGTATTCCTTTTTCCACTCTTACTTTTCTTTACTCTCTAGCAAAATCTTTTAATTTAATTATGGCATAAATTACTTTAAGTTACTTGTTGTTTCAAAAATTGTGTATATAATTATTTTTAATTAATTTTTTGAGTTGTTATTATTTCCTTTTATTATTAACTTATATTGTACTATAAAAGAGTTGTTATTATTTCCTTTTATTATTAACTTATATTGTACTATAAAAGAGTTTGCTCTTAGTGTACTCATGCTTGTTTCTTTTAAATAAATAAATAAATAAAGGCACTTGAGCTGAATAGTTCGTAAATTGGACTCCCTACTACGAGCTCACTGTGAGGAATTTCCTTAACAATTTGGGAAACTTTACTTAATTTCGTTTTGTTGGAACATTCGTCGAACATCTTATCGGGTCTTCCACGATTAGTCAGTGGATCAACTAATAAAAGTTGTCCGTTTAACCACTCCGTGTTGTTTTCTTCAAATTTGTGGCTGATTCTACGGTTGAGTTTCCATTTCTGAACCAATTGTGCTACAAAATTTCTAATTTTTTTGCTTATTAGAAGGATTTCATTAGCATTATACATGTTGATATTAATTATATTATGAAATATATGACTCTCAACGGCAGAAAATTTTTTAGTAGGCACAGGCTCGTCGCGCCATAGTAAATAAACTTCTCGTCTGAGCACCGACATTGTTCCTAAAAAATGCAATATCATGTAAAGTAGCAAAAAGTAGCAGATGGCTGAGAAATTCTACAATCACAAGACAACATAGTAATTTAAAAAAAAATTCTAGCCCCAATCCCCACCAATATCAGAAGTTCTGGTCCACGGAAGTCTTATTTTGGCTTTTTTCAAGCAGGTAGTGGTATAGTCAACTTTTACTCTATTTTTTTCTACAACACTTAGGCACAGGTCACAAACAACAATTTTTTAAGCTAATACATACCTCTAACTATAAATAAAACCACTTCTCTTCCACTTAATTGAGACAAATGTAAATTTAGAGAAAATTTGGCAATGCAAAGAAAACACGTGCTAAGGCTTAGTGATGGCACCGGCTGAAACATATGTTGTGTTTGACAGCTCACAGCTGTTCAACTAGAACATGGCAATCAAAAAAGAATCGATATATAAGTTCAGTGGTATATTAGTAATCGATTGAGACACAATTTTGGCGCAATTAAACACTTTGAAATTTGAATTAAACGACGCTAGATCGACCATTTTGCCCACAGTGCGATGGCACAATTGATTACAGCTCGCTTACTTTCGTTCGCATTGGTGCAATGGACGTTGCTTGCGAGCATTGCGGCGCATTGATGTTTGATGGAGAAACGCCTGGGTTGTGCTGCCTTAATAGCAAAGTGAAATTGCCATTATTGACTCCGCCACCTGAGCTTTTGTAATTTTGCCACCAAGAAAATTCACATATCTTCAAGATTGTATACAACGCCGTTTCCTTAGAATGACAAAAAACCATTTTGCATATTTCCTTCCATACGCTTTACGTCAAAAGCTTATTTTTTTCTGGCTAAAAATCGTTATCTTCTGAATGAATAAAACCTAAACATAAAATTTTACGTTTTCCCCCCCCCGAGTAACACCGGGTATATCAGCTTGCTTAAAATAATATTTAAAAAAAGGAAAAAATTCAATTTTTGGTACCTTCACCTTGTTGTCTCTTACTTCGTTATCTAATATATAAAAATCTCGTGTCACGGTGTTTATTACAGAACTCCTCCGAAACGGCTCGACCAATTTTCATGAAATTTGGTGTGTATATTTAGTAGATATTAGAATAGGTCATAAAGTACATTTCACCTTCCTACCCCCAGTAGGCGTGGCACCTCCCATTACATCTCCCATACAATCCAAATTTGCGATATCGGATATCTTTGGAGTTATAAGCCGCTTAGCCTCGGAATTCAGTATTTAACTACAATTTACACTTGCCGCTTCGCTGATAACATTTTATGGGATTTGTACAAGGGGGCGTGGCACCTCCCATACAACCGAAATTTTCCATATCGAATAGCTTTAGAGTTATAGACCGCACTGCCTCGGAATGCGGTATTCGACCACAATTTACATATACCGTTTTAACTGATAACATTTTATTCGTGTTTGGCAATGGGGCCGCGGCAGCAGCGCACCGGGTTTAAGCTAGTTCTTCCGTAAAAATTTTTCATCAGTAACTCATTATTTTCCTTAATAAGCCATCTTCATGCATAAAATGATAAACTGTGCATATTTTGGTGTCTTCTATTTTTGCTAATTTTTTTAAGGGTTTTTCGATTTCATTTTTCACTGAAAAAAATTATTTCTTTTTTTATATATTTTTTTCTCGATTGTGCGGAAACTGCTCAACAGAGTAGCAAAATCTATAAATCAAAGTTATAGTATATTTATTTTTCTTTAATTCGGTATTTATTATAACCAAATCGGTCAATTAAAACTGAAGATATGGTAAAATGTATGGAGCTGTATCCAAAACATTCGTATAAAAAATTCAAAAATATATATCTTGAAACCTATCCATAGAAAAAATTTTTATTGCAATTTTCGTGTTCAGAGAGCCGAAATCTATAAGGAAAAAATAGTGACATACCTACCACAGCATTTTTTTCCATGTTGGTGCATAGTGTAATCGCTAAGTCGACTTAAGACAGAACTCAGTTATAGATGAAGCTATGTTCCACGCATATAGCACTAAAAACACATAAAATCTGGAGCTTCTTTCGTGACTTAAGCGAAAACTATAACACGAAAACTAAACACCCTTTCATATAACTCATATGGCGAGTGAAAACTTTGCAGTTAGATTTCTTAAAACTTTAAAATTAGACATAAGCTGTTTTTGCTTATCGACACAGATATTTTACACACAACTTTTGCTATAGTTTACTTGTTCACAAAGATGCCATTCTTAATTGCATGCAAATTAAGATTTTATAAGTAGTATTTGATTATATTGTTTTGTTATACAGTTCTAATACTATTTTGTAATATTACTTCTTCACAATAATAATTTAAAAAATACAAATATTGTATGAAAAAAATGGATTTAAATAAAAAAAATTTGATAATTACACTGTGCATGAATCGGTCACTTTTTTTCCAAACAAGCTAAGGAAAATCATAAATCATTTCAGCATAATTCGAAGACGCTGAATTTAATGGCGCTTACCGTTTCTAAATTCTTCGGCCCGTTTTCGAGAAATTGAAGGTTCAAGGTCAAGTACATGTTGATGCAGTTTTTGTTAGGAAAACTTTTTCTCGTTAACTTTATCGACTTCATGTCAATTAGTGAAACATTAAAAAAAAACTGGAGATTAAGTTCTTACCACAGTTTAACCCTCGAAACCCAACTCTTATGGTCCAAATTGACCTCATAACTAAAAAAAACCCCCCTTTTCATATAAAAGCTTTGTTCAAACAAAAATAAGTAAGCTTTTTTACGGAAAAATATTTCCCTGATATAGAAAAAAATATTTTCCAAGTAATTTTTAATGTTTCACTTATTGACACAAAGTCGATTAAGTTAACAAGAAAAACGTTTTTCTCACAAAAACTTCATCAACATGTACTTGAACTTGAACCTTAAATTTCTCGAAAACGGGCCGAAGGATTAAAAAACGGTAAACGCCATTAAATTCAGCCTCCTCGAGTTATGCTAAAATGATAGGTCTCCAGCTTGTTTGTTCTTTGGACATGCACAGTGTTATTAGTCTATACAACATAATTTTTTTAATTTTGTCACCGAAAGTTACGTCTCTGATTAATATCACAATTTAGCAAAGGTATTTTTTTAAATAATATTGTTTTTTTTCTCATTTGTTAATGTGTGTAACTGTTTAAAATCATTTACCCTCTTGTTGTATATCTGTGGCAGTATTATTCTATAAAAGTTAATTAAAATTATTACGCACACTCTTTAAAAACACACGAATAGGGGAAGAAATAATGCAACTGTTGCTAGACATTAAAAAATTACCTTAAAATTGTCTTGATTACAATGAAAATTAAAATGTAAGATTTTTCAAGTTGAAAATTTTTTGCATATACTTTACATATTGTTTACATATTACTTGCATGTAACTTGCATAAAATTTGCATATTCAAAAAACTCTAGTAAACTGTATACCATATAGAAATATATAGGTAAGAACCGTTAAAACACCTATTTGAAGAAAAATCAGTTTCTGCATTTTTATGCAATGGATTTTTATCCGCAGCCTACTTATAACCTAACGTTAGTGGGTTCAAATCCCATTTTAATGCAAGCATTTATAAAGATTTTTTTCATTATAGTACTTTATCTCAAGTTAAGTCCAACTTTGAATGCTTAAAAATTGTGCGATTTCGATTTATCTACACGGTTAAAAATCTTGACTAAATTTTAAACTTTTTTGGATTACATATAGGACAACACCAAAAAAAACGATTACTTTTTAATCCAAGGAAAAGTTTAAAATTTTTCAGTACAAAAGAGATTATTTTTCAATCCGAAAAAAGTTTAAAAAAGCAATATATCTGTGGTCACAAGGAATAACGACTAAACTCAAAGTATCGTAAAAAACGATATTTTAATTGCACAAACTACGACCCATTTTTTTTAAATATATGAACCGTTACAAACAAAATATGTGCAGACATGAGTGATGATCAGTTCTGGGCAAAATATGGATATCTGCATACTTCCAAAACTTGGCAAGAGAGTAAATTCCATATCGCTTTTTTACGATATTTTGAGTTTAGTCATTATTCCTTGTGACCACAGATATATCAACTTAACATAAAAACTTTTCTGGCTAGTTCATGATTTAAGCACTCGTCCTCTGATGTGCTGGTCCAACACTTTATTCACTCATCCGTCTCAGTTATTAAAAAGGTTTTGCTTATTTTGCATCATTACGAAAGCAAGTAAGCAAGCAAGCAAGCAAGCAAGCAAAAAAGTGGGTTCGTGACCCAGCTAAATTAAAGAAAATTAAAAATATTTTCTGACCAGTTCGTGATTTGAACACACGTCCTCTGATGTGCTGCTTCAATACCTTATCCACTCATCCAACTCAGTTGTTAACATAGTTTCGCTTATTTTGCACCATTACGAATGTAAGTAAGTTCTTTTCAGGAACGTGGGCTTGAGACCCAGCTAAATTAAACTAATGTTTGGATTAAAAAGCAGTACTTTTTGGATTAAAAATTCCTTTAAACCAAAGTTTGGATTAAAAAGTGGTCCAAAATTTTCAACCGTATAGATAAAAATGCACATCCTGTTGAAATTCAATTTAGATTTAACATAGTAAAATATTTTTAATTGGAAATTATGTTACTTTGGCTCTATAAAAATTAAGTTTAGACACTAGAAAAATTTATTTTAAAATGTTTTCAAAATGTTCTCAGTTTGGATGGATTTATTTTATACTTTCGGATCCTATTGTTTGAACCTCGAATACCCCCTCCCTCTTAGCAAAGAGCCTGACGTGAATGGTTCATAAAACTCTTCTTATCCGTCACTATATCAAAATACATGCATGCGATTCATGTTAAGCATTTTAAAACTTATAGTTATTGTGTACTAACTTTTTTCTTCAATGTACATGAGAACTTCAGTAAGATTGTAAGTACACGGTTAAAAATCTTGGACCAAATTTTAAAATTTTTTGGATTACCTATAGGAAAACACCAAAAAAGCATTACTTTTTCAATCCAAGGAAAAGTTTAAAATTTTCTAATCCAAAAAGATTAGTTTTTAATCTGCAAAAAGTTGAAAAAAGCAATAAAAAACTTTTACTACCAGTTTATGATTTGAACACACGTCCTCCGATGTGCTGGTCCAACACCTTATCCACTCGTCCAACTCAGTTAATAATAAGGTTTCGCTGATTTTGTATCTTTACGAATGCAAGTAAGTTCCTTTCAGGAACGTGAGCTTTAGACCAAGCTTAATTAAACTAAAGTACGGATTACAAATAGTACTTTTTGGATTATCAATTCCTTTAATCTGGATTGATTCATTCGATCCAGTTTTGGATAAAATGCTAAAAAAACACCGCAAAGTGACTTGATTCACTTCTAACGAGCCTAGTCTTTCTCCAACCTTTTCCAACCATGACAGAACACAGGGTAGACTTGTTTCAAAAAGGGTATCTTTGCGCTAATGTTTTAATTTATTTTTTTTACTTTGAAGTTATTATTATATTTATTTTATGTCAATTAAAAAGATTATTTTTCTTAATATAATTATTAACAATGTCGTTATGATTGCATCGATATTCGTTGACAAACCGATGAAGCGCACATTTAATTGGCCAAAAGAAGCAAGGAATTCGTTTAAGCAAATACTTTGAATAAGCGGCAAAATAAGTATGGATGAGCAACATACAGTTGTCAAGGTTGTCAACTTCATGTGTCAATTTCAAGGAAGTTTTTCGCTTAAAAAATATCATGAAATAAATTCTCAAGCGATGGCATGATATTAAATCATCGATAAAAGGATTTAATAAAATCAAGTAACAAAACGGAAGCCGACATCTTGACATGACACAATTACAGCTTTTTAAATTGTTCGTAGTTGTAGCTGAGTGTATGTCTGTGTGTGTGAGTGTGTGTGTGTGTGTGTGTGTGTGTGAGTGGGTCTGTGTGCTTGCCGCCTTTGTGCGATTAAATGGTCAAAACGATCAATTGAATGGACAATGTTTCGCAACCTGTAATTAGTTGATTTGCTGCAATAAACGACAACAGCAACAACAACAACAACAACTACAACTAATAATATCCACAAATAACATGGTTGTGAATAGCAAACAATTGACGTTTGTGCTAAAGATTAAATTGGCAGGATGTCTGCTCGGTTAGTGTCCTTCCTTCCCTCAATTAAATGTCTGTGTGTGTGTGTGTGTGTGTGTGTTTGCTTGTCTATATACCTTTATGCGCCCTGAAGGTAAAAAAAGTGTTCAGAAAACTAAATGGTAGGCTCTGCAAAACGATGGTCAGTAAAAATATAGACATGGAACTGACTCTCAGGATCTGCTGCACTTGACTGACCGCAACAGCAACTGCGAAGGACATGTGAAACAATCACAATTTACACAAAGTATTCGTACATTTTTACAAGCTCCACGACGTTGTAGCCAGCTTGAAATGGAGTGGCATGAGTTTGAAAGCAATTCAATTACAAAGAGCACAGCGAAGTGCTCATTGTTTGTTGAAATCGAACTAAATGTCAACCATGGCTCCTTCCACCACAACATCAACAACAACTCGGCACTGTCAATCCACTCATCCACCATATTGTTTAAATTGTTCTTATTGTTGTTTGGTTGTTGTTGTATTCGAATTGTTTGGCATGGAGTGATGGAAGAACAGCGTTTGTTTGACATACACTGAATACACAAAAGTCGAAGAAGGCGGAGGAGGCATGAAAATACGTGTAATTAGTTGCCTCCAATTTCCACTCACTGTCTATTTACCTGCCTGATGTCTCATTGCTACTTTTCATTAACTTTGGTAGCAGTATATTAAATGCCAACTACGTCAACTGTTGTTCTAGTTGTTGTTTCTGCTGTTTATTAACTTTATTGAGACGCTTATTACGTATTTAACATTTGAATAGAAGACGAAGCGTGCAGCCAGATGGACAAACGTGACTGCTTTACTCACTCACAAGTTCAATACGATTTTCTATTGTTCCAGTTCGAATTTGATTGGCTGTTAATTGCTCTTTTGTTGGATTTTCAATTAGGATTTAATTACATGATTCAGTTTGTAGAGTTGATAGAAGGGAAAATTGAAAAATTAGTCTCTATTGATTTTTCCGCACCCTCCTCGCCTTCTTGCTTTTCCCACCCACTTGAGCATTATTTGAATACATTTACGTTTCAAGCTTTTAAAATGTTTTAATTACAAATAAAAGTAGCAAGCATTAAATTCTGAATGAGTTCGGTGATATCTGTGAAATAAACGGAGAGAATGTGAATGATAAAGCTTTTTAATTTACATGCGAATACGTGCCATGTTAGCTTTGAAATAAGCAGTAAAGTTTTAGGTACTAGTGTCACTTAAAAAAGGCATGATCAAAATTTCCTTGTAACATTATGCAAAAAAAAACAAGAATATAAACAACTTAATATTTAAATATATAAATAAAAATTAATAACTTATTTTGGGTTACTTAAAACGAAAATTATTTTTATTTTTTCGTATATTGAAAAATATAATAAAAAAAAATAAAAAAAAATATAAAAAAAATATGTTTTAAAATTGACATTGCATGGTGTTAATTTGACGATTTTTGTGTTCAAATTAGAACAAACAACAAATTTTTTTGTGCCAACATAATTGCGTGATAACTTCAATATCTACTGCCTTTAATACAAAAACTGGCAGTTAAACGTCAAATTTACGTGCAGTTTTAGAAGTACCCTAACTTTAAAATCGTTTACTTTTGTACAAATACTGATTTTTATAATTATTACTTTTATTATTATTTCGTTAATTACACGAAATTAAGACATATCATTTTAGTATTGCTCGAGGATTTTGAATTTAATGGTGTTTACCGTTTTTTAATCCTTCGACCTATTTTCGAGAAATTGAAAATTCAAGGTCAAGTACATGTTGATGCAGTTTTTGTTAGAAAAACTTTTTTCTCATTTACTTTATGGACTTCATGTCAATCAGTGAAACATTGAGAATTACCTGGAGAATAATTTCTTAAAACAATTTAACAAATTGACCTCTTAAATAAAAAAAAATCTTTTTTTCGTTTAAAAGCTTTGTTCAAACAAAAACAAGTAAGTTTTTTGATGGAAAAATATTCCCCTGATATTGTGGCGCTAAATGAAATTAGAAATTAAACAAAGTTAACCTAACCAACCTTCTCTGTCCCTAAAACGAACTGAAAGGTATTAAAGCTAAGTTTTTCATACATATTTTTTCTTATTTTCTCAGATAGATTCATCTGCTTCTTCATGTACACTGAACCAAAAAGGTACATTATATTAATGAAAAGGTTTTAATTAATTTCAATGAATTATTCATTGATTTTGGTCCAATGAACTGTGGTCATTGATTTCAATGAATTTTCTTCATACTTTAATGAAGAGTTTATTAAACTTAGTGATTTTCAATGAATGGTTCCTTGAATATCAATGTACACTTCATTGAATTCAATGAACACGTTCATTAAAAAATGCCAAAATTAATGATTTTTTCATTGAATTTAATGAAAAGTTCATTGAATTCAATGTAAAGTTCAATGTAAAGTTCAATTCAATGTATAGTTCATTGAATTCAATGCATTAAAGTTCATTGAATTCAATGTATAGTTCATTGAATTCAATGTATTATAGTTCATTGAATTCAATGTATAATTCATTGAATTCAATAAATTAAGTTCATTGAATTTAATGTATTTAGTTTATTGGATTCAATGTACAGTTCATTAAATTTGATGTATTCAGTTCATTGAATTCCATGTATATTTCATTAAATTTAATGCATTTAGTTCATTGGAATGAATGATCTATACATTAAATTCAACGAATTATTTGTTAATCCCTCTCTAAACATTTTTAAAATAAGGAAATAATTACAATTTCAACAATATTTTTTTTATTTTAAAGAGTCAATTAATTTACAAATTTTCGAAGATTTTCAATAGTTTTAAATTTATAAAAATATACGGCAATAAACTCCCACAGGAGAGTGCATGCCGCAGGATATTTTAATTGAAATAATTTAAAAATTTTAAAGCACACATCTACGGCTCTAATAAAACTAGCAAGTTGAAATTTTACACCATCCATGAATGTACTGGTAATTGTATGTTTTAGGAAAGTTTTTCTTCCAAAGTTGTCCTTACTGCATACTTTTTGAGTGGGCACCAAATACCCATGAAGGCTCCAAAAAAGTTTCATAGCAGTACTGTCTGGAAAGATATTAATTGAAAAAAATAACTATTTATTTATACAGCCTCGAGAAAAATTAAGCTTACCACTGTAATTAGTGAAATCTTCAATTTCTGCCAACTTTGCCCGCACAGCTTTATCTTTTATGTGGTTTTCATCCTTTAAAAATGTAAACATTTTTTGAAAATTATGGCAGCAGTCACTTAAAATGCCAGGTATATTTCCTATTATTTACTAATACTAATAGTAATTCAACAGATTTAAATTTTCTTTTACATTCAAAGCACAACATTTTCTTCACTTTTAATTTAATTTATTATCACCTTTTATCTAAAATTTACACACACAATTGCCACACGTCTTCACAACTTCGCGTTTCACTTCAAACAAAATTGGGAAGGGAATAAATTAGTATACATTGAATTTAATGAAAAATGCATTCAATTTAATGAACTATTCATTGAATTCAATGAGCTATACATTGAAATCAATGAACAATACATTGAATTCAATGAACTATACATTAAATTCAATGAACCATTCATTAAATTCAATGAACTATACATTGAATTCAATGACCTATACATTGAATTTAATGAACTATACATTGCATTTAATGACCTTAACTTTGAATTCAATGAACTGTTCATTAAAAATCAATGCATGGTTCGTTAAAATTTGATTTACAACTGGAATCAATGTACTTTTTATTGATATCAATGAAAAGTTCATTAAAATAATGAAAACTAATCACTGATATTTATTTAGACATTTTTAATGAATATAACTTCATTGATTTCAATGAACAGTATTTTCAGTATTCAATGATTTTTTCATTAAAATCAATGAATTAATTTTAACGTATGCTGTTCATTAAATTTGTTTTTTCTGTGTAAATTACAACAAATGTCTCCTAAGAGAGCATCTTAGTAGTTTTTACCATTGTACCAGTACTCGAGTCTCGCCGTCACCTGATGGAAACGTTCGCCATGCACATCAGATTCGTCGCTGGAAATTCATTTCCTGCATTACCACGCTGAACAATTAGGGCAACAATCTCCAGATGAATCTGATGAGCATGGCGAACGTTTCCATCAGGTGACACACAGTATAACGAGCCTATATAGCGAGTGGCCAAAAATAAAAGGAAATGCTCAAGAATCATGCAATTTTGTGAAAATGCGTTTTATGGTAGAAGAATTTCTTTCAAATTGAATGAATGCTTCGCCCACCTCCCATATAACCGAAATTGGTAATCTGGAATAGCTCCCCAAAAAATTTTCCTAGATCATTGAAATTTGCTACACATAGTTCTTTTGCAGCTGTAAAAATTTAATTTGAAAATAAACCAAATCGGCTGACTAACACGCCTACCTCCAATATAACCGAAATTAGTAATTTTGTATAAATACTCAAAAAATTATTCCAGACTATTAAAATTTGCTACACGTTGTTCTTTTGTAATAATAAATAGCTAGTTTGAAAATGAATCAAATCAGCTTAGGGGTCGTCCATAAACTACATTACCAATTTAGGGGGGGGAGGGGTTTTGAAATGCACTACGATAAGTAACGGTAGGGGGGAGGTGTTCAGATATTGTAACGTTACCAAAAATTAAAAAAATCGACGAAAAACCTCTAATTAATAACACAATCATTTAAAAAATTTTTAACCTTACATGTTTATGTTTGATCGTCTAAATTGATGGTTAACTTTTGTTTCAACGATTTCTTCCACCACCTTTTCCCTCGACACAGGAACCTTTTGGTATTCCTTCACCATCTCAGCACACGTCTGAAAAATTTGGGTCTTTGCTTTTGCGACAGGCTTTGACGTTAAGGCCTGAATGTTCTTGATCAAAGGAGATACCGTATGACATGTACTGTCCTTCTCAGAAAGAAGAAATCGGTTCAAGGTCGTGTCCTACCTGCGGCTTGTATTTCGTTTTGAAAACTTCTATGAATTGCCACAAGTTTGTATTATATCGTTTACAATAAATCGGAATACAAAATACTATTTAAATAAATCAATTTTCAGAAAGCATTTACACAAAAACACAGAACTTGGTGCAGCTCGGGTGTAGCCTTTAAGGGTACTCTGTCAAAGACCAGGTGAATTTCTTTGCGTTAGAAATGAGGATTCATCTGAATGGGTCGACATAGAATCCGATGAAAAATTCTATTTTGAAGAATCCTCAACAAAGCTACCAGCTTCTTCTATCCCAGTGATTGAGAGCATCGAATCTTGGATCGCAGATGGAATAGCTTTTACAGATGATACTAATTATAGATTTTTTTCCAATTGTTCCTTTAATGTATCAAGTCATACTAGTCACTAATACTAGTGAAAATTGTCAGAGCTAGTCAAAATATATAATCATTCGAATGAATTAATTTCATATGTCACGTTACTTTATGGGGGGGAGGGGTTTTGAAAAGCACTACGAAAAGTAACGCAGGGGGAGGGGGGTAAAAAAAAACCGGAAAATCAGTAACGTAGTTTGTGGACGACCCCTTACTAGCACACCCAACTTCCATATAACTGAAATCAGTAATCTGAAAGTACCCCAAAAAATTATCCTACATCTGCAAAATTTTACATCTGTAAGATCTCTTAAATATTGGGGCTATGTTAATGAAGTGTTTTATTTGAAAGTTTTATTAAAAAAACAAATTTTTTTATTTGAAAGCTTGTGAAAATTGGCTTTATTTATTTTTTCAGATAAAATTGCTTATTTTTGCCAAAATATGCTCCACAAAATTGGGCGAAAAATTTTAAATTACATTAGGGGTATTCACACTAACTTGGGTAGTTGGGTAGATTGGCAAATGCCGTACATTTTGTTTTTGTAAAGTGCCATTCTACCCAAGTACCCATCTACCAATCTACTCTAGCTGATCCCCTGACTTGTTTGGGTAGATTGTTTTCTTGCCAAATTGAGAACTTTTTCCATGTGTTAGCACCTTTTGCAAAAATAGGCAATAATTGACCTAAGGGCATCAAATTTACAATATCTGTTGTCAAGGATAATATTTCGAATAATACACAAAAATATTGCCACACCCCCTATTTCCGGCCACAAGTTAATAAAAACGCTATATTTCAGTTGAATTCGGTTAGATTAGACTAAAATTTTGTAATTTAGTTCGTATGGCTACTATCAAAAATTCAATAAATGGGCGTGGTCGAACTATAACTACGCCTACTTTTAAGAACTTATAATTCCTGAGCTATGCCTGTTTTATAATGAAGCTTAGTTTATATTTGCTTGGATACCAAGTGGTGGACACTAGCCTACTTTGTCACGCCTACTTTTACCACACTTCTACAAAAACCGTTCGTGCGGTGTCTCTTAAGATCTCAGGAACGGTAACACCTAAGGCAACCAAATTTACAATATCTGTTAATATCTCGGTTAATAAAGTTAATATTTCGGTTAATAAAAAAAGCCACACCCCTTTTATCGCCCACAAATCAATACAAATGCTATATTTTGGATGGTTTTGATCGTTTTAGACTAAAATTTGGTAATTTAGTTTGTATGGTTATTGTGTGAAACTGTATTGAAAATGGGTGTCCATGCCCTCTTTTACAGCCCACAAATAAATAAAAATACTTTATTTAAGTCGATTTTGGTCGTATAAGACTTAAATTTGGCAATTAACTTTGTATGGTTACATTCGGGAAGAGTAGTAAAAATTGGCGTGGTTGCTCTAAATCATTAAAATCATTAAAATTGACTACCGGAGAAATTGCGCTGGTCGATTTTGGAATTTTGGCAGTCGATTTGTTTCGCCTACGAGATAGTTTAGGAAAATTTTGACAAACCGCCTTTAACCGTCAAAAAAAATTATATATTTTAGACGGTTTTGGTCGTATTAGACTAAAATTTGGTAAATTAGTGCATATAGTTACTTTCGGAAACTGAACTAAAATGGGCGTAGTCGCACTACAGTTATGCCTGTTCAGATATACAAAAAATTAAAAAATTTTTCCGGCTAGCATGAAAATTCTTATATGGCAGTAAGCCGGTCTGTGACAGGACGTTTTCCCCTGGATTACTAGTAAATGATAAGATGCTGCGAAGTTCAAGCTAAAAATTTTTCGTATATAAAATAACTTTTCTTTACGCCCAATTAATGCCTAAATTTTTCACACATAAAATGACAAAAATTGATTTGGTGGCAACCCTCTTACAGGTGTCACTCATCTCTCATTAGCTACATAAGCCGGGGAGATCAAACAAACATGCAGTACTGCCCAAAACTATTATACAAAGTACTCAATTGCAATTTAGGGTGCTCGCAATAACCAAAAGTACTCAATCTACCCATACCCAACTACCCAAGCCAGTGTGAATACCCCTATTATATTTTCATATATTCTTTTTGATACATTTTTTTTTTGTTTTTTCGACATAAAATTCGCCCTAAAATCCATACTACACATCTGGCAAGGGCGATTCGTGCATTAAAATTATCGCCATAGCATCGTCCTTCAGGCGGGTTAGTTCTTTGTTCAAATGACTTTTGCTATATCTCTTCTGGCTTAGGAGTTATAGAACACTTTTTGGAGTAGTAGCAGGCCAAAGACATATGTTTTTCGTCATAACTCCCAAACCATACATCCTACAAGAAGAATTTATGCACCAAAATGTTTGTAGTTTGATCGATATAGAAACTGACATGACTGCATTCTTTGAAAAAATATTTTTTTTTTCAATGATTTTAGTTTTATACGTCATGTTGGTTATTTTACACATGATACAAAGAACTACAGATAAAGTATTGCGCATGTCCGCCATCTTTGCTGTGACGTGCAAGGTGCTCCTTGGTTAAAACGTAGTCATAATTTATTCATAGGGTATAAAGATTTTAAAATGCCTACATTTTCTTATGAAAACCTGTTTTACTGAAATGAAATAAATATTGTTATATAAAGCACATGTCCAAAATAAAGTAAATATATTTTTTAGTACTGTTTGTGAAGAAATATTTGCATATTTTGTAGGGGTGCTTTTTCCTCCTTTTACCGATTTACACAAAAAGCGGCTACGTTGCTTGATGTGCTTGACAGAATTTTGACTGTTTGTTCGTTTTCATTTTGCTATCTTCGTCACTTTTCTACATTTTCTTTTGAATGTATTCATCAAGTGTCACATTTGACGAGCACCGATGACGAGGTGCGCAGTAAATTTTGTTTGTTGCGCCGGGAATACTTTACCTGTAGCTCTTTGTATCATGATTTTACACCTTTTTTTGTCATAATTCCCAAATCATACATCATAAAAGGTAAAAGTTATGGCAGCAAAGCCTTGATGAAAACCGGACGGACCTTATCAAGCCCAGTTGCGTTGGACTTTATGGCAAGAAAACTTTTTAGTACGTCAGTTCCATCAACACATGAGAAAGTAACTTTTCAACTTTTATTAAAGGGAATCGGCAGATCTTTGTATGGGTTTGAGATAACAGCAAGAACATCAATATTGCAAAATTTGGAATTAAATTCATCGAAATCGTCTACTTTTACAAAGGTTGTTCCGCTTTTGCCAATACTGATGTTTTGAATTTGGTGCCAGGTCATAGATGAAAAAGAATTGGAATTAAATTTTTGTTTGGCTATTTTGACGGCTTTTTCACATTTTTGTCTAAAAAGGTGGTATGCAAAATCGTTTCCACTTTTTGTATGCATAGTTGCGATTCAATATCAGTGATTTAACTTGATCATTAAACCAGGATCGTTCAGGATTTCGTATTGTCTCACTTTTAAGGGGTACATTTTTTTCAAATAAGTAGTTAACGTTGGCTTCCAGGAATAAAATTTGATCATCAACACGATTCATACTGTAGATTTGATTCCACCCCACCGCCTCAAGGTCAGCACCAAGGTGAACAAATCAATGTGTTTAAAATCACGGTACTTTTATCGCTGTGGGATGTTATTTTGCTCTGTATCGTAAGTCAGGAATATAATATAAAGACAAAATTCATAGCAAAAATATTGAAAATATTGCAAATACGAGTTATTATAATATTCATTTAAGCTTCTGATTAATTCAGTTTTAATTCCAATAATCCCGGGATAGTGAAAAATTTTCCTGATTAATCTCCTTACTCACAGTCTTCGCTACTACTTATCTAACAACCATGAAAAATGGCGAAAGGGAAAATGTATGCATACGAAAACCAACACCAACAAAAACATCAACACCACATAAAAAAGTCAAGCTAGCATCATCTCCAAGAAGGTAGGCATCCCATCCAATCCAATCCAATTAACGTAACATCAGCGTTTATGGCGACGCATGCGCGACTCTATCACGACGCACAGAACCTAAACAAAACAAAAGATGACGAAGAAAAAGCGAGTGAACAGTAAGTGGCTTGCCGAGTAGCTGCGGCAGTAGCTGCTACAACAGAGTACATTGGCTGAATTAGGAGCTGCCACATTTTATGCTAACAAAGTAACTCGTCGTTGCACGTCGAAAGATTTAATCAACGCAAACGATCGAGTTGCACGCGGTCGCACATGCGCAGTGTAGGGACGCAAGATGGCAAACGAAGTGCGAACTAAATGAATGCAGTTGCGCACGCGTCATGAGTGGAAGAGCAATAGCAAGAGCAACAAATGCGCAGATGCAAATATGCAAAAAATGGATGGACGGACGGCAACGTATGTGTTGTTGGATTGACATTAGAAAGACGTTTGAAGCACTCAATTTTTTTTTTGTGTTGATGTACAATATTTACTCATAAATAAAAGAAAAAACCCCTTTTTACCCTAATATTAACCCTTTATAAGGCAGAGGAGTTTTTTTAGTAAGAAATATTATGTAAGATATTATGTAGGATATTATGTAAGAAATATATCCTCTGCCGCATAAACGTTTAGGAGTTGTTCATGTGCCTTTATAAACATAAATTCAAATATAATTTTTGAATTAATGGAAATTTTGCACTTTTTTCTTTGCAATCTAGTGTAAATATTGCAAGTCTTAATGGCAACCATAGATCAACATCCTCTGTCTCCCTCTAAGGGCGCGTTTATAGTGACAGCTGGTTGCTGGGCCGGACCGAGCTGGAAACGCGTCCTGCCAAAAGCAGCTGGAAGTGCGTATAGTGCGCGCTTGTCGCTGGTGACTTGTTTCAGCTGATTTTTGACTATTTTGGGTTTGTTTGTATATATTACTTTTTCTTTTGTTTATTTTTGCAACCGAAGCATCAAAAAAGCCACATGATTTCGTTCATTCATTTTGCTTTCCTCAAACAAACAAGTGCAGAGACGAAAATGCGAAAAACGCTGCTGAAACGCGCTTCCTGCAACTGCAAGTCGTTTCAAGTCACTTGAGGTACCAACTTGTTTCAACTTTTTTCGCAAGTGTTTTCTGCTGGTGTTTGTTGCCTTCTTGTTGTGTTTTTATTTCAATTTTTTTTTGACAAAAAAGAAGATCGTAGAAAGAACGCACATTAAAAAAACGTACATCAGCAGCCGGCCCAAGATTTTTTTATGCTATGACTCAGCGAAAACGCACTTCAAGCCGCATGAAGCCACTTGATCATCCAACTGGTTTTAACTTTTTTAAATTTTTTATTTAGGTTTTGTTTTTGTTGTATTATTTTTGATATTGCAACAAAGCAATACAAAACTAATCTAAACAAAGTTGTTATATCTTGTTGCTGCTATTTTTGTTTGTTTACTTTTGTGCTTAAAATCAAATAGAAAGGAAGAGCGCACATAAGAAAATTTGATAATCTTCGATTTTCTGTTTTAGATGAAACGCACTTGCAGCCGCTAATCGACGAATTGCTTCACCGGCTGGTTTAGCTTTTTTCGCTATTTCTCTTTTTGTTTTCTGTGTGCAACAGTTGATAGAAATGTATCTTCGTTGCTTCTTTAAAGTGCTGTTTCTGTGTGTATTTTTTTGCGGTCAAGAAAATACAGCATAACAACTGAGCGCAATTTCGTGTTCTTGTATGCTTATTACTTTTCTTGTTGGTCTTCTTTGTTGCTATCGTGTAGTTCTTTGTTTTTTTGAATGAATGAATTCAAGGAAATACAGAATCGATCGCGACGCTGGCAGTCAAATGTGCTGAAATTCGTTGTTTTTTCGTATATCAAAATTTTTCCGAGGAATTTAGTTTGCTACCGCCAACGTTGCCAACTTTGTGGGAAAAATCCCTTTTCATTCGTTTGTTCATTTTACACACTTGCTTTTGTGCACAAGAAAAACAAAGAAAAGACGAAGAAAAAGAGCAACAGCAAAAACAACAAAAAAATTGGTTTCCTTGTTTCTTATTCCATTTCATATTATTTAACGAAAGTAATAACAAGCAAGCAAGCAACGTGTAAAATGAATCGAAACACAAGCAAGCCGTGCGAGCGAGCGAGAAAGCAACAATCGGGAAGATGGAAACCAGCGCACAAGTCACTTGAAGTTGCAAGCTCGGCTGGCACTATACGCACTTTGAGCTTGTTTCATATGATTGTATGTGCAGCGTTTTTCAGCTTTTCTTCTCGGTTCGGTCCGGTCCAGCAACAAGTCGCCACTATAAATGCGCCCTAAGCCTTCAACACTCTGTATAGCTTATAACAAGCCCAGCAGCAACATGACACCGCAACATGACAGCAAAATGTTTAACTGTGAGTTGCTGATTGCAACTGAATTTAGACAACAACACCGACAACAAGACCGAAACGCCAATTTAAAGTTTCACACCAATTGCAAAGAAGGATGCAAGAAGTGAGAAGAATATGAAGGTGAAAAAATAAAAACGCAAATCAACAAAAGTTTAGATCTAACAACTAGATTGCAATAGCAGCCTGGTAAGACTAGCAACAATTGTCAACGCATAGCAACATTCAAATATACATAGTTGCTGGCGCACATATTTTGTTGCCTAGTGTTGCCGGAGCTATTCCAAAGCCGTGTGTTTGAATTTTTTCGCTGGATTTGGTGTGAAAACGAATTCGATTTTATTTTATTAGAGCCGTTGTTTTTGTTGTTGTAACAGAAGTTTAATGCGTTGTTGTTATGGTTGTTGTTGTTGTTTATTATCTTAGCTTGCTACTTGCACGCCAGGTAATTGAATTGGCTCGTTAGTGTTAACTTCTGGTAGCAAATATTTGATTTCTTAAGCTCTGCCAGAGTGTTCGTGTGTGTGTTTTGTTTATTTTTTTGTATTTATGAGTTTGTATTGTCTTGACCAAAAAAAGTGTTAATTGGTTGTGAGCTAGAAAATTGAAATTTTAACAAGTTTTATTTATGTTATCGCTGAATTCCAAAGCGGGCGGCAGATATCGCTTGAATCAGCAGTGGTAAGTTAAAAAAAATTATTAAAAAAAAAGTAAAGTTGTTTACGAAAAATATTTAAGTGTTTAAAAAAAAACGTTAAAGTGGTAATAAGTTGCGTTTATTTTTTAGCAACACTTTCAGTGTTTTTGTTGTTAGTATTTTTTAAGAAATTGTCTTCAAATCTCTTATGACCATGCATTGAATGGCTGAATTTTTATCAGCTGTCACTGATTATTTTTTGTGTTAATTTTTTAAAAAATACTATTTATTTTTATTCGAAAAAGTTAAACTTTACAAATAAACTTTTTACAAAAAAAAAGCAAAAAATTACTGCAAGAATGTAATACATTATATGTAAAACGTAAGCATTTTTTTGCAAAAGAAGAACACTTGAAAACCCTTGATTTCGAAGTTTGCCATACAACAACTCGCTTTTTGTATTAAAATTCTGCACTTAAACTTGTGTGCACCAAATACTATTTTTTTTTTTGCACATTCAATAGTGGAATTTTTTCAGCAACCAAATCAAATTTCGATTAATAACATTGTGTGACAATTTAGACATTTTTTTCTTGTATCGGAGAAGCCGCTGCTTGTTTCTAGTACAGGAGCACTCACAAAACACGACCTCATACTCCGTTTAGTCGCAGAGGATCTCAATATTTTTAATTGGTCAATTCAATTTTTTAATTTTTACTTCAGATTGTAAGGCGATTTTGAATTTTTATTGTTTTATAAAAGGAGAAAGAAAAGCATAAAATGACTTGTAAAGGATTCATTAGTGTGGAGATTAAGATAGAGGTATACCCAATTCCTCCTGGTCCTGGTTATTCAAGATTTCTTAATTGAAAATTCGACACTATATCGAAAAGTGTCTAATTTCAAAAGAAGTATTAAATTTTTCGAATAATGTCAAATTTCGAAAATAATCAAAATAATGAATAGCTGTCAAGTCATAATAATTGTCAAATTTTGAAATAAATGTCAAATTGTCCAATTATATCAAAAAGTTTTAAATTTCAATAAGTGTCATATATCGAAAAAAGATTTGGAATAAGTGCAAAAATTCGAAATAATTGTCAAATTTTAAATAAGTGTCAAATTTCGAAATGTACAAGTTTTGCAAAAAATGTCATATTTAATTTCGAGTAAGAGCCAAATTTCGAAAGTGACAAATTTTGCAAAAATATATCAAATTTTGAAAAATATATGAAATTTTAAAATAGTGTTAAATTTCGAAAAGTGTCAAATTTTGTAAAACTTTGAAAAGTGTAAAAAAACTACCACGTCCTCGTCGTTTGACTGGATGACGCTAAGTGTGGGACCATAAATATTTAAAACATTTATAATTTGGCCAAAATTTGACATTTTTGTTTTCGAAATTATACACTTTTTCGTTTTTTTTTTTTCGAAATTATACAACATTTCTTAAAATTTCAAGATTTTTCAAGATTATTTTCAAGATTTATGCATATTTTGTGTTTTCTAGTTTTTTTCAAGATTTTCATTTCAAGAATTTTTTTCAAGATTTTTTTTTAGACTATTTTCTTTCAAGATTTTGGTTGTTTCAATATTTTGACCTTCAAGCATTCTGACCGCTCCCATTCTATGCGTAGGCTTTTCAAGATTTTGAGTTTCAAGATTTTTTTCGAGATTTTCGTTTCAAGATGTTTTTTCAAGGTTTTTTCCAAGATTTATGCATATTTTGTGTTTTCTAGATTTTTTTTTTCAAGATTTTTGTTTCAAAAAATTTTTTTTCAAGATTTCGTTTTCAAGATTTTTTTTTAAGATTATTTTTTGTGAAAATTTTTTTTGTTTTAAGATTTTGACCTTTAAGCATTCAGACCGCTAACATTCTATGCGTAGGTTTTTCAAAATTTTGAGTTTCAAGATTTTTTTTCAAGATGTTTTTTTCAAGATTTTGTTTTCAAGATTTGTTTTCAAGATTTTAAAATTCTGCGAAAAGGATCCAACCCAGTTTTAGAAATTTTTTTTTCAAGATTTCGTTTTCAAGATTTTTTTTAAGATTATTTTTTGTGAAGATTTTTTTTGTTTTAAGATTTTGACCTTCAAGCATTCAGACCGCTAACATTCTATGCGTAGGTTTTTCAAAATTTTGAGTTTCAAGATTTTTTTTCAAGATTTTCGTTTCAAGATGTTTTTTTCAAGATTTTGTTTTCAAGATTTTTTTTCAAGATTTTAAAATTCTGCGAAAAGGATCCAACCCAGTTTGATTTTTTTATGTGAAAATAATACAAATTTTTTTAAATTAAATCGATAAAAAATTTCACTGATAAAAATATTTCATAAGCATTTTAGCGTTAGTTAAAAAGAAATGAAAGGATCGTGAACAAAATTAAGTATGTAAAAATGTAATCTAAGGAAGCAAATAATATTTGGGCCAAATCCATACAACTGCATACATTTGTATTCGGGTCAAACAATCAAACAAACAGAAAATGCGTTTTATTAACATAGTTTTTAGTTATTAACAATAACCTAATTGAAAAGTTAATGGGGTTGGATAATTTTCGCAGAATTTCAAAATCCTCAGAATTTCAAATTTCAGAATTACAAATAACAATCTTGAAAACAAAATCTTGAAAAAAAAATCTTGAAACTAAAATCTTGAAAAACCTACGCATTGAATGTATTCTTTAATCCGCGCGCGGGAATTAAAGAATACATTCTATGCCTAGGTTTTTCAAGATTTCTTAATTGAAAGTTTGACACGATATTGAAAAGTGTCTAATTTCGAAAGAAGTATGAAATTTTTCGAATAATATCAAACTTTGAAAATAATCAAAATAATGAATAATTTTCAATTCACAGAAATTGACAAATTTTAAAATGAATGTCAAATTGTCCAATTATTTCAAGAAAACTCAAATTTCAAAAAGTGTCATATATCGAAAAAAGTGTAAAATTTGGGATAAGTGTTTGGCACTTCGAAAAAATCGTCTAATTTTGAATAAGTATCAAATTTCGAAATGTACAAGTTTTGCAAAAAATCTCGTATTTAATTTTGAATAAGTGCCAAATTTCGAAAAGTGGCAAATTTTGCAAAAAAATGTCAAATTTTAAAAAATATGTGTTCATAAATGGACAAAAAACCACCACGTCCTCGTCATTTGTCTGGATGACGCTAAGTGTGAGACCATAAATAATTATAATTTTGCCAAAATTTTACCTTTTTGTTTTCGAAATTAGACACGTTTCCGTTTTTTTCTCGTAATTATACATTTTATTCGAAAGACAAGCATTTCTTAAAAAACAAGATTTTTTAAAGATTTATGCATATTTTGTGTTTTCTAGATTTTTTTTTTTTTGTTTTCAAGATTTTCGTTATAAGTATTTTTTTTCAGGATTTCGTTTTCAAGATTTTTTTTCAAGATTTTGGTTGTTTCATAATTTGGACCCTCAAGCATTCGGCCCGCTCCCAAGCTAATGATGACATTTTTAAATAACTATTTTTTTTATAATTCTAAAAAAAAAATTAAATTTTTATAGAATTATATTTCAGTTCAATGCCAAATAAGTTCATGAAGCAAAAGTTGCAACTAGTGTCCGACCGAAACCGGAATTTTGGCCGAAACCGAAACCAAAACTGAATATTCGGCCATTTTATAATATTCGGCCGAAACCGAAACCGAAACTGATTATTAATATGAAAATTTAAGTTTTTACAAATGATTGTTTTTATTAAAAGAAAACAAAAGTACTACTAGTACAAAACAAGTATTATTTAAATATTGAAGTTTATAATAATCAATTGAAGTATACTATATTAATAAATGAAATAATTTTTATTTTATTTTTTAGTACACACTCAAAATAGTATGCACCTACAATGTACATTTTTTTAGAACTACAAAGCAAAGTATTTCTGTTTTTCTTAAAGGTTTAGTATTATAAAAATAGAAATATGTATTTCGTTTTCTTTTCCTTTATTCCACACACACAGAATTCGTTCGGAAGTTTAACTATCAATTTTTGGCCTAAGTATCTATAAAACTTTAATGGTAATTGCAATAGAAATGATAATATCGAAAATGATAGTATCGAACTCATAAAATTAACCAAAATGTTTTGCGTTAACACGATAAATCAAATTATAGACGAATTCATAATTTTTGTTTTGTAGAATGCGTTGTAAATATTTTTATTAAACCAAACTTATATATTTGAATTAAATGACAACTCTCTTTTTTAATTTTTTTTTTTTTTTTTGGATTATACGGATTTTAACCACCTAAATCCAAATTCAAATTTCAGGCCACTGGCAATTGGTTTAGAAGTTATGGGCCTCCAAAGTTGCAAAATGGGCTACAAATCTTTCTGCTTTTTTTAGTGCAGATGGGTATCAAAAGAAATGTAATGCGAGTACCTATTCAACGAGGTATGTATCAAACATGAAAATCCATTCATAACTTTTTAAGATACACCTATTATTATATTTACAATTTGTATGGGAAAACTAGTGGTTTCCCTTTTACGAAAGCACGACAGTTTATATGTGTATATCTTTAAAAGTTAGGCATGGATTTTCATATTTGAAGAGGTACCTTGTTGAAAAGGTAGGTACTTAAATTACCTTTCTTATGATACCCATAAAGTGTAGTTTTGTTGAAAAATTTTAGAAAAATAGCAAGATTTGTAGGGTATTTTTTCCAACTTGGGAGGCCTATTACTTCTAAACCAACTGCAAACGGTTTGCAATTTTTTCAGATTGTAAGGAGGCCAAAATCAATATAATCTGCAAAAAAAAAATTCAAAAATATAGTTGTCGCTATTCTTGAAATGTTCCGAAATTTTTACCAAAAGTTTCGGCTAGTTTCGGTTATTCGGCCATATTACAGCCGAAACTGCCAAAAAGGGCCGAAACTAGCCGTAACCGAAACCGAAACCGAATATTCGGTCGGACACTAGTTGCAACCTTTTAACAACAAATTCTTTGCAGAACCACTAAGCAGATTAGACGTCTGTTTCGTTGATCGCTTCGTCAACTTTTCAGTAGTCTTCTCTGGCTTATTCAGTTAACTCACTTTGAGATGCATAAAGGCAATAACTTCAGCTTAATCAAAGCGGAATTATAAGTGCTTTTTGTCTTTCGAAGCAGTGTTTTTCTACTTTTTTGCAATACATACTTTGATTCTGCAAAGAATATTTTTTGTGCTCTTTGTTTACTTCTTTATCACGAATCAATCTAGGCTGCAACAATTTGTTGATATAAGACCATAGAAGGCGCGTAGAAAGTTTTTTTGGAAAAAAATAAACATATACATTAGGGCGTGTCGATTTGTAGGGAGTGAAAAAATTCACCAATTTCCCTATGATTTCCGTATTCTATGGGTTATTCCATGAAAATTTGCCGAAGGAACCATACCTCTATCGTTAAAATCGAGTCCCCTGCTTTTTGTTGGTAGATTTTTTCCCAAATTGACGTTCGTATGAAATATTACCTTCACGTTCACATCCATAACTCAAAAACTATCAATCGGGTTTAATCGCCAGTAGGCTCGTTGGAAAGGTGAGCTCATTTTGATCAATTTACAAAAAAAAATCTAAAACATTGGTCCAACGGTTCAAAAGTTACGGGCATTTTTGTCCAAATTTTGGACCATTTTTCCATTTTTTTCATGATATTGTCCAAGAATATTACTTTCATGGCCATTTTTTGGCCTCAATCCATTATTTAATTCAATTTACAATTCAAAACGAAGAGTTTAAGCCCAAATTTATCGAATTCGGTTGATTAATTCATGCGATATTGCTAAAACAAAATAACACATAAAACCAACTTTTTGATTTTTTTTTCCCTTTTTATTTTTTTTTCTACAAAAATTCAAATTAAGAGATAATAAAGTATCTATCAACCTATTATCAAAAAAAAATATTCAATTTGAGTGCAGTAAAAGACAAAATCTTGGACAAAATCATGAAAAAAATGGAAAAATGCTCCAAAATTTGGACAAAAATGCCCGTAACTTTTGAACCATTGGACCAATGTTGGAGATTTTTTTTTGTAAATTGATCGAAATGAGCTCACCTTTCCAACGCGCCTACTGGCGATTAAACCCGATCGATAGTTTTTGAGTTATGGATGTGAACGTGTAGGTAATATTTCATACGAACGTCAATTTGGGAAAAAATCTACCAACAAAAAGTAGGGGACTCGATTTTAACGATAGAGGTATGGTTCCTTTGGCAAATTTTCATGGAATAACCCATAGAATACGGAAATCATAGGGAAATTGTCGAAAAATAAATTGACCCGCCCTAATATACATAATTTGTTTATATTTTCCAAATTCCTGTTACTATCCTGTGATGTGCTCGTATAGATCGATTTGGACCATCATGGATCATCATGAACCATGAATATATTTCGGCCAAAGCCGAAATTTAATTGATTTAATTGATCATACGAAGCTAGTTCTTTCTAAAGCCGATTCATCTTATAGCTATTTTTAATTAAAGCACCATTGAGAATAACAACAGAAATAATGAAGTCCCTAATGTTTTCCTCATATATTTTTAGTTAAAAAAATAGCAAAAATAGATTGGTGACAGTTTTTTTTCAAATGCGCTCTCCTGGTCTTAGAAAGTTTTATCTCGTTCCTTGTTCATTAGCGAAGCGCTGCTCGAAATAAAAAGAAAAAATCCTTGCAATTAACTCCAACTGCTGCCATCTTTTACAGAGTGTTGTTGATTTTGTTCTATTGTCAATAGTTTAGCATTGCAACCTAGATTTATGCCGAGGACGTGACTGAGTTTCTTTTCCTTCTGTGTCAGGAACTTCTGTAGTTATTTTACAAGTTCATGCTTTGTTTTGTGCTGATCTCCTTGTCCAGCGGCACATCTCGCGCAGAGCAACAAAGTGCCAATACAAAATAGTTGCTAGTTGCTGCTACTGTGCACTCATCCACACCATTTATTGTTGGTGGTGGTGCTGCTGCTGCCAATACTTTTGGTAGTTTTTCAATTTTAATTGGCCAACATTGTACCCTGGTATCGATGTAAGCAACAGCAACAGTAGCAGCAGCTGCCACGTTTACAATGTGTTGCTCTCGTTGGTTGCCGTCTGCTGAGGGTGTTGTTGTTGCAGCAATGTATGGAGATGATGGGCTTGTGTTTTTGGATAATGACGATTTTGCTGCTACTGCTGCTTTGGGTGTTGATTGTTTACACCGCTTCACGGTGCTCGTTTGGTGTTTTGCTGTCTTTGTTCGGTTGGGAAGCTACTTCAAGCCTTTGATTTGTATACCACTTCTTTAAATATGTAGATACCTCTATTTTTGGCCGCCTTTATCTGTGTTGCTTACAAATCTAACATCATAGTAGCGCTTTTGTGTTGCTTCTTTTTTATTGTTGTTGCTATGGTTTTTGCTGTTGATATATTAACGGTTTTGAGGCATTTAGTAAAATTGTTTTTAATGTTGCTTTTATTTTTCTTGTGTTGCTGTAAATAGGGGAGGGAGAGGGGTAGGGGGTGGCCGCCATTGTTTGGGATTCTATCAATTTTTTTCAACTAGATGTTGCTGCTGTGATTTTAGGTCATGTCGCTTGTCATGCTGCACTAATAGTGCCCGGAAATGCTATGGCTTGACATCTTGATGACACTTGAGGCGAATGTTTTATGAAGCATAGCATGGGATAGTAATCGATTGTGAGAATTTATCGTGCAGATACAACTGTTTTTTTTTTTTGTTAATTTCTTCTAATTAGCTTCTTTTAGTTTGAACATTCTTTGCTCTAAACGATGTTTAAAAATTTTTTAATGATCTAATTTTTGAGTCCACTAACTCCCGATGTTACCAATATTTTAATTTGATGTTAGGGATTGTTTTTCCAGCATTACTTATCAGAACTGTGGGGAAATCAATTCGGATATCATATTTCTACTACACCCAAAAACGTTTTTATTACACACTCAAAAATATTTGTGTGTAAATATTACTTATAACTACGTCCATTCTACGGATTTAATTCGTAGTTTTCAGCCACGAATAGGATTCGTAGAATTGACGTATATTAGTACATATTACGAATATTTTATTCGTACTCTTAAAAAATCAAATGAATATTGTACGAATACATTTGTTACATTTGCGAATGATCATAATATCTTATAACAAAAAAAATATTCTGTTTGAGCTGGGGTTTGAACCTCGGCTCTTTAGCTTACGGGTCACGCACTCTACCAGTAGGCTACAGTCACTTTACAATCATACAGTTCCTTATGTTCTGTAGATGTGCAACAAACAAGGCTGAACGATTTCGGTTTTCAGGTTTTTTAAACTCTACTTTCTACTAACGAAAGGAATTATTCGTTATTCGTACGAGAAATTTACGAATATTATTATTTATATTTACACAATCATTCGTACAATGCACTAATACGAATTGATTTATTTTTATTTACGAATATCATTAGTATATAAGACAAATATATTCGTAGATACTACAGTGACTCACAACGAAAGTCGGGCAGGCATTTCTTAGCACTTTCGCATTGGTTTCAGAAATGAAAATGTAAGAAGAAACTGGGAGTAAATATTTTTTTCAAAACATTCTTTATTGGAGAGCAAAATTAAACAGAAACATACTTAAAAAATTTGAACATATTGGTAAAACAAAATTAAATCACACCAAAACTTTAAAAACGAGCTCACATTGAAAGTCGGGCAGATAAGGAATTCAATGCTAAAACTAAGAATTTAATATTTTTTTGCTAATCCTTTTTTTTACTGTACTAAAAGTTTACTGTTTAAAAGTGCTAAAGATCCTAATGTTTTCTGTTTTATTAACTTTGCTCCAGAATAGAAAGTCTTTGGTCATCTGCTCATGCACAAAATTGTGGCGTTCTTATACATTTTTCTTTCTAATACATTGCTTTTTTCGTGATACTCCTCAATTTAAACATTTTTTTCTCAAATTGTTTCTGAGAGTACACTCTCTTTCAAATTGAGTTTTAACATGATCTTTAGTTTTAGTGCATATAAAAATGGGTCTTTTATTATTTCTCTTAAAAAATACCTTTTATCTTTGGAGCTAAGTTTATTTTTAGCTACTGTACGTTCTTTATTGCATATTCTCTTATCTTGTATGTAATGGTTGATTATATCGTGCACTGTTCATTTACTTTTTAAGGTTTGTGAAATTTGTCGCTCGAATTTTCCTTTCAAATAATAATCTATCACGATCTGCCTTTCTGCCAGTGTTGATTGATTCACCTTTCGAGAAATGTTTATTTTTTTAAGTTTTGCATTTGACTGAAGTTATTCCAACAGTAGTAAAAAGTTGTAAGCAGCAATAACAGTTTATTTATTTTAGTGACATACTAATGCAACAAGACCGAGATCTTATAATTAAAGCACTAGCCTCTAATTTCATCAGTACTTGTGATTACAGGGTTAATTATACAAGTTACTAACAAAAAACTTAATAATAAAGCTAATATAAAGCAGTAATAATTGAATTTAAATTCGAATGAAAATATTGCTTGATAGCTTAAATTACAATTCTGCTTGTGTAAAACTGAAAATTTACAATTATTGCAATGAGGAGAAAAAAATATTCAATCGAAATTTAAATTGCACAGCATTGGTAATTTCTCTTTGATCAGTTGGTAGAGCGTTCCAAAGACGGATTGAATACACAAAAAATTGTCTTTCCGATGCCAGACAAGAATGACGTATTTGTATAATGGCGTTTGATTTTCGTGATCTTGCAAACCCAAGTCTGTTGTACTCCCTAGTATAAACCACCTTGTGCAGTAAAATAAGTGAACGAAATTTCAGTAAATTGTCGAGAGTCATGTTGTACAAACGTTTTGCATGCACGGAGACATGACCTCTACGTTTTAAGCCATAAACATAACGAGCAATGTTGTTGAAGAGAGCATTTAGTTTGTGTTTAAATAAACTGTCACAGTTAACAAATATTTCGCACCCATAGAGCAGGGTAGGCATAAGGTACGATTTAGACAGTAAGATACGTGTTCTAAGGGGCGTAAAATATTGAGTTGTCCATAAAACACGTAACATACCATACGCTTTTCCGATAGTGCTTCCTATATGAGTGTTCCACGACAATGTTCTATTAAATCTACAAACTACAAACAAATGTTCTATTAAAATCTACAAACTTCTCAAAAACACTGATAATATAAGCGATGAACTGAAGCTTAGATATGACGAGCTATCAAGAGAGTTCTCTATCAAGTCAGAAGAAGCGTACAAGTTGTACACGAACATCATCGGAGAAAAAATTGTCCAAGAGCCGAGAAAATTCTTTGACTTTGTTAACATGAAGCGCAAATCTAGCGGCTATCCATCGTCTATGTTTAAAGGTAATGTCACTTCGTCCAATTCTCTTGAAATAAGCAACTTGTATGCCGATCACTTTAATGAGGTCTTTTGTCTTCCTACCACCTTATCTGAAACTTCTCCTAGCTCAACTATTATAGTCGATAGTTTATATTTAACCCAGGAAGAGATTTCTAATGCAATAAAAGAACTGGATATATTAAAGGGACCAGGACCAGACTTAATACCTACAAGCTTTTTGGTGCGATGTTTAGACCAACTGCTATTGCCATTACACATAATCTTTAACGAATCACTGGTTTGTGGGACATTTCCTTCATATTGGAAATCATCCCATCTTACGCCAATTTACAAGAATGGTGATAAAAGATCAGTTGAAAATTATAGAGGCATAGCAATCTTGTCAGCCATTCCAAAACTTTTTGAAAAACTTATTTGTGAAAAGCTAACAAGTTTCATTAACCCTCGTCTAAATGAGCAGCAACACGGGTTCCGAAAAGGGCGATCTATTACCACTAATCTCATGATTATGGTACCAGATGTTTTAGTCAAAATGGAAAAAGGGCACCAAATAGATGCTGTTTATACTGATTTCAGTAAAGCTTTTGATCGAGTTGATCACAACATTCTTATATATAAGTTAGAAAAATTTGGTGTTGCAGGGTCCATACTAAGTTGGCTAAAATCATATTTAAACGGCAGATCCCAGTTTGTTAAATTCCAGGGAGTTCTATCGAAAAAAATTGCAGTCTCCTCGGGAGTTCCGCAAGGTAGTCATCTTGGTCCTCTTCTTTTCAACATATTCATATCCGATCTGTCAGAAGTTCTTAACGATATCCCACATCTTATGTATGCAGATGATTTAAAAATGTACTATTCAATTCAATCAGATGTAGATGTCAATTTTTTGCAATCAAAATTGTTGTCTCTTGAGCAATGGTGTTTTCAAAATAAACTACATCTTAATGTCAATAAATGCAATGTTATTAGCTTTTCTCGTAAAAACAACGTTACATTACATACCTACCACCTCAATAGTATCGAACTAAAAAGGGTCAACCATATAGTGGATCTTGGAGTTGTCTTAGATTGCAAGATGCGCTTTAATCTGCACTATGATAAAATTGTGTCCAGGGCCAGCAAACAGCTCGGTTTTATAAAAAGGCGTGCAAATGAATTCAAGAATATATGGGTCACTACATCCTTGTACCGTGCATTAGTGCACCCAATACTTGAATATGCATGCATAATTTGGAATCCATCTTTCGATTCCCATAGAGAAAGAATTGAGTCTATTCAAAAGCAGTTCTTACTATACGCGCTTAGAGATATGTACAACCCCCATGATTATTGTAGCCTTCCATCATATGAACATAGACTCAGCCTTTTAAATTTGATGCCACTATCAACAAGAAGATCGTTATTGGGCTCATGCTTCACATTTGATGTAATTAATGGTGCTATTCACAGCGAATATGTTTCTAATATGATTTCCTTTAACGATCCAATTAGGCGCACTAGGCATACTCGATTGTTAACTGAATATCAGCACCAAACTACATATGCAAATAATGAACCCATCAGTCGTTGTTGCAGAGAATTTAATAATATCTCTATATACTACTCACCTTCTATGTCCAAATCCTCTTTCAAGCAAACCCTATATAAATCACTCAGTAATCAGAATTAACACAGGCCTCAGATAAACTACATACATGTATGGATTTATATGTATAAGCATTTAGTTTAATAAATCAAAATTCTTTAACATCCCTCTCCAAATCTCCCATTTACGTCCTTTTGTCCTTATAGTCTTTAAGAATAATATATATACATCGTATCTTAAGTGTGTATATAGTCTCTCTTGTTTTCCTCCTCTTCTCTTAGTTTTGACATGGTTTTTGAAATCATGTCAATCCGGTGGGCGGAGTATGCCCACTAAGAGCACCAAATAAAAAATAAAATAAAAACAAGGAAAGGGGAGAAGAAAAACAAAAAACTTAGTAATAAGTAAACAAAACCTGTTAGAATAAGTTAGAATAAGTAATTTGCATTGCCTTGTTTGGCCAATAAATAAATAAATAAATAAATAAATAAATAAATATTATAACTAGGTTTTTCACGCTATCCACACATTCAATATCACAATTGTTCAGTTTAATTTTTGGGAAGAGTGAATAGTCTACTGGTTTTTTTTTAGATGACAATGCATTTTGTTTTTCTGGGATTTAAACATAGGCCATTTGATGTGGAACATTCGTTAACGCGTCGAGATTATCATTTAGGTTCGAAACACAAGGGACGATAGACTCACGGAAACAACTGACATACAATTGGACATCATCGGCATACATATGAATATTACAATTTTTCAACACTTTTGGTAGGCAATTTATGTATACAGAGAAGAGCAGAGGACCTAACACCGAACCCTGTGGAGCACCTCTGTCATTTGGTAGGAATTTTGATACAATGCCATTTGAACAAACTGCTTGTGTTCTGTTGGATAGATAGGATGATATCAAATTAGCAGCAGTCGGGGAAAAATGAAACAGATTCACAAGCTTATTATACAACACAGAATGATCCACCGTATCAAAGGCTTTTGAGAGGTCTAAAAGCACTAGAAAGTTAATTTTGTTATCATCAATACCTACTCTAAGGTCTTCAACAACATCAACTAGTGCTGTTACACGCTTCGCTTAACTCGGAATCCAGATTGACATTCGTTTATTAAATGATTCCTATAAATGAACTTACACATTTGTCTATAAATTATTAGCTCCAGAACTTTTAAGACATATGACAAAATGGCTATAGGACGGTATTCATTGCACGTTTTTGGAATCGGTATTATTTTGGCCTGTTTCCAAGTGGAAGGTTATAAGAAGTAGTGAGAATAAAATTAAAAATGTGTGTTACAAAAGGTAGTAATTTTGGGAGTAGGGTCTTGAGAAATACAGAAATAATATTGTCAAAACCAACAGCATTTGACTTTATAGCTAAAAAACACTCGAGAACATCCATTTGCTCAACGCATTCAAAACTAAAATCGTTGTTACTTCGCACGCTGTTGGGGTTAGCGAAAGATTCATGAGAGATTGCTGGCATTGGAAGATCTAGAAACTTTAAATTTAAATCGTCTACATCAACATCATCACTTTTTCTACCTTTACACTTGCCCATTCCAATGTTTTTTATTTCCTGCCATGTTTTTTTGCTATCAATTGCAGAAGAGAATTTTTCACAATAAAATTTTGTTTTTTCTGATTTTATTTCTGCAACAACAATTTTCCGAGCATTTTTGAATTCGCTATAAATCTCCGGTGTCTTAAAACGTATCCATCGATTGTATAGTGTATCACGTTGCAATATTAAGTTTTTAATTTTGTCGTTAAACCATGGACGAACTCCTCAAAAGACTACTGAGGTTGGATTGCAAAAAATTAACTCGCTCATCAGGCGATGTCATACTATATATATATATATATATATATATATATATATATATATATATAAAGGGGAAGAGTGGCATGAAAGAGCCAGGTTCTGAAGAGCCACTACGAATTACTCGGTAGTTTTCGAACGAATAATACATTAACTGTTATTTTTAAATAGATGAACTAGCCAGATGTCACCCACAAACATTTGACAGTTCAGCGATAATATACGGCGTTGGTGCATCGGATTTAGAATTTTGTGGTTTTGTAGTAATTTTTGAGGTTATGCTTCTTGGGACAATATGTTTTGAAAGAGCCTGGTTGCGGTGTTATGAAAGAGCCGGTCATGAAAGAGCTATTTTAGCATTGTAATTCCATACCTTGACTTATGAATGACATTAATAATTGAATTATTTTATTTTGATATAACAATACAATAGGCCTTTTTTTTCTTAAAGCAACAATGGCATCTGAAATAGCTAGAAATAAACGTAAAAGATCTGCATCATCTTAAATACAGGAAATTATGCAAAAGCAAATTAGGTTTGTCCACATAAATGGAAGGACTCTCAAAGTATAAGTGATGATCGTTAAAATGATTTATGGACAGACACAAAGAATTAGCAGTTAGAAAACCTGAAAGTATTTGACTTATCAGAGCAACTTGTTTTAATAAAATGAACGCAACACTTTTTTTTAGAAACTTAACGATGTTTTTACAAGTTTTAATTTTCTGCAGCACATGATATTTAACACATATGAAACAGGATGCACCACTGTAACCTTCCAAAGTAGCGATTGGACACGAATCTTGTGGCGTAAAATGGAGATTAAATTATTTTTGCATAACATTTTTTTAATTCTTAAAACTATTTATTTTTGTTTTTAATTTTTTTTTTTGGGTTTTTTTTTCGAAGAGATGAAATTTTGACCAAAAATGTTTTTTAGCTTTTAAACCATGTATTTTTGTTTTTAGTATTGAATTGTTTTTTATATAATATATTTTTTCAAAAAAAAAGTTTATAATAATACGTATAATAAATATAAATAAATATTTATAATATATCTTTGTTGAACACATTTGATGTCTTGTAATAAGAACGTGGCTCTTTCATAACGTTGGTTGGCTCTTTCAATGCCTATGTGTTATGAAAGAGCCGAATTTAATATTTTTTATAAATAAATAGAAGTCCAAGAATATTGTTGATTTTTGAAAAAGTTTCTTAATACTGCGTGCATAATGGAATAAACACGTTCTTTTGATATAAGTCTCATTATTTTCCTATATCCTTTTATCATTTTTTCACCTCTTGTAAAAACTGGCTCTTTCATGCCACTTTTCCCCTACTTTGGTTGCATTTTCAACTGAAAGTCGCACGACACAAAAATTATATCATGTTTGGAAAATGAAGGATAAGATATCTGATCATAAAGTAAAATTTTTGTTTCATCGTTAACAAGAAATATGTCAAGCAGTGTGTTAATAGTTTTGGTAAAGTGCGTAGGCATAGTAGTGTTGACTGGAAAAAGTCCTTAAGTCTGCATTTCGAGAGCTAAGAGAGTTTCCTTTAAGAGATTGCTATTAAAATCGCCTGCAATAAGAATTTTTGAGTAGCCAAGAGAGATATTTTCAATGAGTTGAATAAGATTTGTCATATCAATAGTTCGATTGGGACGGTAGACATTACCAATAATGAACTTCTCATTTACATTGGAGATAGCAATAAACAAATGTTCAATAGAACTACATGTATCTGACTTACAAATTAGCTTACACGGGATATTATCACGGACATAGATAGCTGCACCACCTGCATGACCCACTCTGTCTGCGCGAAAGATTTTAAAACCACTCAAATTGAACAAATATCGTGCATATGCTCATTAAGCCATGTTTCTGAAATACAAAGAATATCAACGCCTGAACTCTCGAAAATATATCCATCCTCAATTCATCTCAATTCACCTCAATTCATCCATCTTATTAACAACACTTTGCGCATTAAGATGGCATATATTTAGTCCAGCCCTCTGTTTACACAGTATTCGAACTAAATTAAACGCGTTGTCTTTGGAACGAAGTCGATCGCTAGTCAACAGGTTTGACATGTGTGAGAAGAGGTGTATTTTTGCTACCATGCGTGCTCTTTTGTCACAAGTTTTCATGTATGTACAAGTTTAAGGACCACAATTTGCATTTTTTTTTACTTGCCCGACTTTCAATGTGAGCTCGTTTTTATAGGTTTGTTTCGATTTAAATTTGTTTCACCGCTATGTTCTAATTTTTTAATTATGTTTCTGTTCAATTTTGTTCACCAAAAAATAACGTTTTGAAAAAAATATATATTGCAATATTCTTTATACATTTTCATTTCTGAAATCAATGCGAAAGTGCTTACAAATGCCTGCCCGAACGAGCCACTGTACATCAGGTATTAGAAAAAGTTTACGAATGAATTTGTAAAGATATCACAATAAAAATATTTTGTATATTGTACGAATATTTGTAGATTGTACGAATATATTGTTTCGTAGAAATTTTACTAATAAATTTTTTGAGTGCATAACTAATTTATTCTTTATGCAATGTATAATAGTTAAATTTACATGATCTATAAAAATTATTGAGAAAAAACAAGTTTAAGTATTTTTTGAGTTAAGAATTTTCATGACAAATTGTTGTTTATTGTGAGCGAGTCGTACGATTTTTCCCACCAGTCCCTCGATGTCCCACCAGTCACAATTTCTGATTTCTATTTTTTTTTTCTTGTAGATATTTTCTAATTTTTAGTTTTTGTTGAAGTTTATTTAATCATTTCATAGCATAGTAAAAGACATCTGGCTATGTATAGTATTTGGGCTAAAAACTCGATTGACAGTTCAAAAGGCGGCGGTGAGATATTTTTGGCTGTCACACCAGTCACACTCCTTTAACAAATAAAATACCACCAAAATAATGATTTGAGTTATTTTTTTCGGTAAAAGTTTTACAAGTCGTTTCATAATCTATTGTAAAATATCTATTTGATCATTATATTACATCAAAATACAAAGTTACAGGGATTCTAGAATAAAATGTCCCACCAGTCACTATGGAAAGCCCCATATATAATAAATAGTTACATACAGGCGTTGCAAGCCTCTCAGCTAGATTGAAAGTTGTATTTTTCAAATAGTTGTCGTTGTCATGCTTACATTTTTCACTGCATCACTATACATCATTATTAAAATGATTTGTACAAATATTAAAAAAGGAACAATTTTAAAAATCCTAATGAGCATTGGAATGAATATATGATACACTTTTTTAACTCACCATTTTCTCTTCATTGCCAAATATTCGATAACCATCAAACAACTATTTTTGTGAAGGAACCTAAATTTACAAAAAAAACAAACACCAAAGCTTCATAGATTAAAAAATTTACCAAAATTCCTCATCATAGCTTCAACATCGACGGAGAGTTATGCTCAATTATTTGAAAAGCAATAAATTTTGTATCTAATAGAACGATTTTTATGCCCCAACTCCACCAAAGTAACAAGCTTTTTTAGGCTAAAAATCGATATAACCAGTTTTTTCTATTGATTTATTGCAAATAAATTTTAACTCTAATAAGAATTGTTTAGTCTTTTAATATACATAACTATCGATTTTTTTTTTTTTGCTTTTTAGCCCAAGGCCTATTAACAGTTGAACTTTACGGACGCCAACTGGCATCGCTTCAACACCGATCTTCATCATCCAGACACGATGAGAATCGACGATGAGCAGCAACCTCCTGTAAATATCAAAAGAAACAGCAACAACAACAGCAAGAACAACATTATGAATCCATTCGTTCTGCGATCAATGGAGTCAATAAAGATCAGCAAATACAAATACAGCAACAGAAACAATAACAACAACAACAGCAGCAGCAACCACCAAAAAAACAACAACAACTAACAAACGAAAGTGGGCGCAAATTTATGTTCAATTTGTTCGAACATAATTGAATTGAAGTTTATCTATGTGCAGCAACAACTGCAATAACAACAACAACCACAACAACAACAACAACTTATCATGATTTGCTGATTTTGGCTATTCATAGACAAGCCGCTGCACTGCTGCGCATGCGCCCAATACCAACTTCTTCTTCGGTATCTCACTCACTATCTCTTTCTCACTTCATCGTTTGTGCTCCCTTTTTCTCCATCCCAATTCTGAAATCAATCAGTGAACTTTAGCTATACCTTCTTTGGAATTTTTTAACCTAATGCTGGATGGCAACCCTACCTGATTCTTTCTCGCGGCTTTCATCTGCGCCATAATCGTCGCACGATCATTCGTCTATCGGCTCGTCCATTACAATGGTTCAGAGGTCAGCCTCTTAGTCATTCATACACCAGGCTAGCGAGACAAGTGCAACAACTACAACAACAACAAATTCAGCGATATTTGCATTTCTGGTTGCAAAAATTGATTTGTTCGCTTCGTGTGCGCTCTAGATCGCATTTCCCGATCGATGATCGCTTCGAACTGATAAATAGTTCGAATGGTAACAATAATATGGTGCATCATACAACAACAACAACAACAACAAAGTTGCTCTTGCGCAAGATCTCTTGCACTTTCTCGTTGAATGGATGATGATGCACCTGTTGCCACTTGGTCCATGGCCCTTACCATGGAGAATCACTGGAATTTAACCAGAGCCAAAAGGGCATTAAAAATACCAGTGCAGCCAAGATCTTAGCAAAGCAAAATAGAGAAACAAATGTCTTAGCGTGATAGCCGTAATTCTAAGCAAACTAGTGCAATTAGCTGCAGGTTTTTGCGGTTACTTTGCGGAATTCGAACTTATTGAAAGTATTTAGTTTTCTCATTACCAGCACACATCACCTCATTAAGTAGAAAATAAATTGTTGTCTTAAAAGTAATTAAATATTAAATAGTGGACCAGAAACTGCCAAAGTTTACCTGTACCTTGCACCATCAAGCATCACAGAATTTCAGCTTATGTGTTAATAATAAAGCATGTCAAAATAGAGATAATGTCCAGAACGAAATCTAAAGAAACATTTTCGTAAGCACTAGGATTTAGTACGGGCAACACAGAGTTGGAAAAAGCAGCAAGTGAATAGGAAAGTTGAGAAACTACAGCTTTGCCATTTAGCAAAGCATACATTTATTTAACCCTTTAATGGTCAACTCAATAATTGGCATTCACCAAATATACCAAAAATCCTAGGCGCGATAAAATACTCGTAAAAAAATGTCTGTGTTCCAATATGACACTTCTGATATGTTAACTTTAACCCTCATCGGTCCCCTGTATGCGCACGCACACAATTTTGATCTTTAACCTTGAATAAAATAAAAACGGTTCGGCGGAATGACCTTGTATTTTGCAAAGTAGAATTATTTTGCCTGAACAACCAAAAAACCCGTTTTTGAATTTGTACCCTTACTGTATTTGCCTGTGCAGTTATAGTTACGAATCGGTCCCTGTGTATGTACGCGCATACACATAAGCAGGTACCTGGAATTGCCGCTTATTTTTGTGTGTGGATTTATAGCACGCTCTTATTTTTTCGTTTTATGAAATTCAGTTTGTTCTGGAACACACATAAGTGAAGTTTGTTTGCGCATTTATTTGAATTTTGGTTGTGTTTCAAAGTATTTGATAAACAATGGATAGAGTTTTATGTGAAAGAAGGCAGCGAGATGAAATGGATTTTGATTTGGAAAGCGAAGCGGGCGAATCTCCGTGCAATAGTGACGATGTTTTTGCATTATCAGACGAGGAGAATGATGAAAGTGAAGCTAGCGTGCATTCGGATGAAGACGACATTGAGCCAATTGAGCAAAATTAAGCAGAAGAAAATGCAGCAAATCCTGAAAATAAATATTTTTCAAAAAATAAGAAAATTGAATATTCATCGCAACCATTTGAAATAAATCGAAGAAACTCATTTCGACGTGCAGAAAATTTCACTTTAGGTAAAAACCTACCCTATTTGTTATGGGTTCATGTTCGTTATATGTTTCATTTTTGTTATAATTCAGGTCCAAAACATTAGCAGCTGCTACTATAGTTGATGTTTTGTCTGCATTTCACATATTCCTTGAACCGGTTGAGAATATTATTTTGAACATGACGAATTCATATGGTGTGCGAAAGTACAAAGACGATTGGGAAAACATTGATTCGGACACTCTGCACGCATACTTTGGATTGTTGCTGCTTTCTGGCGTGTATTGGTCATACGGTGAATGTGTCACTAAGCTGTGGAATGACGAAACTGGTCGGCCAATATTTAGAGCAACAATGTCTTTGAAAATGTTCAAGCGTATCCCTGGTTGCATTCGATTTGATGACCGCGAACAACGTATGGCCAACACTGCATCTACAAGTACTTCTGTACGTGACAAATTGGCACCGATTCGAAATGTATACGATAAATGGAATCATAATTTGAAAGTTTTACACACCCCAGGAAAAACATTACCGTAGATGAGCAGTTAATTCCGTATCGTGGGCGATGTCCGTTTCGTCAGTATATTCCATCCAAGCCGGCGAAATATGGCATCAAAATTTGGGTGCTATGCGACTCAAAAAGCTGGTATGCATACAACACACAAATTTATGTTGGTCGTAATCGTAATGCCACTCCTGAACGTAATCTCGGACGGCGTGTTTTTTTGGATTTGGTGGAAGGACTTTCTGACAGAAATGTAACGTGTGACAGCTTTTTCACTTTGTATGAATTGGCAGAAGATTTACATAAGAATCGCATGACTATTTTGGGAACAATAAGGAAAAATAGGACTGAAATTCCTTCAGTTCTACTCAACATGCGTCAAAACCCAATTTATCATACAGAAGTTGTATATGAACATAAATTGCAAGCAGTTATGTTGTCATATGTTCCTCGCCGGTACCGATTTGTGCCATTGCTCAGTACATACCACAATGTTGTCAGCATAAATGAGAATAGTGAAAAGAAGAAACCTAATATCATTGAAGCCTACAACAAAACCAAGAGTGGAGTTGATACTATGGATCAAATGGTGGCTACGTACAAATGCAAACGAAAAGTCAATCGGTGGCCAATGGCAGTATTTTGTAACATGCTTGATGTTAGTGCGTTGAATGCATTCGTGACGTTCATTGCATTGTTCCTGAATTGGAAAAATTCTAAAACGAACCATAACGTCGTCGCCTTTTTATCGAGGAGCTTGGATTAAATCTCGTAGAAAAACAGAACACTAAACGTAAAAAACAACCGGGAGGGACCGATGAGGGTTAACATAAACAAAGAGATATGAAACATTTGTGTTGGTTGTAGTCTTAAGAACACAATTAACATTTAAGGGTTAAGCAATGGCCAATCATAAGTCAATCCATTGACTCATTTTGGTCAGCAAAAATTCTTTAACTTAGTTTTTTAATGAGACTTGTCGCGAGTCAACGAGACGACTTTAGAAATCGAACATACATAATTTTTACAAACAAACAAAAACAAATAACTAGTTAAATCTTGTAGCTTAAAATTGTCTCTGAAGGTTTTATTTGGAACGACGAAAATAAAGTTGTAAGTCAGTTATATCATTCATTACGTTCAAATTTTAAATAAAAACTATAAAAAATTATCCTAGGCTTGGCTGAAGTCATAGAATACTCGAAGTTATGTTGACTTTATTAATAATGATGACGTCACTTTGCATGGAAAAACGAAATATTGAAGCATAATTATAAAATGCCATATCAATACATAAATGTTTGAGGAATTTATGAGGTGTTGATTTTTGGTGTTGCACTTTGTATGGAGCGGCAGCTGAAGTTAGTGCATATTAAATATCAAATCTTTCGTAATTTTTGTGGAATTTTAAAATATTTGACTATTTTCAGCGGTTTTTATCCGATTTGCTTGTCTCAATTACTTTAAGAGAGAGAGCAAAACTATAATTGTCTTAAGCTTAAAGTGCTTACGATATTTTTTTAAATTTTTCCAAGGATGAAATTTTTTTATATAGAGTTATTACAAACATTTTGGTGTATAAATCAATCGTTCTTGTCTGATGTATGGTTTGGGAGTTATGTCAAAAAAAAACCTTGGAGCTAATTTTTAAAATTTTTCTTGGGTTTAATCAAAGAAGTAAAATATAAGGAAGTGGTGTAATAGCAGAAAAGTGTGGTATTTTCTATATTGGTGTTGGTTCACACAAATACAGAAACAATCACAAAGGCCCGTATTCAGTTGTATCGTAAAAGAAGGCCCAAACTGTTAAAGTTTGTTCTTATGCATTAAAATTTTAGAAACATTTCAAGAACAGCAACAACTCTAATTATTTAAAAAATTTTTGATCGCTCGCAATTGGCTTAAAAGTTATAGGTATCCAACGTTGGAAAAAGTGGACTAAAAATTTAGCTGATTTTTTAAGTTTTCCAACAAAACTAAACTTTATGGGTATCAAAAGAGAGATGATACAAGTATCTATTCAAAAAGATTGAATTTCCAAACATAAAAATACATGCATTTAAGATACAACCCTTTTTTTACTTAAAACCGCGAGGTTTTTCCAAATTTAATAAAAAAAATAAATGTATCAAAAGGAGGCCTTCGGATGCTGCTTAGGGTTTACAAACCTCAGTAAGTACCACACAGGCTTCTCTGTCTACAGCAGTTCTGAATGTAGTTATCTTTTTAATAATTCTCTTTTTTAATGTATTGCTTTCGTAAAAGAGAAACCACTAGTCTTTCAGACAAATTCTAATTATAAAAAAATTATATCTTAATGAATTTTTATGGAATTCTAAATTTGACACCTCGTTGAATAGATACGCACATTACCTTTGTTTTAATACCCATAAAGCTTAGTTTTGTTGAAAAACTAGAAAAACTGCAAGATTTTTAGGTAATTTTTATGTTTTTGAAGGCCTATAAATTCTAAACTTCGACTTTAATTACAAATTAAATTAGGTTAATTTTTTAAAATCCTTATTTTTTTGGGTGTCTCTGCCTAGTTGTTGTGTAAAAATCAGAAAAATTTAACAAACAGGTACTAAATCTGATTCACTATGCTGAAAATAAGAGCGCCCCAAACATGTATTCAACTGCGAAAAATGACTGCGCCCCTGAAGCAGTGTTTGTGTTTTGACAGATGTGGTTTGATCAAACTGGCGGAAAATCAACGGGGTCTAAATTGCATTTTTAAACCATTTTTAATAAGAAATATATACATTTCTAACACAAATAAGTTAAAAAAATATCGTTAGAAACTAAATAAAGCACTTTTGTTAAAAGAATTTAAACCGTATGGACATATTTACCTGTGGAACGAATGCGCATTGTTTTTAAGTTTTCGGGAACTATTACAATTCTTAACCGCACAACTCATATTGCATTTGTTTTAGTGGGTTTTTTTCTTTAATTTTGTTGCTTTTTAAGCAGTGAAAAATGCTTAAAATTAAATTATTTTCAACTATTTTGCTGAGGAGTCATCCAATCAGATGCCAGGGTTCTAAAAAATGTCAAAAAACACACTCTTTCTCGCTCGCACAATTTACGAATGGTGCGACAGTTCACGTACAGTGTATGTGTAAGCAGCACCATTTCCTTATATTTTACTTCTTTGGGTTTAATGCCGCAATTGTCTAACAAAACTTTTGATAGTGCCTCTCAAACATCAAGTCTTAAGCAAATACATCAACCAATGGTATATTGCGATGTTTTTGTTAAGTCTGAACATCAACCAGCAAATATTTTTTACAAGGGCTGACAAGTAAGGCAACGCACACAACACATCAGAATTTTTCTTAACATGTGAGCGAAAGAATCGTTCTTACTTAAGGCTCAAACATAATAGGCTTGAGCTGGCCTTTAGATTCAATACGTGCAGTAGTCATTAGAGTTAAAAATAGCAGTGAGGGGACTGCCGACCGAAGCGAAAACATATATATAAAATATTAGTATTCCCTGGAACACGTCGTCCAGCCACGACAGCCTTAGGCCTTTTCCACACTTGGTCAACGCAACTCCAACTCAAGTTGCTAGCCTGTGTATTTATACCGGAACCTTCAGATTAAGCAACTTGCACGCAACAAGTTCTCGACACGTTCTCAACCTGTTCAACGCAACGCGGCTTTCCGCAATTTTCATCGGCGACTTGTTGCATCAGTTTGTTTGTTTTGTGAATTGTTTGTAGTGCAGTATTAATCAAGGTGAATAAGTTAATTAATTAGTTCTTTTTTTCATTAATAGAATCTTAAAGAAGAAGAAATAGTTTGCAGGATGAATGAGCAAGTGTTAAATATTAAATAATAAATATATGTTGCATGACTTTTGAAGCAAGTCTGAAAGCATTCGGTTTATAGTTGCATTGCTTTTAAACTTTTTCGCTGTTGCGTTGATGTTTCGTTGGCATTGCGTTGACCAAGTGTGGAAAAGGCCTTACTGTTATATAAGAATTTGCATGCTAATATAGGGTTTCGGACTATCCTACATGTAGGATGGATTTGACAGGTTGGATGGACATGTAGGAATGTGCGAATGCTCATACTGCAGCTCATACTGCATGTAGGATGAAAATCAAAAAGTTCTAAAAGTTACGCCATGATCTTGTTCTTCTCTGTGCGTCCTTGTTTGTAGATTTCCTTGGTTGGCGCACTTAGCTGGAAATTTTTTGTGAAATTAGAATTATTTTGTAGATTAGAATGTAGAATAAAAATTATTTTTGTTAAGAGCTTATAGCAATTTATTAAATTTTTTATATATTACTGAAACTATTTCTTTTAAGCAAAAGTATAACCATATCAAAAATACATATAATTGAAGTAATTTATTTAAATTATTTCATTATTGAATTAATATAAAAATTAAAGCTTATTTATATCTATTTATATCATGACACTTACACAATATACGTGTTCACCATTTCTATATTGCGTTGTGTATTAAAAATAGAATATTATAAAATTGAGAAATATCTATAGCATATAAGTTATATATAATTCATATAAGAAATTGATGCTAAACAGTTTAAAAAATAGAATGCTTAGGATAAGCATACTTTAGTTATCCAATTGCTACTGAAAATATTTATTATTTTGCAGGTTTATTACGTAATTGTTATTATATAAATATACATAAATACTCTTTGAATTTCCTCAATGAGCTAAATTGTTCATATATATGAACTATATACATATATGTATATATATGTATGTATGTATTTCCGATACGGTAACACTTTTACAAAAAACAAATAGATTTACCAATATTATATATACTCTTTAATTCATATGTATAAACTGTTTTCTAAATTAGTTCGATGTCATATGCTGACTGCAGCTACAAATAAACATCTACAAAAAATTAAAGCTTACTGTACAACAATAACTACTTAGCAAATTTACAACAACAACGCAAAGAGAATGACAAGATCCCAGCCGTTGCGCAGCTTTAGAGGGGATGAACCGAATTGGCGGCGTAAAATATACAGCACTGTGCATGCTATATTTTCTGTTTGCCTGCTAGCAAGATCTCAAGTTTAGGGAGGCATTAAAAGAGACTGCAGAGCTAACTGCTGAAATAAAATGAAATTTCAATTTTTCATATTTGTATTTTGTTTGACTGTCGTGAAGTCTTATAAGTTTTCAATTTCGTTTTAAGTTATTACATTCTGTAATAAGATTTTCATTTAGGTTTAAATTATTACATTATGTAATAAGATTTTCATTTAGTTTTAAATTATTACATTATGTAATAAGATTTCATTCTAGGTTTTAAGATATTATATTATATAATAAGCACCGTATTATATTAAATAATAAGAGCCAGTTCAAAAATGTATTAATTTTTTATTGAATTAGAAGAATAAAATGAGGTAGGTTTTAAAACACCAACAATTGAAAACCAAAACTGCAAAATAAATTAATATGTATGTCAGACATAATTTTGCTTTATTAAATGAATAAAAGATGAATTTATTGCTTTCTTTATTAATTGATTAATTTTATTAATTTATTAAAAAATCTATAAATAAACTCATAGTTCATAAAAAGATGAATTTATTGCTTCCTTTATTAGTTGATTAATTTTATTAATTTATTGAAAAATCTGTTTGCTAAAATTAAAAATCTTTAAATATCCTTCAGCAAATAGATTTTATACAAAATTTTAATAAAATCTCAAAATAAAAAAAAACAAGGAACTTTATGTCACCATAACAATTACTGTTTAAAGAAGGTAATTAAAATGAGAAAAAATATCTTTAAATATTAATACCATTTTTGGATTATTAAACAAACACAATTAGTTTTATATTTTGGATTTGAAAACACAACAAAATACTTAAATTTGAATGTTTCAAACTTTTATATGGTATTTAATATTTTAAACACTTTCGTAAACATTCTGAGTTTGTTTAAAATAATATAAAAATTTTCTAAATACCTGCAACAATTGACAGAAATTTGTATATATATTTTTACATAAAGAAAGTATATACATCTCATATATGTGTATATACTATGTAGCTTAAAAATTTATAATAATTTGAAAAGAGGAAAATTGGTAAATTCCTTTAATTTACCAAATCCAATGTAGCTAAAAATTGAAATCATGTAAATCAATTTATCATCATTTAAATAGCTGGAAATTGGTAAATTCATTTAATTTACCAAATGCAATGTAGCTAAAAAATTTAGCTTTAAATTAAAAAATTTCTTAAATACATTGTACCTGCAAGAACTAAAAGAAATTTATAGGTGAAGGTCATATAAAAATATTATCATAATTGAAATAGCTGGACATTGGTAAATTCATTTAATTTACCAAATCCAATCTAGTTAAAAAATTTTGCTTCAAATTAAAAAAATTCCTAAACTCATATAGTACCTAAAATTGAGAAAAAGTTTAGCTTCAAATGAAAAAATTGGCTGAATTAGTAATAATTGGAAATTGATAAAAAATGTAGCTTCAAATAAAAAATTTCTTACCTGCAAGAATTAAAATAAATTTATAGGTAAAGGAGGGCATAAAAATGTTCTCATCATTTAAAAAGATTGAAATTGGTAAATTCATTCAATTTACCAAATCCAATCTACCTAAAAAAATGTAAACAATCATATGAGTGCAAGATTCTTATAGGAAACAAAAAAAGTCATACCGAAGCGAAAAGAAACAATAGCAAACTATTTTCTTTTTGCTTCATCACACGCTTTCTATTTTCTATTTCTTCGCACTCATACAGCTCATTCTTCGCTAAGACCCCTTTTACATTGATCAAGACTTGACGTCAAGTTTTTTTGACGTTCTCTTTTGAACTTGACGAAAGCTTTCACATTGGTCAAGACTTGAATTCAAGTTCTTGTCTTCTTTCCTTGTTTTCTAAAAATAAAACGAGATAGGTAGCAAGCAAATGAATTATAGTTTATAGAAATTTGCAAACTGAATTTTATTTTTTTACCGTGTTGGAAGTTAACAAAACGTTTTTGCTTAAAAATTTAATGCAAAATTAAATTATATTGGATGCAAAAAAATTTTAATGCAACCGAAGTCTAACAAACTCACATTGATATGCGAAAAATAAAATAAAAAGCACTGTCAACAACACGAAAATAGCAAAAGGAACACGAAAAAACACGAAAAATTGCCGGTACAGCTTCAAGTTTCTTTTTCCCTTGACCCCTTTTATATTGGTCAAGACTTGAAGTCAAGTTTCAGAGTTTGTTGGCAATTCGCCGCACATCGGAAGCGACGGAAGGGAAAAAGAAACTTGAAGCTGTACCGGCAATTTTTCGTGTTTTTTCGTGTTCCTTTTGCTATTTTCGCGTTGTTGACAGTGCTTTTTATTTTATTTTTCGCATATCAATGTGAGTTTGCTAGACTTCGGCTGCATTAACATTTTTTTGCATTTAATATAATTTAATTTTGTATTAAATTTTTAAGCAAAAACGTTTTGTTAACTTCCATCGTGGTAAAAAAATAAAATTCAGTTTGCAAATTTCTATAAACTATAATGCATTTGCTTGCTACCTATCTCGTTTTATTTTTAGAAAACAAGGAAAGAAGACAAGAACTTGAATTCAAGTCTTGACCAATGTGAAAGCTTTCGTCAAGTTCAAAAGAGAACGTCAAAAAAACTTGACTTCAAGTCTTGATCAATGTAAAAGGGGTCCTTCCGTCGCTTCCGATGTGCGGCGAATTGCCTACAAACTCTGAAACTTGACTTCAAGTCTTGACCAATATAAAAGGGGTCTAAGCGTCGGAACCATAGAAGTAAAATATAAGGAAGCGGTGTAGTTGAAGTGGAATGAAGTATTTTACAAACACAGTGAAGTTGACACAAACACTAAAACATTCAAACAGGGCCGCATTCATTTATGTAGTAAATAAAGGCGTAAATTATTTTTTATTTTTTAGATGTATGCTTACTATGCAATTTTTATACCACCGTTATATAATATGTTGCGTTACCAATTTTTTTACAGAGAAAAGCATTGCTAAAATAATGTAAAAGACATGAACTCAGAATGAGACTAAAACGACAAAAGTTACTTTAAATGATTTTTTAAGAATTCAGTTCAAAAAACTATTTTTTATAAACTATTTAATTGATATTAAAATAACACAAAAACTAAACAACTAAAATACATACCAAATTAAACTCTTTTAAAATAAATAGTTTTGTGCAGTTTTTTTCGAACTGTGGGCTTTTAATTAGTTTTTTATATAAAAATACCTAGTTATAGCTTGTAACCTTAGGTTGCTAATCCACTTTAATTTCATGTCAAGTTTTCAAAGAAATTGTAAACATATAAATAACTATAAAGCTTATCCCAATAAGAAAAAAAAATTAAGGCCCTTGCCACCCTAAATAATGAATGCGCTCATGAAGCAGAACTTGTGTTTTGACAGATGTTCTTCCTCACAAACAGATTTTTTTTTTGCTCGGGAAGAGCTTTTGTCAAATAACGACGCTCTATCTCTCTTCCTCAGCGACGAAAATTCCTTCTACACACGTATAGTGTGTGTGTGAGTATAACACCACTTCCTTATCTTTTATTTCTATGGTCGGAACCACAAAGCAACGTCAGCTAAGCACAGCTGATCAAAGTCAGGCGACAAATTTCGATTTTATCGCCTTCCTTCACATCCACATTCGCCCAATCCTCACTAATCACAAATGTCTGCACAAACGCAACTGTGCAGAACTGACAACTCTTTACTACTCTTTGCTGTTGCAATAATTTCGCCTGTCTTTTGCTTTCTTGCTGACAGCATATTGTCCCTTAAGTCTGGACATCCTTTATAAATATGTGAACGTTTTTATTGCTTGTGCAAATAATTTTTCCAGAGCTCCTTGCTATTAATGATTGATTGTCCTTGGCAACATAAATGAGGACAGGACTATCCAGAACCTTCTGTTTAGAAAAGTACCAGCGCTTGTTTGCAAGATGATCACTTGCACTGGAATCTATCTTGAAACATAATTTCGGTGACCTTGCCTTGATAAAATTCCTATCTGCCATGAAACAGACTCTATTAACATTGTTTTTTGCACTTTGTGCCTCTCTTTGTCGACATTTCTTGGATCTGTGGCCGAATTTATTACCTACACTTAAAACATTTCCCTTGATATTTAGAAAACTTATTGTCATACTTTTTACCAGAAAAAGCCGTTTTCTCATGTGGTACATAATCATACCGATCCACAAACTTGGTCTCCTCCAAAAGTAGTCGCTCCTTGGCCATATTGAATGTAAGTTTTCCATCTTCCAAATTTTGTAACGCTGTTACAAGCGGATCAAATTTTTCTGCCAGTAAATGATTTTCTTCAATAGAAGCTCCTGTTACTTAAAGCTGTCGGACCAAGTTTTCAAAAAACATAAGGTGAGCTGCAACCAAATGATCATCTTTCATGTGCTGCTTTGTTAGTTGCTTACGCACCATGAGTTGGCTGACCACAGACTTCTTAGCAAAAGCTGTATGAAGGCTTTGGCCACATTTTCTTGGCTGTTTCTTTGTCCCTAATGTCTCCTAAGCAGTCGTTGTGGACGAAACTTACTAAAAGGTCCTTCGTTCGCTTTTCCTTTTTTTGAATCAAGATTCATTGAAATCGATCTAGTAGAATTCCAGATATCTAAGAAGCCAATTCGAAAGACCTTGTTTCGAGAAAAATGCTATTAAAGATTTAAAGGTTCTTGAATATTACGCGACATGCGAATATAATATGTGTTATAACTTTTTTCTATTTTATATTTTTTTTTCTAAAGTTTTGTATACGTATTCTTAAGACCTTACAGAACCATATTCTATCGAAAAACTAAAATGGATTTTAAATTTTTTACACACTGTAATAGTACCTTAAATGTTTTGTATTTGACGTTGCCTGTTAACTAAAGAATTTAACTAACGTCACAAAATATGACCAACTGAATGATTAAAATAACATCAGCAGCTGACTTGCTGAAAATATGAAAGCTAACGGTTAAATCGACTTCGACCATAATCAAGTTTTGCCAAACAAAGGTGACTTTTGCTCAAAAAATCGACTTTTTTAACGTCGATAAATTTTATTTAAGCACATATTATTAAATTATTTTTCATTTATTGTTGTTAATTTTAAACAATAATAATTTATGAAGGAAATAAATATTTTGGTATATCTTAATTTTTTTGGAAACAAACGTCGCACAAAACAAAAGTCTAACGTCCCCTATCTTGGCCAAAAAGAGAAGGAGTGATCGTAGAGCTATGAGAATTGGCACGAATATCTTTCTTGGCAAAATTAAGTAATGTTGAAAATGTTATACAAATCCGCCCTCTGCCACACCCACCTCCCATATAAACGAAACCCATTTTTGCCTGAAACTTCATTAAGTCAGTCTTCTTTCAAAACAGCGAAATTTGCTACATCAATATCTTTTGTGATTATAGATAAATGGAACATTTTATAGGTAAATGCCACTCCCATTTATCATATTTTAGTAACTCAGCCTTGAAAAATACTACCAACACAAGTTAACTACGTTTTTGTTTCAATTTGTAAGCTTTTTTGATTACAGCAAGGAAATTTTAAAAATTGACTTGTTTTGTGTTTGTATATCTTCCGTTTTAGTAAGTTTTGGCGTAAAACTTGGTGTAACGTAGTTCTTATAATTTTTTCGTGAAAAACTATAGTCAATCTTTTTCACCAAGGAAAAAATTTTTTTTCATTTTCTATTGAAAACTATAAAAAATTGGAAAAAATGAAAACATCGATATACCATATTTTCGGCCGCATATTTTACACTGTGTGTCGTTCTCCACTTCATTTAAATTTTCATCAAGGGACTTGAGGGCGCCCCTGGCTTAGTTGCGCCCGGCCGCAATGCGGGCTCTGCGGGCCCGCATTTTACGCCACTGGCGAGCATGCCACTAAAAAAAATAGTATGTAAGAAAACATATGTTTATATTTTTATTTGGATTTCGCATATTTTATTTATTTCCTTTTGACTTGTGTTTAGTTTCGAAATTCAAAATTCTATTGAGTATTTATTACTCAAATTTACATAAATTTCATTGTTTTGTTTTTGTTGTGGTTTTTCTTTTGTTTTATGCTTGTTTATATGTTTCAAAACAGCTCGCTCAGTTTGTTGCTTAAAATTTATTGTTGTAATATTATTAATTAATTAAATAAGTTATTTAATAATTCATATGATTAATTTTATATATATATATATTTATATATTATGTTTGAATTTTAAAACTTTAATGAAATTTACAGTTTATAATTTTAACTTGTTTTTGTTTTTGTTCTTTAAATTCTGCACTTAAACGACTAATTTTAATAAGTTTTTTTTTTTGTAATTATATTTGTAGTGAATAGCAGCAGTACTTGTTTAGTACTTAATTATATTTTTGTTAATTAAATACATTTATTTACTTGTTTATTAACTAGAACTCTATAACAAGCGCTGAATTTTTGTGTTTTTTTTCACACAATTTAAAAGAATATATATGAAAAATTCAAATTAGAAAACAGTTTGGGGAAAAAAAACTCCAATCGAACATTGTTGTTCGTTGTTGAAACATTACCATAGTTGAAACGCATTGAATGAGAGTGAAAGTGAATTAACGCAAAAGAGCACGCCTCGTTTATGGTTGCTTTACATAAATTTTACACTTTTATACATTATAAATTTAGGCATACATTTATAGGTATTCATAATACTTCGTAGGTAATTTCAAATATTATTTTTTTTTCTTTTTGTTTACTTTCTCCATAATTAGCACTTTCTGTTTTGAAGATGTTCCATTAAGTTTGTGTGTATTTGTATGTAGGTATATAAATAAATGTATGTGTATAGATAGCTTTTTATATGCATGTTTTTTATATATTTATACATAAATATATATTATATATATTGTATATATGAAAGTATTTTATGCATGCAATATCAACTATTTAACATTTAGACATCGTTAAGCAGTAAAATTCTTGAATAAATATTTTACATTATTTAATAAGTTTTACGAAGAGTTTTTACATTTCTTGTTTGTAAATTTAACAGAGTGTAGAGCGTTCAAGTTTTGAAGAAAAATGTTAGAAAAATTTGATGAAAATCCTAAGATTTTCACACAGAATGAATGAACAGAGGAATTACATACCTGTTCCTAGGAGCGCCATAATTGTGGAGACACAAACAGACAGACAGAAGCACGCACGCACACACACACACACACGCACAGGCACACATCTTTCTCAATACATGTACGAATATAACTTTTTTTAGAGCCTAGTGCTATAGTTTGTCAATATTTATTTACAGATGATTCGTTTGTTTAATTTAGGCTATAAAAATTAGAATGTAAGAAAAATACATTTTAATAGCTTTGCACTATCTTAGATATATATATATATATATAGATACATATATTACATTGTTGTTGTTTTCGAGCAGTTTAAAACAATAGTATTTTAATAAGTATTTATTATTTCCATAACAATTTCATAAAAATTATTTGATGATTATTTATCTGTATCTGCTCTTTCTGCATCGAAAAGCACTGCTTTCATGTTTAATTTATACCCGTATTTCAATTAAAACTGCCTAAATTCCTAACCTATTTAAAGCAACCCTATTTGCTTTGTTTGCCAACGGCTGCAAAAATATGGACGATTATATAACATCATTCTTTGATTTTGAATCTTTAGAAAAATTTAACATACTCAAAACATGTCTGAAGCCTACAAAATGTTCAAAAATCAAAAATTTAACTGTCGCAGTCACTAACTTTTCTTGTGCGTTCTTCGTGCCGAACAAGAAACTAAAATAAAAATTTCAAACTGTTGATTGATTCCGAAAAATATTGACAATTAGAAAATTATCTTAAAAACAAAACAGTAGGGGTATTCACAATGTGGTGTATTGTGTATTTTTGATAAATTTGATATTTGTAGTAAATTTTTTAAAATTACAAAAACAAAATGTACTGTATTCAACATACAACCCTGTGGCAAAAATACAACGATAGAACCCTATGGTATTCTTTGTAAATTTTGTTGTGTATTAGATCAGCAGATCGCAAAAGCATTTCTACTCAGCATGGAGGAGCTTCGTAAAACTAATATAATTTTGTGTTTTTTTTTTTAAATTTTTGTATGATTTAATTTAGATTAATGATGATTTAAATTAATATTTCCAACTGAAAGAACTTAAGAGATCAGCTGATTTCAAAAAACACAATGCTTTAGTGAAGGTTCGTTCACAATAAATTGTAGGTGTTGTAAATTTCGTAAAAATTTATCACAAAGACAACATATCGTGAACACCCCTAGTATGTATTTGAATTAAACAAAAGCATGAAGTTAGCTCCGCACTTTTTCATTCACAGCGAAAAAAGCTATGTGCTGCAATGTGCCCGATGTGTACTACTGTGTGCCGCATTCGAGAAAAAACTATCTAAGACCGTACTTTTTTTAAATAGAAGTAAGCACTACGCTTCTCTTTTTTTAAAATTTTGATAATTGTGCTGTAATGTGCTTTAGTTGTGCTACTATTTGCACTGGAAATTAAGATGTGACGAAGCGCGAAAATTTTAAATGTATAAGCATTGTTTTGATTGGGAGGATGGGTGATAGTTGGAGGGTGGATAAATGGAGAAAGAAAAAGGGCTTCAAAGCTAGATGTAAAGAATGCCTTCCATCAGATAGAAATTTCCCAAGAGAAATTACAACATTTATAACAGGAAAAGTTATTTTTAGATACAAAAGATTAGTATTTGGAATATAGTGCGATCCAGAAATATTTCAAGAAGTAATGGAACCAATTTTATGCGGTTGCGAAGGACGATTTAATTTTATTGATGACATCATTAAACAGGATGTCAAACAATAGATTGCAACTATTTAAAGAGGTGATGTCGAGTTGAACAAAAAATCGTATCGCAGGGGGGTCTATTTTCACACCCTTAGGTGTTACAGGGTTAATTAGTATTTCATATATTTGATGCATATTATTGTTTTTAGCAAAAAAAACTAACTCCCTTAAAACTTATATTAAGAAATAATTTTAAAGGCAATGAATTGACCTTTCTAATGATGTATCAACGATTTCTTCCGACTTATCCATTCATAAGCTGTGCTCGTGTGTAGATGAAATCGATGCCTTGAAACTACTTAATTTCGAATTTGAGCGCAATTTTCTCTGAGTTTTGCGTAATAAATCAACATTTTTTTAGCATCAAGTTCGTGATTTATTTTATTTTCTTTCCAATGACATCAAAACCATAAGCATATCTTAAAAAATAACAAAGTTAATTACACTTCAAAAATTTCCCTTGGAACAGTTATCATTTTTATTTTTTTTAACATAATACAATTATATATCATTATGTTTTCAATTTAGTGTATTTTTTAAAGTACAACCAACTTTGTTATTTTTAAAGATATGTTTATGATTTTGATATCATTGAAAAGAAAATGAAATAAATCACAAATTTAATGTTAAAAAAATGTACATTTATTACGCAAAATTCAGAGAAAATTGCTCTCAAAATTAAAATTTAGTAGTTTCAACAAATTGATTTCATCTTCACACGAGCACAGCTCGGTAATGCATGGATCGGGTTGATTCGTTGATACAGCGTTAGGTTGCAAGCAGAGTAAGCGCCGAAGCGGACAGGCAGGCAGACAGGCGCAGGAAAACTATGCAACAAGCGAGAAAAGGTTATTTCTATCTCGTTTCTTCACAGGTTACTGCCTCCGCCTGTCTGCCTGTCTGCCTGCCTACCTGCTTCGGAGTTTACTCTGCGAGCAGCTTTAGAATGGTCAATTCATTGCCTTCCAAATGATTTCTTAAAATAAGTTTTCTGTGAGTTAGTTTTTCTGTTTAAAACAGTAATGTGCAGCAAAGTCATGAAATACTAATTAACCTTGTAACTACTAAGGGTATGAAAATAGACTCCCCTCGAAACGATTTTTTGCTCAACTCGACATGATCTTTAAATAATTTCACTCCATCGCGGGACACCCTGTATATTAAGGTGGATCATTTTGTTCAGGGGTAAAAAGCACTTTTTTCGACAATCATATTCTGGGAGATGGATTCAAGTAGATCTTAAATCCAAAAGGAAATCGAAATCGGTGGAATCGTCATCCAGCGGTTTTGATTTTTAAAAAAAACCACTTTTTCGCCAAAAATCACCGGTTTTTTGCCTTAAGTTTTCTTCAATCTAAAATAACTACCTAAAAGTTGGGTGCAAATGAAAGGTTTTAGGGACCCCAAAGTTGTAAATAGGAAGATTGTTAGATTCGAGAAATTTTTTATTGCAACAGTGTTCAGAATTCGGTCAAAATTTGATTTGAAAAAAAGTGATTCTTTTAAATCGAAACCGCTGGGTGACGGTTCCACCGATTTCGACATCCTTTTGGATTTAAGATCTACTTGAATCCAGCTCCCAGAATATGAGTGTCGAAAAGTGTTTGGATCGACGAGAGAACATGACGTCAGACTAAAAGCTATTCTGGAAATAGTAAAATAAAATTATATTGTTCTTAATAAACGAAAAATGTGTTATGGGCGTTGCTGATATGCATTTTCCTGGTCACATCTTGTCTGCAGATGGTATTAAACCAGATATGGGAAAAGTTTGCGCAATCAAGTCATTTCGAGGTTCGAAGCTTCTTAGGTGACAGCAAGAATAAGGGCAAATGACTTTATAACTGACCATAAGCCTTCCAGAGATAATTTTTAAATAAAAGAGGCAATTCAACTAGTACATGAAGGTGACCCTAGCATGACAGTTATGAAAAGAAGGCTCAGATCAAAGGTTTGGTTGCCGAAAATAGAAAAAGATGCTGAGGAATGTGTACAAAAAGTGTTACGGGTGTACGATGGTATCGGCGCCAGATCATCCAGAGCCAATGAAACGCAAGGAATTACCTTCAGAGCCATGGCAACATTTAGCCATAGACTTCTTGGGGCCACTGCCGTCAGGACACAATCTTCTTGTTATCGTAAAGTACTATAGTCGGTAAATCGAGATCGAAATTATGAGAATAATTGGTTCCTCGGAAACTTTTAAGAGATTACGAGTTATATTTGCTCGATTTGGATTGCCTGTATAAATCACAGCGGACACTGGAAGACAGTTAATCAGCAACGATACACACAACGGAGAAATCGAACGCCAAAATCTATCAATTTTAAAGCCAAAACACTAATAACGATTGGCTTGAGGACTTGCAGGACTATTTGCTGATATACCGATCAACCCAACATTCGACAACGTTAAAAACTCCAGCGGAACTGTTATTCAAAAGAAATATACTGGATAAGCTTTCGATCATGAACGTACCAATGAAAAAAGATGAAGAACTTACAGATAAAGATAAGGAGAACAAAGAGAAAGAAGAGTATACGGGGATGCTAAACGGCATGCGAAGGAAAGCGAAACTGAGGCAGGTGATGTGGTTTTGGTAAAGCGGAACGTTTCTGGAAATAAACTTTCTTCACTATTCGAACCGGAATTACACAAGGACATTGGGGAAAAAGCAGTAAAATCGTTGTTGAAATAGAGATTGGAAAAAGGCATAGGCACAACGTTAGGCACTTGAAGAAGGTCAATGGAGCAACACAGACTAGGCTTGGGTAGCTCACGAACGAACTAGTTCAATTGAACTATTCGCACTCAAGAACTATGTGAACTAGTTCGTTGATTTTCGTTCTTTTAGTTCTTTTAGTTCAATCCATTTTGCAGCGAGTCAGATCGAAATGAACTAGAAAAAATTTTGTTTCACTCAACAATGGTTTGAGTCCGTGCTGATACAGTTTTTCACTAATGAACGGTAAAAAAAAACTTTTTTGCAAAAACAAATTTTTGTGGCAAATATTGTGTGGAATGCCCCATATGTAGTATTTTTATGTAAATTTCTTCTATGTCCGCAGTTAATGATTGATTCGGTCATATAGCTCGTTTCATTTTATAGATCTGATCATGAACGAGCAAACAAAACAAACTAAAAGACCTATTGAAATAAAAACTACAACCATCTAACATACCTAACGATCTAAAACACCAAACGAACTATAAGACCTAACGAACTAGCAACATGAACGAGTGCACGAAACGAACTAAAAGAGCGAACGAACTAAATGAACTAAAAGAACTATATGAACGAACTAGTTCATTAAACTCAACTGAACTAAAAAGAGCGATCTTTTTAATGAACTAAAATGCCCAAGCCTAACACATACTAGTTCTGTATGATCCATAATTGGCGATGGTGTTGACAAGAGTCAAGGCCTAAAAGAAAACTTCAATTACAAAAACATTTAAAGATTTCGCTATTTGTGTGTTATTTATTTATACAATTTAACAAAAAAAGAAGTATTGTAGTATCATACCTAAGTATGAGATTCAAAAATAAATCAGAACTGTATGAGATACTGCTAGCAACGAACGTGTTTTCTGCAATTCTACACTACTAGAAACTGCTTCTATGAACACACAGAAGCACATTCAGAGCAAAGCATGGCTGAAACTGTATTAGGTTATTGCATTAATAAAATATTATGTGACAAATTTATTCACGCTCTTATGGCACATGTCAGCACAACACGAACACATTATAGCACAAGATTCGACTACTTAAAAAACTTAGTTTGAGATAAGGTTTTACTGAAAATAACATAACTTCAAGAAACCCATATTTTTCACTACACTTTTTACAAATCAATATAGCAACTTTTGAACGAAATTTTACCTGCAAAAAGGTGCATTTAAAGTGAAAAAGTTGAATTTCAAACTAGGTTGAATTTCAAACGAAAAAAAACCTATATTATTTTAGTTAAAATACCGAAAGTTGGCAGCTGACTTCATGCACATTCAAACAACTACAACAATTAAGGAGCAAAAAATTTCAGTATATTTTTTTTATAATAAAAATTAATTTGTTCAAGCATTGCGTTAAACTTTGCATTGGATTTGTTTCTTAATGATGACAACTGTAGCAGCAGAATTAATTTATTTTATTTTTTAATACTAAAAACAAAAAAGTGTCAATGAAGTTTTGTTTTAACAACGTAAATTACTCAGTCTCTTATTTGAAGCTATTGTCCATTGGCCGGGTTGAAAAAAAAGTGTTCGATAAACTTGGTCTAAAATATTTCTAAGCTCATTGTAGTGGGTTGGGGTCGTATCGCAGAATTTAAAAATCTTGAAAAAAATAAACTTGAAAAAAAAAAATCTTAAAAACAAAATCTTAAAAAGATATTGAAAAAAAAACTTGAAGAAAAAAAACTTGAAAACCCTACCCATAGAGTGTTATAAATTGAAAAAAATGTTTTAATTCGAAAAATGTTAAATTCCAACAAAAATTTCAAAATTTTGAATGAGTCAAATTTCAAAAAGTGTAAAATATTGCAAAAAAAATTTAAATTTTAAAATAGTGTTATATTTTGAAAAGTGTCACAAGTGAAAAAAAAAATTTTGAAAAAAATTTAAAAAAAAATATTAAAAAAAAATCCTTAAAAAAAAATTTAAAAAAAAATCTTAAAAAAATTTGGAAAAAATCCTGAAAAACCTACGCATAGAATGTATTCTGTATTTTTCGCGCGCGTTAATTAAAGAATACATTCTATGCCTCGGTTTTTCAAGAATTCTGTATTGAAAATTTTACACTATTTCGAAAAGTGTTATAAAATGAAAAATGTTTTAATTCGAAAAATGTTATAAATTCCAACAAAAATTTCAAAATTTTGAATAAGTGTCAAATTTCGAAAAGTGTAAAATATTGCAAAAAATTTTAAATTTTAAAATAGTGTCATATTTTGAAAAGTGTCACAAGTGAAAAAAAAAAATCTTGAAAACAAAATCTTGTAAAAAAAATATTCAGCCCTATTCCAGAATCCGTCGTAGCGTAAATTTTTTTTCGGATTCGTTATGAAGTATTCTACAATCCGAATCGAATTCGAACATTCTTACTTTCGTAGCATTGCAACTACACATTCCGAACGTATCAACTTTTACGTTCGGAAATTCATTACGACGGATTCTGGAATAGGGCTGATTAAAAAAATTCTGAAAAAAAAAATTTTTTAAAAATCTTAAAAATATTTGGAAAAAAATCCTGAAAACCCTGCCCATAGAATACATTCTATGCGTAGGTTTTTCAAGAATTCTGTGTCGATGAGCAATAACAGCTTAAGTCTTTTTTCAAAGTTTCCAGAAATAGTACTTCAAAGTTTTCAATCGCCACATAAGTTATATGAAAGGGTATTTTGTTTTTGCGTCATATCTTTGGCTAAGGTCATGCTAGAAGTTCTAAATTTTGTGTGTTTGTAATGATATACCTTTGGAACACAACTATATCAATAACTCAGTTCTGTCTTAAATCGACTTAAGCTGTTATTGCTTATTGACACAGAATTCTGAATTGAAAATTTTACACTATTTCGAAAAGTGTTCTAAATTGAAAAAATATTTTAATTCGAAAAATGTTAAATTCCAACAAAAATTTCAAAATTTTGAATAAGTGTAAAATATTGCAAAAAATTTTATATTTAAACATAGTGTTACATTTTGTCACAATTGTCACAAAGTGTCACAATTTAAAATAAGTGTCAAATTTCGAATAAGTGCCAAATTGAACAAATAAAGGAATGATTGTACTTTAGGGTCCACCTCAAATTTTTTATATGCAGGATGTAGATATTTTTTATATGCATTTCGACCTTCTAAACTCAAATATGCAAAAAAAAAGAACGCTCGCAAGTAGTTTAGGAAATAGAATTCGAGAAAAATTATCAAATTGTTGTTTTCGAAATTTGACACTTTTTCCATTTTTTTCTCGAAATTTAACACTTGATTCGAAATAACAACCTTTTTTAAAATTTCAAGATTTATGCATATTTTTGTTTTCTAGATTTTTTTTCAAGATTTTTGTTTCACGATTTTCAAGACTTTTTTCAAGATTTTTTTTCAGATTTTGACATTCAAGCAATCAGCCCGATTCCCATTGTAGTACCCTCCACGAAAGGTTTTTGCGATGTGCTAGCTGGAATTTTTTAAAAAAGTGCCTTTTTTGGGCAAAACCACTATTTGTATAAAAAACATTTTTGTTTCAATGAAATGTCAAAAACGAAAAATTCAAAAACAAAGCTCCAAAAATTATTACTATATGTATAACATTTTTTTAAAAAATTTGGTAAATTTTGATTATTTTGTTAAATTTTAGTTCAAATGACTGCCACGTTAAAAAAATAGTCCGATTTTGATATTAAATTTTTTGGAAAGAAATTCAGATCCACTGTTAAAAAGAAATTACAAATAATATAAAAAATAGTTACGGTACCGATTAAACTCTTTGACGACGAGGATCCCTTTGTCCGTACTGAAAAGGTTAACTTTGTTTCAAAATGTACAAATTAGCCCCAGATTACGGTAAGGAATTTTATTACCTTTCTAACGGTGTCCAAACGACCACAATCGGACGATAAACTAGCGTAGTTATGGTGATTGAAGTCGAAATCGTCACAAAAAGAATCCCAAACTAGCAGATTTCTCAACATTTTTTATACCATTTTTGAAGCTTCATTTTTGGCTGTTTGTTGCTTAGGACAACAATTCATAGAAACAAAATCTTGCTTATACCAAAAGTGGTTTTTTGCCCAAAAAAGGCACTTTTTTAAAAAAATTCCAGCTAGCCAAAGGGTTAATACATCGCGAAATCCCAGGAATATTTTAGACCGAGTTTATCAAGCACTTTCTTTTTTGTATGGAGACCGACCCGGCCTATTGTCCATAACTTTTAATTTAACAGCAAATCTTAAATGTTGGATAATGTTAAAACGGCTGTTTGGAAAAAGTTGTATAAATAAAAACAAAAAAAGAATCGTGACCATTTTGTTATCAATAACATATATTTCTTATGTTGATGTTGTTGTTGTTAGATTTAAGTCAGTTATTGTTGTTGATTCAATATATAGCTAGCTTTGTTAAATGTTTTCATTTGCTATTCATAAGTTTTAAAAACGCTTATTTAAATACCTAATTAAATCAATTACACAAAAACATACATTTATATATGTATATATCTACATTCTGTTCTAGACAAGTACACATAGTTAAAATACAACATCTGTTTTTGTTTATATTTTTTTATATTTTTTTTTTTTGTTTTTTTGTTTTAATATATTTAATACTCGACTGAAAACATTTTTATGTTATTTTACAAGTTTTTATTATAACATATTTCTATTCTCTTTGTGGCGTGTGTTTCATAGGGCTTAGAAACAATTGAAATTTGTAGGATATTGTGTTGGCATAAGACTGGAAGTAAAAACTAAGAACTCAAACCGGTCGAAAATTATGAAAAAAAAGGAGTTTATATTTATATTTCATTATTCATTATTATGTATTCGTAATTTAAGAATTATCTGTCTATAAGCGTATTTTTTTCGGTAATTTAACTTAAGCTAAACATTTGTGTGCACAAGTTGTACAGAACGATAAACAAACTAACAAAGAAACAAACAAAGAAATGAGCCACAGCAAGTTGATTGGCATCGCCACTGAGCGAGCGAACGAACGCACAACCAATAAAACAAACACCCCTCCTCCGCTTCAGCTCTGGGGTGCTATCAATGATCTCACCCAACCACCCGAAGCAGCTCATTTATTACTCATCAAACTCAAACTAAAATTTAGTTTATATGTTAAGTAAATAAAAATCAGTTGAGTTTCTTTTTGTTTTTTTTTAAATCGCAGTGTTTTTGTATTTTGTTTTTGTTGTTGGATTTTTTTTATCGTTTCACTAATTCTAGGCTTCTATTCTACACAATTTATTTTATTTTAATTTAAGTTCTTTTTTGTATTTAATAATATAGTTAATTATTAATTTGTATAAAAAAAATAATAAAAATAATTAATTTTAATTTAATTTATAAATTAATAACAAAGCACAGCTAGTTGCTGCTAAACTTGAAACGGCAAAACGCGCGCCCATTTAGCACACAAGGATGGGTTAGGGTATTTGCCGCTACAGGCCGGCAGCACAGGCTGTGTCAACGCTATTAAGGTTTGCCTAAAAATTGTTGCTTCTTTTGCATATATTTTATTATAGGTTTGTTTTTTTTTATCAACTATTTACACATTTTATTAAGTTAAAATTTTCACATTTGGGCGAATATTCTGTTGTTTCTTTTTTTACTTTTTATTTGTATTTTTTCCATTTTCATATTAGTTTTATTCACTATTATAATGATTCATTTTTAAGTGGTTTTAGTTTTTAGCTTTATGTTTTTAGGCGATCTTGAAAATAAGATCTAATATAAGAAGCGAATAAAATTTGCTTGTTTTGCTTTATATAATGTTGGTTTTGTTTTTGATATTTTTGTTTTTTCTTAGTTAAAAATTAATATGGTAACTAACAAGAATTTCCTTCAAAATAATAATCAACTTAAAAGCCACACTAATAGTTATTTTATAAAGTACAAAATCATAATAATAATAATAATAATGTTATTAATGTTATAATATATATATATATATATATGAAGCGACGATAAAGAAATTGTTACAATGTGTGTGTTTGATTTGCTTTTATTTTGTTTTGTTTACTTTACTCGGTGAATTTATTGTCAGACGCTAGATAATGTCCTTCAGTATCAGTTTACTGTACAGCAGTTATATTTTGAGAATGTGTAAGTTGTTAATGAATAACAAATGTGTTTGGGGAAGTGGAAAAACGGAAGAGCTACACGAGTTCTGCAAAAACTCAAATCTACAAAGCTTAGCTAGAAGATGCGGCACAAAAAATGTGCCACGTCTGTAAGAAAACTTCTTTCGCTTTCACCTCCGCTCTTTGAGTCTGGTCTTTGAGTCCACGGTACGCAGCCAAAAGCATTCTGTCAGCACTTAGCTTTGCTAGATTATCTTTCTTGTCCAATATTCTTTCTTTTATAATTATATTAAAAGATTTATATAATTATAGAAAAGTACTTTTTTGTTTTTTTGGTGGTGATGGAATCGTTATTGTATTGATTCAAGGGGTGAACCGTGGTGAAAAGAATGCTTACGGTCAACTGTAGGCCCTTCTCGTCCCTCGTCTGAGTCGCATCATATTTAAAATAAGAATATAATAAAAAGTTAGCAGCTTGTCCAGCAACGCCAACATAAGCCATCGGCCGCCAGCCGCCGCAGTTTTCAAGCAACACTTTTATGCATGTGCTGCCACCTTTTCTTTCATCATCGTCATGTTCATTCATGTTGTCCCGCCTTATTTTGACACCATCAGTGCAAAGGAGTCGCATTCGTAGTTATCTCCCCTTTTCTCACCTATTTATTGTCGCTGAGGCTGTATTATTGTTGTTGTTGTTGTTTCCGTTGTTGTTGTTTGTTGTCATTGACCCTGTAATGTTGCTATTTGTGCTGTTGCTGCTACTGCTGCTGTTGCTATTGATTGCTGTCAGCAGTGTTGCCCCGCTGCTGCCATTGTTGTTATTGTTGCTGTTGCTATTGTTATTGTTGTTGTTATTGTTAACCGCAGTTACCACATGCTCAATGGATTTGCCCTCAGCCGACGTTGTGCTGTCAATAGCATTGTTGGACATGGACGAGTTGGATATCGTCGTATTGTTGCTGGTTGCCTGCACACTTGAAACGACCACCTGTGAGTTGACCACCGACGCATTGGAAATCGGTACTGGTCGCATGTTGGTAGTGAATATCGTCTGGTTGTTGCCTATGCGTCCACGTAGCACTGCATGCGTTACTCCTCCGGGTGTTATTTGCATTTGCATCTGACCAGCGGTATTCTTCTGCAACGGCTTAACATTCAACAGACTTGTGTATAGCACTCTTTTGTTGCTGTTGTCCAGCGTAGTGCCACCACCGGCATTTGAAACTGTCACTCCAGCACCACTTCCATCACTTGTCGCGCCGATTATGTTGAGTATGCGTTCGCGTTTAAGCTTTTGCTGCTGCAGTAGTTGTTGTTGTTGTACACTGTTAGGTGCAGACTTGTTAAGCACAACGGTCTGTTGTTGTTGGTGTTGTTGGTGCTGCGCCGCGGCAACCGTTTTTGCATCAACCACAATGTTGCCCTGCTGTAGGCCACTTGACGTGGACACGAAATTTACCTTTAGATTGGAATTTTGCAAGTCTTTGTAGTGAATTTTGTGTGTATTTTGTTGCTGTTGCTGCTGTTGTTGCTGTCCAGCCTGGTGTAGTTCACCGGAGGTTGCAATGGTAAAGTTTGTTGTGCCGCCGCTGCCACCCACTCCGGCGCCAGCACTGGTAAGTATTATTTTGTTACCGCCACCGCTCTGCTGATGATTGCCTTGAGATGTTAAAATTGCTGTCGGTTGTAAGCTGTAGTTGTGATTGGCAGCAATGGCTGCGGAGTTTTGTTTTTGTTGCAGTTGTTGTTGCTGCTGTTGGGGTGTTTGTTGCGACATGTTGAGTTCGGACACCAGTAGCGGAAAAGAAGACATTTTTATAACTTTGCCACTCTGCATTTGAACTTTTTGCAGATGTTGTTGTTGTTGTTGCTGCTGCTGCTGCTGCTGCTGTTGTTGTTGTTGCAGCTGTTGATGTTGCTGCTGTTGTTGTTGTTGCTGCTGTTGTTGTTGTTGCTGATGATGCTGCTGTTGTTGCGGTTGGCCTTCAATAATTGTCACATTGTTTATGTCATCATCCTGCAGTTGTTGTTGTTGTTGTTGTTGTTGTTGTTGCTGTTGTTGTTGTTGTTGCTGTTGCAATAACTGTTGTTGCTGTTGTAACTGATGCTGGAGTTGCTGTTGTTGTTGCAACTGCTGCAGATGTTGTTTTGTAATTTGGATCTGATGTTGTTGTTGTGGTTGTTGGGCAATAATTTTTCGTTGTGAGAATTTTCGATTCAAAAGTAATTTATTGATATCTAAAGAGAGAGAGAGAGAAAGAAAAAAAGAGAAAAAAATATGAGTTAGAAAAAGAGCATGAGATGAGTCGGTCTCCGAAGCTATGTAGGAAAATACAGTGGTGGTCACGAGTTTAGCACACTTTGTGCGTATGGTTTTCAAAGGTAAATAATATTCTGTAATAATCGTAATTGAGCTAAAAATTTGTTGTTAAGTGTTGAATATGGTATCAGTCCCATTATTTGTTTTCTCTTTCTTTTGTGCTCTGTATTACTTCACTCGTTTAATTGCAAGTAAAATTAGACTTGGCTGGACACAAATTTAGCACATCATATTACCGCTGTTATTTACTGGTTTTTTCTCCTGATTTAATTAATTGGTAAGTTATGAAAATATTTTTTTAATTTGAAGTTATTATTTAACAAAATTTATAATTAGACATGGCTAAAGGAAAATGGTGCACGGAGGCTCAGCGTCAGATGTTTCAGCAATTGAACACCACTGGAAAAACAGTTGCGGAGATAGCAAAGATTTCAAATTTCTCCAGGAAGATGGTATGCAACGCATTAAGCCATATTGAAACCTACGGAATCATCAAAAATATTCAACAGTGCCCTCGATCACGAAAAGCAACAAAAAAAGAGGACTCTTTGATTTATAGAGCCTCGGAAGCGGACCCATTAAAGAGCTCAAATGTTATTCAAAAAGATGTTTCGGAAAATGTTGGCATAAATGTCTCCTCAAGAACTATCAGGAGAAGACTAAATGAAAAAATTTGCATGGATGCATTGTTCAGCATAAGCCACAAGTTTAAAAAAAAAACTTAAAGAGTCGAATTTCATTTGCCCGTGAGCATTTAGATAAACCCAAAATTTTTTTGGAAAAATGTCTTCTGGAGTGACGAATCAAAATTTTGTCGGTTTAAGGATCGGAATAGGATCTTCAAAATTTAGCCCTCAAAGTGCAAAACGAAAAAACGATTTTTGGACACACTCAAGCCGCAGAAAATGAACCTCATAAAAAGGGCTCCATATAAAGGAAGCATATTCCAATTATGAGCGAACTATAGAAGTAAAAATAGACTTAAAAAAATCTAAAAAATTTAAGCTATTCCTACGCATAAAAGCTAACAATGCAAAGGATTTGGGAATAATATAATCCAAGTAGGCTACAAGCGAGAATTTAGAGTCAAAAATCACGCCCAGGTCTTTCACCTCCTTAACACAAGTTAACGGTGTGTCATACAAAAAATAAGAGGTAGAAGTAGAAATTGGGCAATTTGATTTAGAAAAAGTGGCATACACACATTTCTCAATATTAGCTGCGTTCCTTTCGCCTTAATATAATCGCGATAGCAAATTTTCTCAAAGGAATGGCAACAAAAACGACTCGTAGAGGGCACTACCGTTACAGTCAATATTACATTCAAACAAGCAATCATGATACAATAACTATTAGGTGTCATGAGAACGTGTGTCGTTCAAAACTGTTGTGAACTGTTATGGTAGCGATACCTTAGTGAACGAAGTTTTTCTCTGAATGTGTTTCACTCTAAACGTCAGAAAAATTGTAAATTATTTAATTTAATTATTAATATTATGCAATTATATAAATAATTTAAGTGCAATTGTTGGCTCCGCTGAATGCATCCAATGTGTGTAACACGCGCAGTTTGTTTTGTTTTCTTTTGTTTAACATTCGATGGTCGCAGCTCGTGAAAAAATAGGTAGCTGTCATGGCTACTTAATAGTCATTGTATCAAACAAACAAACAATTCAAAAAATGAAATGACAGCTCATAAAAAAATACAGGTGCGGCACCTGTGTTTCAAAATTTTTAAAGGCTATATCACAATTTTATATGGATAGCAAAAATAATTGTATTTGTTATAGGATTATTATTTTTGTTTTTGTTTTTGTTTTGCATAGAAAAAAAATAATCTGGATTATTTTGAAGCGAATGGAACGCAGCTATTGAGATACAAGCGATTTCGCACACATCAGCCATGAACAGCATTAATATCTGTTCATTACTGTTTTAACACTGAATCAGATACATTACGTATTTTTAGAAAAATTTCAAGGTCATCTGCTAAAAGTAAACATTTTGAGTGACACACAATATTAGTGATATCATTGATAAATAATAAAAATAACAAAGGCCATAAGATACTACCTTGCGGTACTCTAGATGTAACTGTTAAAGCAGGAGAACTATAATCCTCAATGTTTACAAAACTTTATCATTTTCAAGAATGACTTTTACCACTTCAAGACCTCAAAATGAAAACCAAGTTTGGAAAATTTTTTAATCAATAACGAATGTGAAACTTTATCAAAAGCCTTAGAAAAATCCGTGTAAACCGTATCAACTTGGCACCCAGTATGAAAAGCGCAGATACAATAGTCAGAAAAGCAGGCAAGATTAGTAACTGTCGAGCGACAAGGGACAAAGCCATGTTGAAGTGGTGAGATTAAACAAATCGCAAAAATTATCTTCTGCTTAACAATAGTTTCAAAAAGCTTAGAGATTGTTGACAGTTTGGAGATTGGCCTATCATTTGTAATATTATCTTTATTTCCAGCTTTATAGATAGGTGTTAAAGCTGCAATTTTCCAATCAGATAAAAATATACCTGAATTAAGGGATCTATTAAACATAATTTGAAGTGGTTTGTCAAGGGACTGCAAACAATTTTTGAAAAAACGTGTTGAAAGCCCTTCAATATCTGACTTCATAGAGTTTTTAAGATTTCGAATTCCATTTATAACATCTTGTTCAGACACAAATTAAGAACCCAAATCAATGGCATGCCAATCTACATTATCATATTCGCCAGCATAGTCAATTAAAGGCTCAAGTTATTTTAAAAATACTCTGCAAAAAGCTTAGCACTATCAAGGGCCGAATTCGAGCATTTATTCGTATAGAACATTGAAGTTGAAATATTAGATGCATTCCTTTTTGAGTTAACGTAAGTCCAAAACGCTTTTGGGTTAGAATTAATATTTGTTTCAACTTTCAAAATATATTGCTTGAAAAAATATTTGCTAAGAAAATTAAACTCTCTCATAAAATGCCTATATTTAATGAAAAAATCCATTTGATGAGATGCAGCATACTTCTTATAAAATTTATTTCTAAGATTTTTTAACTTCAATAGACCCGACATGTACCACGGCAATTTAAAAGTTTTATTTAAAGTACGAGTTTTATAGCAACAAGATCGATTGTTAACAGATAATGTGTAGTTATTTGGGCCTATTCTGCGGAATATTTTATGAAAAAATTCTGTTATGATTTCCCATACAAATTTTTGAGCTGTCAAAAAATCTGTTACGAGAGCAAAATTCGTATTCTGCATGACAATCTTTTATGAAATCTGTTATAAATCACAAAAGATTTTTTGAACTGTCAATAAATCTTTTACAAACTCTTGAATTGGTATTCTTCATGGCAAAATCTGTTAAATTAATTCTGTTAAATTAATAAATAAATAAAATTCACCATATGATTGAGTTTTGTTGACAAAACCACGCCCAACTCCCATACAAAGTGACTATAAAATCGGTGAAATCTCTTTAAATGCCACCAAAACTAATGTAATGACTTGAAATTTTGTACAGCAGCTTTGATCTAAAATATTCACCATATATTTAAAATTTGTCAAAATAATATCAAAAAAACACCACTACGTCCACCGCCTCTGCTACGAAAGGTGCCGTTGAATTTACTCTGCTGTACTATTGTAGAAGTTGTTATCTTTTCGTTCATAGTTACTACGCTCATTGTTACGCTCATAATGAGTTCATTTTTGTGGCACGGCTCTTGACTGTAAGACGGGATGTTGAAGAGCCTGTCAGGTGAAGCCTTGAGCCCAGGTATTGACTGTCATTGGGATTGGCCCTCGGGGGCTTAATTTCGCTCTGGCTGTGGTTAGGCCAGGAAGGCCGGTGTGAGTTACACTGAGTTGTGTGCACTGAGATTGAGGAACCTGATGATATAAGACAGGCCTATGAAGTTTCCGCCTTAGTCTTTCGTGTCAGAGAGTGATGATCTCTGATATGATATTGATGATTATTGCGGCCAAAAATAATGGGTTATATTACTGGTATTGATACCGAGATAACCCAAGGTTATTAAAATAACCAAGTCATGTATAAAATTCAAGTAGCTGAAAGTGCCACGGTCAAGAATTGCGTCAATCTGACGACAAAAGATGGGGTTCTGTTGCATGTTATTAGGGGAAGCTTTCAAAGTGGTTTTTCTTGAATTCCGAAGGGGCGTTGGCCGACGCTTCATATTTGTCCCAAGCTTTGCAGCACCGTTGAATTAAGCCTTCGCGGCAGGGGTCAACGTTAAAAACATAGTGGCTTTCTGTTGCGTCCATTATCTTGTCGATTGTATGAGGAACCTCCAACATCGCCTCCATCGTAGTTACTAGTTCGCTTCCTCTTGCATTTAACATCTTGTCGTTGGTAAGATGAGCTACCACTATCGCCGCTACGACGATTGCTATTTGAATAGCGGTTTCGGCCACCGCAACATGCTCATCTCTACGTTGGTCCTTATGTTTGAAACTTACGCGGTCACCTCTGTTTCTTCCGCTTCCACCTTCACCATAACTGCGTCCTCTCAGTTCAACATTGTTTAAAAACAAGCAATTTAATAAAATCGGCAACGCTGATTTTTAATGCTAAATGCACACGGCACTTCTTTAGTGCTAATTTTGCAAAAATATTTGCAATTTACACGTTAAAAGCGATAACTTCTTCAAGTTGCGTTCATTTCTTTTTTAATTTACTGACAGCAATCTGCTGTTTCAGAACAGAAGTTAACGAATTTGTAATAGATTTTCGCTATCGAAGATTGATAATAGGGTACCATAAAAGTTCGAAAGGCAGATCTTTTATAGTCGGCATCTTTTATGATTCATAACAGAAAATTCATAACAGATCTGGCAGAATAGGCCCAATTAATTGTAGAACACCGCTTATGCATATACAGTATGGTGCCTCGACCTCTATGCGGAAAAAAAATTGTAATTTCCACCGACTTAAAATGAGCCTTGATCGATTCTTAGACGAATGCACATTTTTTAGCTGCAGCGATAGCCGCCAGTGAGCCAAACTATTTTGAAAAAACCTCCAAAAACCATCACATATATAAAATATGCAAATTAATTTGACGCCGTTGTGCTACTTTATTCACTGAATTCCCACGAATATAAAAGGTTTCTAGGTGGCAATCAAAATGGTTTAGCTCACTGGCGGCTATCGTTACATCAAAAAAATATTATGCATTCGCCTTAGAATAAATAGACCAAGGTTTATTTTAAGTCTGTGGCAATGACAATTTTTTTATGAGGCACTCTAAATATTATGTTATGTGATTATATTGTAATTTGTAATTATTGTATATTTTTTAGTGTTTTCCCTGATGATGTTTTTCAACGAAAAACGAAATATTGGAATTTAAATTTATATTAAATAAATTAAGAAAAAAATCTGACCTATAGCTCGTTTAACTACCAATAACGGTAAAATATAATAGCTATTTCTAAAAAGTTCTCTTAACCTCCATCAACATCATCGGACTAAGAATAATCAAGATTTTTGTGCAGTTTCTATGTTATTTTCACTAAAATTCAAATAAATTCTTAATTTTTATGCATCCTCGTTTTCAATATATCTTTAAAAGGTGACGACTAATTTTCCTGGACATTACAATCAAGTACATTCTAAAAATTATTTTATATAAGCTATAGCTACAGTGTTGCGCAAAACAATAGCAACAAAATCGGTACACTGCTGCAAAATCGTATATCTTTTTAAATATTAGGGACACACAAAAATCATTATAGGAACCAAAGCATATATTCATACATCATATTAAAAACAAATCATATTTCAATTTGGTTTTGTTTTCTTTATTAAATTTAAAATAAATATGACTGCATTCAGTTTGTCTGAGAGCAAAACAAAAGCAACATAATTAATATTTGGTGTAAGATCCATTATTCTTGATAACCGCTGCACATCTGAGCGGCATCGACTCTGCCGGCTAATCAATGACTTGAATCCCATTGCCTCTAGTGTAATCTTTGATGAGCTTTGAAATGAGCTTCGGGTCGTGATCGGACTGAAACGTTCACTGAAGCGACATATTCCACTCAATCTGGTCGCATCTTGCTTTCTAAAATGTCATTATATACAAATCGTTCCATAATTCCATCGTTTTTTGAAATGGTTCAACTTCATTACAGGAAAAACAAGTCCAGACCATAATGCCATCACCTCCATGTTTAAAATTTATTTTGCAGTTTCGGGCTTCAAGTCGTGTACCTGGGTGGCGCCGTACCGTTAACATCCGTTCACATTCAATTAATCAAGTTGAGCTTTGATTCATCGCTTAAAAAAACGGTTTTCGATTTTTTAACGGTCCAATTTAGGTGCTCTTTTTGAAGACTGAGTCTAAAAGACAATAAATTGCAGCTAGTTGAGACAATTTCAGACAGAATTGTTTAAATTGTAACACCTCGCCTTGTTTTTTATGCTTAGCTGTAAGCAAAGGTTTCTCTGCCGGTCTGTAACTTTTTTAATCGTTCTCAACGGCTCGTCTTCAAACAGTGCTGCGGTGGATATCTAAATCAAGTACCCGAACAACCTCTTTGGATGTGGCAAATGCATTTCGTTTGCACACACCACAAATGTTCCTGCCATCACACAGCGATGTCTTCCGCGGTCGCCCTCTTTAATGTACCGTTGTTACATCTTTTGTGAAGGTATATTTCTTTTGTCTCACATTAGATATTTGCGAATTTTAATTTAAGAATATTCGGAAATAAATTTTAATTTAAGAGCTTCACAGTATTTAAAACGTGCCATTATAAATGGAACAGTTAATGTCACAACTAGCACAAAAAAAAACTAAACTTAAATGTTTATGACTTACAAACAACACGTGCTTTACAATAACGGAACTTTTACTAATAATTCTTCGAACTTCTGTTCTCTTTTTTACATTTTTCAAGTTTTGTTGCTTTTGTTTTGCTCACAGACAAATTGAATGTAGTAACATTAATTTTAAATTTACTAAAAAAAAAAACCAAATTTGAGTTTGATTTGTTTTATATCTAATATATAAAATTCTTCTGTCACGGGGTACGTAATCGAACTCCTTCGAAACGGCTCGACCGATTTTCATGAAATTTTGTATGTATATTTTGTAGGTATGAGAATAGGTCGTAAAGTATATTTCAACCTCCTACTAACAGTGGGCGTGGCACCTCCCATACAACCCAAATTTGCGATATCGAATATCTTTGGAGTTATAAGCCGCTTAGCCTCGGAATTCGGTATTCGACAATTTACACGTGCCGCTTCGCAGATAAAATTTTGTGAGAGTTGGACAAGGGGACGTGGCACCTCCCATACAACCCAAATTTGCGATATCGAATAGCTTTGGAGTTATAGGCCGCACATCATTGGAATTCGAAATTCGACCACAATTTACACGTGGCGTTTTACTGATAAAATTTTATGGGAGTTGGAAAAAGGGGCGTGGCACCTCTTATACAACCCAAATTTGCGATATCGAATAGCTTTTGAGTCAATCAAACAAAGCAAACAAAGCCTCGGAATTCAGCAATCGAACTCAATTTACACATGCAGTTTTACTGATAACTTTGTATGGCGTTGGACAAGGGGGCGTGTCACCTCCCATGCAACCAAAATTTGAGAAATTCTACAGCTTTTGAGTTATAGGTCGCACAGCCATGGAATTGAGTATTCGACCACAATTTACATATACAGTTTCACTGATAACCTTATAGGAGACCAAACCTCTGGACCGATCTTCCTGAAAATTTCACAGCATTTAACTGGGACTCTGGTATGATTAATAGGGTACTTTTTCGACCGCGCCCACTTTTACGCCCACTTTTTTAATTCAGATACTTACTTATACCACTAACAATGTTTGCTATACAAAATACTTTTTTTGTAATATGTATTTACCTAAAGTTTTATATACTTTTTATCTACAGGTAAGGTAGCCATAGATTTTTTATTACCAAATCCCCCTTTTTCGCCCCATTTTACTTTAATTATAATAAATATGCTTTCAATCTATATATATATAAAAATGAATGTCTGTCTGTTTGTTTGTTTGTTTGTGCTTTATAGGAGGCCAAACCCTTTGACAGATCTTCCTGAAACTTTCACAACATTTTACTATGAATCTGGAAAGAATAAAAGGCTATATGAAGTTTTTATTTGATAAAGGGGCGTGGCACTGTCCATATAACCTAAAAATTTAAATCGCCATATTTTGGGCATTTTTTGACCTACGTTGATGCTATTTGGTACATATGGTATTGGCATAGTTAGGAATACGTACCAGGAGAAAAGTGGGTGGGACCACGCCCCTTTTTAGGAAAATTAAAAATCGCAATATAGTCTTAACTACTGTACCGATCATCATTAAATTTTCACAATAGGATATTCTTACGAAATAATAAATTCTTGACTATATAAAGTTGTGAGTGGACGAAGGGGCGTGGCCTCGCCCATATAACCCAAATTTTAAAATCGTCATATCTTGGGCATTTTTTGACCAACGGCGGCAGTATTTGCTATATATGGTATTAGCATGAATAGAAATACGTACCAAAAGAAAAGTGGGCGGAGCACGCCCCTTTGTTTGCGATATATTGGAGGCTGGACCTGATAACCGATCTTAAATTTTCACAGCGTTCAGCTTTGACTCAGGAATACTTATTACATGATAATATTTTTCGACCATGCACACTTCTGCACCTACTTTTTTACTACGTTTATTAACGGCTATACCACAAATCATGTCATTAAAATCATTAAAATACATATTAATTAAAATAGTGGGGTAGCTCAATTCTCTTTCTTCTACCACTGTCTTCAAAACAGCTGATTTTATAATACGTGTTAATTAAAATAGAGAGTGGGGTAACCCCATTCTCATTCTCCCACAACAGACTGCGAAACAGCTGATTGTGTAATTGCTGCTTTTTGATTGGTCTAAAAATAAAAAGGGGGAGCATGAAGCAAATTACATGCGATTCAGCGCTGAATTCTAATTGGTTTACAACAAAAAAAGAGGCGAAGCATTGCAATAATTAAATTAAATAAATACATTTTTGTAAATACATAAATACTTTTAATTTTATTTTAAACGAGGGGGTAGCGAAGCACACCGGGTTCAGCTAGTATGATATAAGAATATATGCTTTGATTCCTATAATAATTTTTGTGTGTCCCCAATATTAAAAAACATACACGATTTTGTTGCAGCGCACTTATTTTGTTGCTTTTGTTTTGCGCAACACTGTATATTACTGAACCTAATTGTTTTGATTGGTTTTATTTATTTTTTTTTTTTTTTTTTTTTGTATCAGTGTCAATGTCAATATCAACTTTGGGTGTGGGCATGATTCAATCAAAATAAGGTTAAGTATATATTTGACATATCCTTATTTTATGTAAACAAACACATATTCTCTCTCTGAAATTAATGACAAACGGGGTTGTGTAGACTTCTCAAAAAAAGTATAATTTCAGTGTTTTGGTGCGTCTTTTTTTTTTGGAAAGAAGTAGTTCTTCTTTTGCTACTTTTTTTAAAAAAAAAGACTGCTTTTTCTATTGCACTTAAGGGAGGGTTTAGGCAAAATCGGTTAAAATTAAGGTATATTTTGGAAAATGTTTTTTAAAAAGTATAATATATATTCGAAAACTTTAATTTCCTGTTAATTTTACACCATCAGTTTAAGTAACAAAATTTTCTAACATATATCCTGTATATATGAAGACGGCGCTGAAGTTTGTGTGTTAAAAAATGGTCATAATTCACGACCACATCATAGCTCAGCTCAAGATCGTTTATAACAAACAAAAAATGCAGTTGAAAATAGACTTTTGAATGAACATCTTTTACCAAAATGGAATGAAAATTAAGAAAATTATGAAGCTACGAAAAAGTAGTAAAATTTATGTTATTTTTAAACATACTGTTGCGTGTAAAAACTTGACAAATTTTGCAGAGACGCTCATTTTGGTAAAAACGTGTGTAGAATTGCATTACAAATAGACTAAAATAAAAAATGTGGCCCGTTTTAAAAAAATTGTTTCAACAAAAACGCATCTAAAGCTACCCTGGTTAGTTAAAAGTATTCCGGCTACCAGGTTTTTAGCACTGCAGAATCTGAATTATAAGCGGATTTGATTGATTTTTTACATATTTTTTAATAGTTTCACAATAATAATCAAATAAAAAAAAAATTTTAAAATTGTTTGCCAAATCCTCTTAACATTTTGATGATTTAAAAACAGCGTTTATGACAATCAAGCTTAATTTTTATTAACGCGATTTAAGTAAGGAATCCGTTTCACTGTATAAATATGACTAATAATAGATAAGTTTTAGTTTTTTAATATTTAAACTAAATATATGAAGAAGTAAGTCTTAATTTAATATAACTTATATTTAAATAACTATATTCATACTGTTTGTAACAAAGAGCTACCAAATGTTTGCATTGCATAAATTTTATAATGAAAACCATATTTTCAGTACATTCCTTAATTCAAAGCTTAAAGTTTTGGAAATATTCGCATGTAAGGATTATTAATTTTCTGTGTACTTTGTAGTGCTCACATTACTTTTATTATTTTTTTACTGTTTTACAACAAAAACGGGGCAGTTATATTTTTTAAAACTCATAATATAATTTTGAGTCAAAACAAATAAGTTATAAAAAAAGTAGTATAAAAAGTAGTAACCAAATGTACCTTTAGATATTTCGTACAATGAAAAAGTTTCATATTCATGCAAATAAGTGCTTATTCTGATATAAAAAAATTGCTCTTTTGCTCTCCTCGCATTATTAGGGTATGTAAGTTCATTCTTGTGAGTAAACGTCAAATGGCTGCATAACCTATATGATTGAATCATGGGTGTGGGGCATGATTTAATTATTATAAGGTTATTCGTATTTTTTTACGTATGCTTATTTTTTATAAACAAACATATTTTGACAATCTGCTAACAGTGTTTTGTGCTGTTGTACAAAAAAGGTATGTTTCAGTGTTTCGTTGTGTAGTTTTCTAGTGTAGTAGTTTTTCAATGATTTCTTGCCAAGTTAATAAGAAAAAGAAACTATGTAGGAGTTGCGTCGTAAGTGTATGCTATGTTGTAAGTATATTCTTGGAATTTAGAAAGTTACTTTGCAAATTTAAAATAAAAAGTTATTTTTGCAATACCTAATGTAAAATGTAATTAAAAAAGCAAGAGAAAAAAACCCGTCTGTTTTTTTGTTTTATATAAAGTAGCATTAGACATTAAAAAAGTTTCTCGTCGGCATGGCCTCTGCTACTGAGTTGAGTTCACTGTAGTAAGAGCGCAATATCGGGCGTGTCGATGAGTTGCTTTTGAAATAATTATCTTATTTTTCAAATAAAAATTAAACTTTATTGAAAATTTAATTTCGTTAATACTAATAAGTGAATTTTATTAATTGAACGTGTAATTTAGCAGAAAATGAATGAGCAAAGGAAAAAAAATTATAAAGAAATACTAAGGGCATTCAATGAACGCCGTCGATGTAAACAGCGTATGTTCGGTAAGTTTACAGCAGCGTAATTTGCAATAACAAAATTTTAAGGGACTAAACATATGCAGCTTTATATATTCAATACGTCGTTCAATGAATAGCATTACTATATTGTGTTGTAACATAATTTCAATTAAAATTTATAACAGAAGATATGCCTGTAACGTGTGTTTTTTACACAAAACATGGATTGAAAAAAATATCAGAAAATTTCATGAAGTCATGAATTTCATGAAAATGTCATGAAGTTCAAAGCGTCTTCTAGGGTGTGCGAAAAACATTTTCCCCTAGCAAAGTCCTTAGACGCAAATCTTAAAAAAGTATTTACTGGGGGTCAAGCAAAGATATTGCGCCATAATCTAGTATAAATTGTATGAAGCAAACCATAATAACGTGGCGGCAACGCTCAGCGGTTGAAAAATCCAATTTTGACAGAGCGTTAGGAAGTAAAGTTTTTTTTTAATATCAAAGAACCAAGGCATGCGCTTTATACAAACAACGTTTGGTCTTTGACCTGAAAAGGGATAGAGTATTGGTGGAAGAATTGATTGGAACCACACGTGAATTATCGATTAAGCGGAACAAACGTGACACAATTTAAATTGTTTATAACCGAGGCTGGTGTTATGTCTTTACCCCTTCAAGCATTTCCATCCCTCAGTTGTTCCTGTCCTATAATTCCATATTTTCCACAATTTAGTTGTGGATTTTTTGTTTTAATAGCTCTTAAATGTAGTAAAGAACAAAGAAAGCGAAAATAACGATGCCCGAACCGGGGACCTCTGAGTTGATAGTTTAGAGCACTCTTCACTAGCCTAAATAAGTTGACCGTTTTGGTGAAATGGTAATTTTTGTGATAAATTTGTCATTAGTCACTATGGCCGCATTCAGCGGAGTCAACAGCTGGCAACTATTGTGTTAAAAATCACTAAATGCTGCAATTATGGGAGCCATTGCAATATATTGTTTTTACTGTTTCTTTACTATTACTATTATGTTATTACTATTTATTAATTTTTCTGATTTTAAAAGTAACAACACATTCAGAGAAAAACATCGCTCACTAAGGTATTTCTACCACAACAGCTCACAACTATTGGATCGGATCACAACATCTGACATAAAGCCGCCGCTCATATTTAAGGATGAAAATTGAGCGTTAACGGAAACGGATACTAAGCGATCTTGTTTAGGTTTTTAATATTAAGTTAATATTATTAATGTGTTTATTAAAATAAACGAACAAAATTATATTTATTTTAGTATTTATATTTCTTATATATTAACTTAATTTCCATTGAAGTTAGTAAATTAAAAAAAATTTTAAAAGTTATTAATGCACTAAGAAATTGGAGCAATAAAAGTACTAGAAAAAAATTAATAGTAATCAATTTAGTACCATTGGTATGATATTTGGGCAACCATGTGCATTTTTAGCTCTAATGACATTGCTCTCCTGATTTTATTCTGCTCTCATTTTTAAATAAGCATATAAATTTGAGAAAACGTCAAAAATACGAATAACCTTTAAATAATTAAATCATGGTGTGGGGTCTAAAAAATAATCACTTCACAGTTAGTTATTGTAACAGAAAGCTCTTAGTTTTTTTTTCAATTTTATTTGATTGCTTAGAGTATTTAATCGTAAAAAAAACGTACAAACCAAAACAGAAAGGCATGAAAATCCGCATTTTCTTTAGACCAACGGTAAAGAATACAAATATTTTAATTAAGATTGGAAGAACTTTTTCTGTACAATTATTTCTGACCGTTTATTATTTTAAGCTGTCACGCCATCCATTTTAAGAAAAACATACATGCATGCATGCACGATTTCAAATCGAAACCGAAATTACAAAACGCATGAATTGGTTAAGCGTGTTCCACAATTCCAACGATTTTGCATGAAATAAAATTTGTAGTGCACATTTTTTCGGAAAAGATTTGTCTTTTTGTACTTGCCGCTTATTTTTCAAGTCATGCAAAATGAAATAGTAATGAAAAAGTTAGACGGCCTATCCTGACAAATCATTTTACCGTTTGCAGCTTTGTCGCATACTACTGAATTAACAAAGAGGCATTTAAGGACTTGATTGAAAACATTCTATATTTCATTTCATTTCATTTATTCTTCATAAAATTTGATACATCCATCGTCTATGCCAGACGAGCTGAAGCTAGCCGCCTCTTTCAGATTCCTTGCGGAAGGAGGGTTCCAGCACGCAGTCAGAAAATATGCCGACAAGCGCTTGCGAGAACTACAGTGTGCAAGACCCTTAAAGAAATGCTTAGTATTTTGGAAAAAGTACAGGGTGACAAAAAATAAGTGTATACAACATTTTTCAATGAAAAATCTTTATTTTTAATAAAAATAGGGAAAGAACATAAAAAACTCAAAATTTAATCCATAAGTAATAATTTATTTAGCTGGATTCGAAGTGACCTCCTCCAGCGCGAATACACATCTTCAAACGCTTTTCAAAATTTTGGGCTATGGGCCGCAGCTCCTCTAAGGTTATTTTGTCCCACTCCCGATGCAACGCTTGCTTCAAAGACTTCAAACTTTGGTGTCGCTTAGCACACGCCCTTGCCTCTAAAATCGACCATATGGAATAGTCCAAGGGGTTGAGGTCAGGTGAATATGGCGGCCATTCCTGAGACGTTATGAAGTCCGGAAAATTGACTCTACACCACTCTTGTGTAATTCTTGCTCTGTGGGCTGGCGCTGAGTCTTGCTGGAAAGTCCATCTTTCTTCGCCAAAGTGCAGTCGAGCCCAAGGAAGAACTACGGCTTCCAAAATGTCGCGACGGTATACTTCTTGATTAATTTTTACTCCTTGGTCCACAAAAACCAAGGGTGTCTTGCCGCTGGCACAAATTCCTCCCCAAACCATGACGGATTGCGGATTTTGGCGATGTTCGATGATAGAGGATGGCCCAGGAGCTTCTCTTGACCAGATTCGATCGTTTTGCCTATTGTGCTTTTGCTCAACAGTGAATAATTTCTCATCTGTGAACACAATTTTTTCCCATCCCATACCTGCGGCCCGACGCAAAAGCAGACGACATCTTTGGAGCCGAACTTTCTTGTTCTGATCCGTTAACAACTGTCCTCTTTGGTGTTTGTAGGCTTTAAGTCCAAGATGTTCTTTTGCCATAAGTCGCAATGATTCACGGTTAATACCCACCTCACGAGCCATTTTTCTCATTGAAACTCCTGCATTTCGTTCAACCCGTTTTTTGATGATTTTTCGGTTGTTAGAAGTGTTTACGGATCGTTTTCTTCCTCTACCTGGTCTATCACCTTCATGGCCAAGCTCCTTAAACCGTTTAATTGCACGAGCAACCAGTGAACGGGCAATTCCAATACTCCGAGCGATTTCGCAATTTCGTTTACCTAACTGGTACAACGCTATAATGGTTGCGCGATGAGTAGACATTGTGAAATAAACTATTAAAGTGAAGCTAGAGCGTTGAAAATAAATGTAACGGTTTCTGAAATATGTCGAATAGCAACAACAACAAATAAACCGTTGTAAATATAATAATGCGTTCTACACAGGGCAAAGAAGTTTGTATACACTTATTTTTTGTCACCCTGTATTATGTCCAAATGGCTAAATTTAAAAATGACTCAGGATGAAGTCTGTCAATCAAAATCTCATTTCTGCAATAAATTTGGAATTCCTGGTGTCATTGGCTGTGTTGACGGAACTCACGTTAATTTTTAAGTTATTAAAATCTCAGCAAAACGAGCACTTTTACTTTAATAGGAAAGGTTGCTTTTGCGTTAATACGATGATAGTTTGTTAACAAAAGAATTTTCTTTAAAAATTAAATATTGTCGAACATGCGTGATAATTTTTGGAGGCATATTTAAAATGGTTTAGCTCAATTACGACTATCGTTACAGTCGAGATACAGGTATTTTGGAAAATTGTCATAAAATATTGTCAGAGATCAAGATACCCTAATATACATAGTTGCCATTCTTCAACTTGTTGAAGTTGCTTAGAGGAAGAATATTTGGCCCTATTCAAGGATCTCTACGCTATTGTAACATTACGCACAGCGTACTCAAGTTAACGATGTGAAGTGAAAACTTTCATGTCCCTTTAGGTAGAATATCAAATTATTTAAATCGGACTGTGTTGTTAACTAGTTTTACCCCACGCTAGTATAAGCTAACGAAACTAAGATGATGACGATCCATCGACTTACCTGCTCCCTCAGGACCATTCAGTTGCCGCTTTTGCCCAGGACGGCTGGCCCAGACGATTTTGTTGCCACCTGCCATAGCTGCGGCCGCTTCGGATGACGTTGTCAACACTCCGGTGGCTCCACCAAGGTTTGTCGACCCAATTTGTCGCCACACTATCTGTTGCGTTTGCTGTTGCTGCTGTGGTTGCAAGAGCTGCTGCGACTGTAAATGTTGTGAATTCCGCGCTGATGTCATAATCAGTGGCGTCGAATTTGTGGACATCGGAGTGACGGCACTACTTCCAGCAGTTGCCACATGCTGTACACCACTAATACTGTGCACCGCCAACTGTTGTCCACTAGCTGTGTTGATGATGTTCACATTTTGTCCCATCGACGTTGAAGATACGGAACCGCTATCGATGGTCAAAATATTTGCACCTCCGGGCGTTGAGTGCGTGCCATCGCTTTCAAGTTTGACGTTCGACAACGTGATGACTGCGTTTGAATTTAGGTTACTAGGAACTTGGTTCGTGCTGCCAACAGTTAGCTGCTGCTGGTTGCTTGAAGCTGCTGAGGCACCTGGCACTACTGCGGCAGATGCTTTTTGGATGTATATCTTTTGACCACCAGCAACGCCATCGGCGGACGTTGTTGTATATATCATGTGATTGCCAGAGGCTGTTGAGCCGATGGGTGTCAGCGTGGGTTGTTGTCGCATTGAAGCTGCAGCTGACGAAGTTGGTATGTATTGGGTGATGACAGGTGCCGCTGCCAGTTCGCGCTGCATTTGCAATAAAATCTGTTGTTGCTGTCGATGCTGTTGCTGTTGTTGCTGGACTAGTTGTTGCTGCTGCAGCTGGTGTAGTTGCTGTACAGCAACACTACGCAATGGCTGCTGTTGCTGTTGAATGTGTAGAATTTGCTGATGAGGTTGCTGAGTGGGTGCTACAGTGATGATGTCGCCAACAGCAGCCACACCAGGCAGATCATGTTGCTGCTGTTGTTGTTGCTGTTGGTGATGCTGCTGCAACTGTTGTTGCTGTATCTGTTGTTGGTGCTGCTGTTGCAACTGCGCCTGTTGTTGTTGTTGCTGCTGCTGCTGCTGTTGTTGGACCATTTGCGCTTGTAGCGGAGTTGTTTGCTGCTGTGGTTGCAAAACCTGTTGCGATGCTGCAGCAGTAACATAGTGCGTCAAATTGGTGACTGGCTGCACAAGTTGTGTGAGAGGCAATGTATGCGTCTGCGGTGTCGCGCTCTTAACCGCTTGTTGCACTTTTGCTGCTGCCGCACTCGTCGTTGGTTGCGTGGGTAGCGGCGCTAAGACTTTTTCTTGCGATTCAATAATTTTGACTGCATCAGTGCTTTCAGGAACGCTCGGCAGCTCTTTCTTTTTGAAGAAAATTTCATCACGCAGCTCATGGTTGCCACTACTGGAGAAACTTGAGCTGCCCAGACAAGTGTTGCCGATACGCTTGCCACTTTTCACTTTATTGGTGGGTCGTTTGCCATCCCTCGATGGTTTTTTCTCCTCTATGCAGTCCAATAGACCAGCTACAGCCTCAACATCGCCGCCAACATCATCAACAGCCTCGCCATCGACGGCGCCATCTAGAATGCCATTCCAGAAATTCGTTGTTTGATTGAGCGTCTTGAGATCATCGATTTGGCACTCTTGCAGAATATTGTCCAACATGTTTTCGTCATTCTCGTCGCCATCACCGAGCAAATTAATGTCATTCAATGAATCGCCGCTCAAATTAAAGTCGATGCCTGCAAGTTTTATAAAAGCTACTTGTATTTAGAAACTATTTCTAGACTGTGGTCAGAGTGAAAAAAACTTACCTGAATTCGAGTTACCAGCTGCTGCTTCCGGTGACTTGCTGCTGCCTCGAGCTACATCCGGCGCATAGAAGGTTTGCAGCAATTGCGCATCCGGCTCCAGGTCAGCGTACGCAAAGTTTGTGCTAACGAATAACGCATCATCGTTATTGGTATCCCAGAGATTGGTCAACGGCGCTATCTTTTTCGATTTCGTTGATGTTATAGCACGCAAGTCATTCGGCCGTCGCAAACTTTGCAGCTCTACAGAAATCGGCGTTTGTTCTGACCAATCAACCAATGGATTGTCTGCATCGATGAGCGGCAGTTTGCCCCAACTGCTGTTGCTATCGGATAGTTCATCTGATGGTGTTTTCGGTCGAAAATGCTGCCAATCACGGCGAATCTCCGATAGCAACTCGTTGCAAACATCTAAGCGCTGACTGGAAGTAGGTGATAAGCTGCCGAAATATTCATCCGTAGGTGCCGTCAGATCCATGTCCTCAACCAACACATTGACGCCACTGCTACACCACTGCTGTGTGCTACTCAACGACGGCACTTTATTATTGTTTCGCATGTTCTGCAGCCGTATGACATCTGGTACTTGATTCAATGACGTCGCGCAGTAATCATCAGCGTAGGAAGTGTATGGCGCTGTTTTTTGCAGCACGTCCTCCAGCTTAAGATGTTCTGATGACGGAACATCTGAATCAAGCGGCTCCTTCTTCACCGTATATCGATTGGCATTTATGAAGCTGCTCAAACGTGCCAAATTTACGTTGTCCTCGTCATCGAGTATCTCAGCAGCATTTGAGGACACTGACGATTTTTGCATACTTATAAGTGGCTCGTTGGAGTCGTCTGCCGTTGCAGCTTCAATCGCCTCCTGCTTGATCACTACCATTTCTTCATTCTTTATCACATTGAATTTATCGCTAACGCTAACATTAACATTATTATTATTATTTATATTTATATTACTACTACTATTGTTGTTGTTGTTGTTGCTGTTGTTGATGTTGTTGTTGTTGATGTTGCTGTGGTTGCTGCTTAAAATGCTATTGGGTGTCATCGTCCGATTGTTTGGCCGCTGTTGCAGTTGTTCTTGTTGCAGCTGCAAATCTGTTGCAACCGTTGCCTCTTCTGTCTTTGACACTTCGTCGCCGTTAAGCTTCTCGCGTTTCACCTTTTCACTTAGTAAATAATAACTAATGTTGCTAATACTTTTACTTTCCAATGTCTTAGCAAGACGATGCAGCAACAGTCGCGACAGCGAGTCTATATTTTCCGGCGCTGCAACTGCACCGGTGTCAGCAGACGACTGAGCAATCGCTTGGTTGTATCTTCGTCGTTTCGTTGTGGGACATTCGTTTGGCGTCGTCGTCGTTTTCAATTTCTTTTGCTTCAGCCGTTTTCGCCTTCGGCGACGACGCTGACTACTCTCTAGTGTCACAGCCGATATGTAACAGCTGTCACGCGATATATTTTCGTCTTCGTCAACGTCTGCATCATCATCATCATAATAGTCATCAAAATCAGCATCAATGCCATCATCTTCGACTGTCGCCGTCACTTCCTTTTTAGCAGTGAGCAGTTCTTTGCAATCGTCTACTTCGGTTTTGATGGTAGAAGCTGCCAGAGCAGCTGCAGCTATGGGTGTCAACCCAACTATGCTAGGTAGATCCACAACAGTGGGTGGTGAGGCGGGTGGTTTAACATCTGATTGCGATAGCGGTTCCTTTTTCATGATCTTTATCTCAGAGCTACTGCTGGACTTGTTCTCGAATATCGTGTAGTCCAGCTGCGACCAGAAGTCGTCCAGATTAGTAGCAGCTCTGTCGAGTATCACTCGACCGCCACGTCCTAAGCGTCGACGAGCAAAGCCAATGCAACGTGGTCTATAGACAAAATGATTAAAATTATAAAAGAGAAGCATAACAGACGAAGACAAATTGTCAGATCATACCGCGGAGTGCGTATAGACGTTAATGTGAAACGGTATTTGGTGTCCGCCAAACCGTTTTCCTCCTTTGGTTCCCATGGCCACGAGCCATCGGTTGTCAGAGGCTAGAACAAAACGCAATGTGGATATGAACGACTTATAGGATAATTGAGTGCCAAGCTTACCCGCAGATAATCGCATTGCTGCTTACGTCTAAATGCAAATGGCGTTTCCTCTTCTCCTTCCTCGGAGCCGACGTTTTGCTGATTACTGTTGGCATAGTCTTCCTCCTCGGTATCGAGATTTGATTCTAAAGCGGCGGGTGATGAGCTCTGTTGGTGCAAATGTTGCAGATGCGGATGATGTGTGCCGCTTATTGTGGATGCGGCTGCCGCAGCAGCTGCAGCAGCAGCAGCGGCGGCCGCAGTTGGAGGACCCACACCGGCCAAATACTGTTGTTGTTGTTGGTGCTGCTGCTGCTGTTGCTTGTCGCGAGGCAATTTGTGTTTGCGTTTCTTGTACTGTCTTTTTTCCTTACGACTTCCGCTGCCGCTAGCGTTGATTGCATCTGCTCGAAGGAGAAACGTGAGAAAATGGTAAGTTTCCATCTCTTACCATGGTAACTTACCAATTGCTAGACTCGACGAATTCAGGTACTGTGACGTCGACGAATACAAATGACCACCGCTTGCGGTTGCGTTATTTGGAACAGCAGCCAACAGTCCAGGGGCCAACACACCACCTACTCCAGCTGTTGCAGCTATGCCACCAGTAGGCGTAGTAGCTGCCGCAGCCGCGGACGAATGATGTGAGTATTGATTCGTATACAGAGGAGCAAATGCGGGCCTAGAGTTTTTATAAAAGCAAATAATTTATATTTTATCTTTCCAATAACAAAGCATGAATGCTCCTCAAAGACGTACCGCGAATTCTTCAAGGTCGAACTCAGTTCAGATAGCATGGCGCCACTAAAGTCTCGCAGCTGTACGCGCTTCTCAAAGATTTCGATAGATAAATGCAATTGTTCGCGTTTTGTTTTCTCTCTCCGCTTCACCATCTCAAGCATAGTGGTCGCTCTCTGCAAATCGCGCCTATGACAAAAAGAACAAGAAATAACATCAACAAGTCATTAAGAAAAGAAAGCTTATGGTTAACATACCTCAGTTTGAGCATCTTCTCGTAGGACGTCTCGTCGTTTTTGCGATTCTTTCGTGTCTGCATCTTTTCGGTGCGTCGACGAAATGCTAAGTACGGGTTGTTCGACGATGTTCCTGGACGATTCTCTGTTTTGACGGTGAGTATCAGTGGATGTTGCTGGTAAAAAGAAGTAAAAAAGAGAAGAAATTAAAAAATGCATTGATCTTGTATATTCATTGCTTGTTGAATCTTACCATTTTCAGTCGCTTATTCAACCAATAGTCGTAAACAGCTATGCTTATCTCATCATCTTGCTTGAGCAGCGCTTTGGCTTCATTTAAAGTGACAACCGTTTGGCCGGAACTCTTCTCCAGCCGATCCATCATCTGTTCAAACTTCAACGGTGTCATTTCGAGACGACAACTATGTTTGTTAACCCAAATTTCATCAGAACTGTCCATGTCATAGTCGGGCACATCCTGCTCCAGACCAAGCGCTGTTTTAATAAGTGGAAATAGTACTGAAAATATTAATATATTTAAAAAAACACAACAACTTACGCTGCATATGGATCATCTGGCGAGGCATTTTGTAGTTTGGCGGATAACTTTTGTCGTAGAACTCTTGGTCGGTGGAATAGACTTCGGGCGTTGGAATAATGAGACCCGTACATATTGCTCGCTGCAGATGATGTTCCTGAAAGCACACAAAGAAGAAGAAGGTGCAAATTAATAAAAAAATCGTAAATTTTTTAATTAAACTCTAAACGAAATATCCAACAATTTATTTCAAGTAATGACTCATTTTTGTAGCTTCACCTTCTTAAAGAACACATAAAATATCTTAGAAACGCTAAGTGATGCCCACAAACACAGCATCACAGCTAATTCATATCCGTCAAAAACCGAGAAAAGTAATCATAAAACACAAATGCGAGTACAGAAACAGAAATAAAATAGTTAAAGAGGAAACCGTCGAGCAAAATTGAAAAGTAAAATACAATTCATCATTCAAAACAATTCATGATTGCAACTGACAGTAAATGAAGAAACATCTTTTGAGCGTCTAATTGACTCTTCTCTCCTCCGCTCTTTCTGAACGCAGCAGCCACGCAGCACAATTTATTGCCATCCATTCGATTCATCCTGTGGCTGTGAAAGGCAGGGCTGCTTTGCCTGTCAGGATAAGGAGATGGATGGATGGAATGATTGTTGGCTGAATCAAAGAGGGTGGAGAGTGAGTGAGTGAGTATTTGGTGTTTCGAGTAGCGTCGTGTCAAGTGGTTGTAATTGCCTTAAAGAAATAAAGTGTTGCAATTTTCACACACTTGAGTGTAATTCAATTAATTTTCAAATAAAACGTGCAAAATTGTGGATTGTGGGTTGTGTTTGAACGCCAGCCAAAGAATAAATGTTACTAATGGTATTCACTACATTTGTTAAGCCCTGCTAACTTGCTAAACTTAACAAATTTGTTAACTCCTGTCAAAATTTTGTATGGGAAAAGACTTAGCAGCTTGTTAGCAAGTTAACAAGCTCAGCACCGTGTTTTTGTTTAGCAGATACCATTTGTTAAGTCCGAAACGTCAAACTTTTTGAGTGTAGTGATGAATCGTTTTGTGAATGAGTTTTAACAAGTACCGAATTATTTATGATTTGCAGCTTCAAAGTCTAAAAACTTCTCTTTTTTAATAAAAAAACAAAAATTTTGTAAAGATGTTGTTAGAGATTTAAGACATTTCAAAGTTTCTGAGTAGCAAATGTATCAAAAGTGTTTATGCACTGTAATATAAAAATAAAAGTACATTTTTGGCTACTGAGTTCTGGTTACACGAGTTATTAAAGCCACAGATCTATTGCTACATTGAAAGTTGTCAAGTTAACATTTGCAAACAATTTTTGCAAAATAATTGCAATTTATTTATTTATAAATGGTTGAAGTAAGAAAGTTATATTTCTATTTAATTAAGCTTTATTATTTATTTATTAGCCAAGTGCAAATAAACGCCGTCGTTTGAACCCTGTTCATCGCTGGAATCAATGTGAAACCACAGACTTGCTGGACGCTGTATTGGATGCAGTTAAGGATAATCCAGAAGCATTTGAGGTAATTATAAAGCAGTGTACATTCAGGAGTCACAAAAACCAAGAAAGTTATTGATACGACTTTGATGTCAATAGTTTCCATCAGTTCGTTCTTTGCCAAGAAACAAAACTAAGGCTAACAAAAGCAATAGATGGAAGTGATTGCACCCTGTACATATTGCTATTTCTTTCAATTTAATAAAATTGGTAACAATTTTTTTCATAGAAACCCACAGCACAATCTTTCTACTCAAAAATACAAGAAAAATGCGCTGGACTCCAAAAACTAAATTGGTATATTTTAAAGAGCAAGTTTAGAAATTTGAAAAAGACATATGTGTCGGCTGCAGAATGGAAAGGAAAAACAGGTGCCGGGCTGTTGGAAGAAGGAAAAGAACAGTCAGTAAAAGGTAAAATTCTTGTAAGAGTAAAGTTATGGTTTGTTACGTCTACGGAAAATTAAAACGTAATTTTATTGAACGTTATTTTAAGTTAAAACAACCTCGACTCAATAATTTTTGAAACTAATGACGATACCTTCGAAACAACAAACAATAACATAGAAGAATTAATAGACAATTCCCAACCTTCAACGTCAAGTGCTGCTAGCTTAAACAATTGCAAAAATCGATTGAACAGGCCAAAATATTCAAAAAAAATTGCAAAAAATTCTGACTCAATATCACAGCTGTTAATTATGCAAGAAAAAAGAATAAGTTTTGAAGAATTGAAACTCGAAAGGGAATTACGTTTGGAAGAACAAAAGTTGGAATTGGATAGAGAAAAATTGGCCCGAGATTTAGACATAAAACAAATGGAAGTACAACTCAAAATGGAAACAAAAAAACTTGAGATTGAAAGGGATGAAAGAGTCGCTATTGAAATAAAGAAACTGGAAGTGGAAGCAGATTTGAAAAAGTATGAAATAAATTTGAAATATAAAAACAATTAAAATTGCTTACGAAAATGCTGACCTAAGCAAGCTCATTTAAATAATTATTTGGTAAAAATAATTTTTTTTTTTCATTTTATAAATGAATAATTTTTTATAATGCTAATTTTTGTTTATAATCTTCATTTTAAAAATGAAGAATTTTTATTTGAAAGTTAAAAAAATACTTATGTTTTTGTTAGTATAACTTCATTAAATAAAATATTTTAAATAAAGACTGAAGTAAGTCCTATGAAGTCAACTTAAAACTTCACTCTTTCATTATTTCCAGAATAGCTTGTCGCTTTAGTTCTCCTTCGATAGTTGAATTATTTATACTGGAGTCCACAGTGATATTAACTTCATCAGGTGCCGAGTCATCAATCCATTCAAATGAATCAAGAGGTTCTCTTTGCTCAATGATAATGTTGTGCAATATAGCACAAACAAGTACCCAACGGCATGCACTTTTCATACACTCGTCATTTTTAATTTGAATTTTTAGCTCTTTTAAGCTGTTAAATCTTTCCTTTAACATTCCAAAACAATGTTCGATTCTTATTCTGTATTTACTTAGCCTCTTATTAAATTCGTTTCTTTCCTTCAAAGTGCCAGATCTCGAATTGGCTCTAAAGGGTGTGATTACTGTAGAAGTCAGCTTGTATGCGCTGTCTCCAACTATCCATTCTTCTCCTTCGAAGAAGTTTGGTGCATTAATTGATAGAACACAGTTGTTATATATCCTACTATCGTGAACGCTCCCAGGATAACCAAGCACCATATGACGAATCAACAGTTTGTGATCACAAACGGCTTGTACCTTCATTGAGTAATGGTGTTTTCTTGAAAAATATGCTTCTGGATCCTGAGAAGGTTTTTCAGCAAACTTTATTTCAGTACCATCAACATATCCGATGTGGTAATTCGTGATACGTTTCCGATACCAGCTGTTGCCGTTCTTCGAAAGATGGCCACCTTAAATATTTGCATTTAAGTTTTAAAATTGCTCTAAAAATTCTTTCAGTCAGCACTTGAATGGTTCCACCATCTCCAACTCCGAAAAAGCAAGCAATTTTCGTTATGGATGCTCCTTCTCCACAAGATCCAAGCCTATACAGCACTATCATCAACTGCATATCCAGAGGAATCTGTTTGGATGACCAGCGACCTTTAAAAGATTCGTCATCTTTTATTAAATTAAGTATAACGTTAAAATTCTTTCTATTAACGCGAACAAGCTCCTTAAATCGATTTTCATCTAGGATTGGTAAGATATGAACTAAGAACATTTCTGACTTTGGAACGGATCCAAGTACAAATGGAACAGCATATCTATAATGTTCAATAACTTCTAATGATAAAATGAGATTGTCTATAATTTCATCTTCTTTTGTTTTTATATCTAAAAAATTAAACAAATATTTTTTATGAGAGTAACAAAATCCAATACCAACCATCACTTGATGCAAATATTTCTGCCATCATTAAATCAAAAAGAGCCGATTCTTTAAGGGTTGTAATAAGTTTTCTTTTCTCGCTGTATTTTGGCATGGTGAGTTTTAAAAAAAGAATTATTTTGTATTAATTCAGTTTTTTCTAATTTTAAGCTGTAGAAGTCTTCCAGCTGATTTTGACATATCAGTTTAGCACTTGATTGTAAAATGTCTTATTATGCACATATGATTATACACAAAGCGTTTTTCAGCTAAACCTCTCGGCTAAGCTAAAAGTGTTTACTATGAACGCGGCCTTAGGCCTTAGGCCGCGTTCATAGTAAACGCTTTGGCTGAAGCTGATGCAAAAAGCTGCTTTGTCGAGATTTTTTTGGATCATAGTGAATGCTTATTCAACGCTACAGAAAGTAGCTTATTAAGCTTATTGGTGTTCATAGTGCGCGCTTTATGCTTGTGGATGAGAGGCTTTGTTTTCATGTGTCTCTTTGGAAAATAATGCTGCCTTCAATTGCGTTTTGCTAAGTTAATGAAAGATTTTTTTTGTTTAATGAGTATGTAGATTCGCGATAATCACCAACGAAAGATCAAAACAATTACAAACAAAATTTTAAAGGAACTTGAAAACACAAAGCATAACAACGGTGGAAAGTTCAGCACAAAAAGTACCCAAGAAGTACGCAAGAACAACAAAAACTATTCAAACAAACGAGATAGAATACACAAGTGCATAAAACTGAAAACACCAAGAAACGAGACAACAACACTACAACGGTTAAAACTTAAGCACAGAAAAAATACAACAAATAAAACAAAATCAACGAAAATATTGTTAACAGTCAAAATAGATAAGCAAGTGCCGAATAGCATTTTAAAAATGCTCTACGGCATAAAAAACCAAATTATTTTTCTGTGTGAGCAAGCGAGATGGAGATATAAGCGCTGAAAAGCATTTGAAAATAAGCTTTATGCAAGCTTTATGCTGGCACTATGAACATTTTGAGCTTCTTCCATATGATTATACACTAAGCGTTTGTCTGCTAAACCTCTCGGCTAAGCCAAAAGCGTTTACTATGAACGCGGCCTTAAAGTGCGTTTCAGCATAATTTTTTTCGTATTTTCGTATCTTCACTTGTCCACTGGTTTGAGGAAAGCAAAAAGCACACGCGAAATCACGTAACTTTTTTAATGCTCTAATTCCTTATTTTTTGTTATCTATTTTTGCAATTGAAGCATTAAAAAAGTCACGTGGTTTCGTGTGTGCTTTTTGCTTTCCTCAAACCAGTGGACAAGTGAAGATACGAAAATACGAAAAAAATTATGCTGAAACGCACTTTAAGGCCGCGTTCATAGTAAACGCTTTTGGCTTAGCCGAGAGGTTTAGCAGACAAACGCTTAGTGTATAATCATATGGAAGAAGCTCAAAATGTTCATAGTGCCAGCATAAAGCTTGCATAAAGCTTATTTTCAAATGCTTTTCAGCGCTTATATCTCCATCTCGCTTGCTCACACAGAAAAATAATTTGGTTTTTTATGCCGTAGAGCATTTTTAAAATGCTATTCGGCACTTGCTTATCTATTTTGACTGTTAACAATATTTTCGTTGATTTTGTTTTATTTGTTGTATTTTTTCTGTGCTTAAGTTTTAACCGTTGTAGTGTTGTTGTCTCGTTTCTTGGTGTTTTCAGTTTTATGCACTTGTGTATTCTATCTCGTTTGTTTGAATAGTTTTTGTTGTTCTTGCGTACTTCTTGGGTACTTTTTGTGCTGAACTTTCCACCGTTGTTATGCTTTGTGTTTTCAAGTTCCTTTAAAATTTTGTTTGTAATTGTTTTGATCTTTCGTTGGTGATTATCGCGAATCTACATACTCATTAAACAAAAAAAATCTTTCATTAACTTAGCAAAACGCAATTGAAGGCAGCATTATTTTCCAAAGAGACACATGAAAACAAAGCCTCTCATCCACAAGCATAAAGCGCGCACTATGAACACCAATAAGCTTAATAAGCTACTTTCTGTAGCGTTGAATAAGCATTCACTATGATCCAAAAAAATCTCGACAAAGCAGCTTTTTGCATCAGCTTCAGCCAAAGCGTTTACTATGAACGCGGCCTAAGGCCTAAGGCCGCGTTCATAGTAAACACTTTTAGCTTAGCCGAGAGGTTTAGCTGAAAAACGCTTTGTGTATAATCATATGTGCATAAGGGCGCATTTATAGTGGCGACTTGTTGCTGGACCGGACCGAACCGAGAAGGAAAGCTGGAAAACGCTGCACATACAATCATATGAAACAAGCTCAAAGTGCGTATAGTGCCAGCCGAGCTTGCAACTTCAAGTGACTTGTGCGCTGGTTTCCATCTTCCCGATTGTTGCTTTCTCGCTCGCTCGCACGGTTTGCTTGTGTTTTGATTCATTTTACACGTTGCTTGCTTATTACTTTCGTTAAATAACATGAAATTTAAAAGGAAACAAGGAAAACAATTTTTTGTTGTTTTTGCTGTTGCTCCTTTTCTTCGTCTTTTCTTTTTCTTGCACAAAAGCAAGTGTGTAAAATGAACAAACGAATGAAAAGGGATTTTTCCCACAAAGTTGGCAACGCTGGCGGTAGCAAACTAAATTCCTCGGAAAAATATTGATACACGAAAAAACCACAAATTGCAGCACACTTGACTGCCAGCGTCGCGATCGATTCTGTATTTCCTTGAATTCACTCATTCAAAAAAACAAAGAACCACACGATAGCTACAAAGAAGACAAACAAGAAAAGTAATAAGCATACAAGAACACGAAATTTCGCTGTTGTTATGCTGTATTTTCTTGCCCGCAAAAAATACACACAGAAACAGCACTATAAAGAAGCAACAAAGATAAATTTCTATCAACTGTTGCACACAGAAAACAAAAAGAGAAATAGTGAAAAAAGCTAAACCAGCCGGTGAAGCAATTCGTCGATTAGCGGCTGCAAGTGAGTTTCATCTAAAACAGAGAATCGAAGATTATCAAATTTTCTTACGTGCGCTCTTCCTTTCCATTTGATTTTAAGCACAAAAGTAAACAAACAAAAATAGCAGCAACAAGATGTAACAACTTTGTTTAGATTAGTTTTGTGTGGCTTAAAATCAAAAATAATACAACAAAAACAGAACCTAAAGAAAAAAGTTAAAAAAAGTTTAAACCAGTTGGATGATCAAGTGGCTTCATGCGGCTTGAAGTGCGTTTTAGCTGAGTCATAGCATCAAAAAATCTTGGGCCAGCAGCTGATGTACGTTTTTTTATTGTGCTTTCTTTCTACGATCTTCTTTTTTGTCAAAAAAAAAATTTGAAATAAAAACACAACAAGAAGGCAACAAAAACCAGCAGAAAACACTTGCGAAAAAAGTCGAAACAAGTTGGTACCTCAAGTGACTTGAAACGACTTGCAGTTGCAGGAAGCGCGTTTCAGCAGTGTTTTTCGAATTTTCGTCTCTGCACTTGTTGGTTTGAGGAAAGCAAAATGAATGAACGAAATCATGTGGCTTTTTTGATGTTTCGGTTGCAAAAATAAACAAAAAAAAACTAATATATACAAACAAACCAAAATAGTCAAAAACCAGCTGAAACAAGTCACCAGCGACAAGCGCGCACTATACGCACTTCCAGCTGCTTTTGGCAGGACGCGTTTCCATCTCGGTCCGGCCCAGCAACAAGTCGCCACTATAAACGCGCCCTTAGGGTAGCATAAAGCTTATTTTCAAATGCTTTTCAGCGCTTATATATCCATCTCGCTTGCTCACACAGAAAAATGATTTTGTTTTTTATGTTTTGTTGTAGAGCATTTTTAAAATGCTATTCGGCACTTGTTTATTTATTTTGCCTGTTAACAATATTTTCGTTGATTTTGTTTTATTTGTTGGATTTTTTTTGTGCTGAAGTTTTAACTGTTGTTGTGTTGTTGTTGCGTTGTTGTTTCGTTTTGTGGTGCTTTTCAGTCGCATGCACTTGTGTATTCTATCTCGTTTGTTTACATAGTTTTCGTTTTTCTTGCTTACTTCTTGGGTATTTTTTGTGCTGAACTTTCCACCGTTATTATGCTTTGTGTTTTCAAGTTCCTTTGAATTTTTGTTTGTTATTGGTTTGATCTTTCATTCGTGATCATCGCGAATCTAGATACTCATTAAATAAAAAATCTTTCATTTACTTTGCAAAACGCAATTGAGGGCATTATTTTCCAAAGAGACAAATGAAAACAAGGCATCTCAGCCACAAGCATAAAGCGCGCACTATGAACACCAATAAGCTTAATAAGCTACTTTCTGTAGCTTTGAATAAGCATTCACTATGATCCAAAAATATCTCGACAAAGCAGATTTTTGCATCAGCTTCAGCCAAAGCGTTTACTATGAACGCGGCCTTAGACCTTAGCTTAGCCGAGAGGTTTAGCTGAAAAACGCTTTGTGTATAATCATATGAAAAAAGCTCAAAGTGTTCATAGTGCCAGCATAAAGCTAGCATAAAGCTTCTTTTCAAATTCTTTTCAGCGCTTATATATCCTTCTCGCTTGCTCACACATCAAAATAATTTTGTTTTTTATGCTTTTTTGTAGAGCATTTTTAAAATGCTATTCGGTGCTTTATTCTTGTTTGATCACATAGTTTCAACTTTTTGTTTAGTTTTATTATTTATTGCGTCGTACTGAATTTTTAAATAATTTTTGGCACTTGTTAATCTATTTTGCCTGTTAACAATATTTTGGTTGATTTTATTTGCTGGATATTTTTTTGTGCTGAAGTTTTTACCGTTGCTGCATTGTTGTTTCGCTTTGTGGTGCTTTTCAGTTTTATGCACTTGTGTATTCTATCTCGTTTGTTTACATAGTTTCCGTTGTTCTTTCGTACTTCTTGGGTACTTTTTATGATAAACTTTCCACCATTGTTATGTTTACGTTTTCTAGTGCCTTTGAACTTTTGTTTGTTATTGGTTTGATCTTTCGTTGGTGATCATGCGCTATATATTCATTATTCAAAAAACCTTTCATTTACTCCGCAAAATGCAATTGAGGGCATATTTCCAAAGAAACAAATGAAAACAAAGCATCAGTCAGCCACAAGCATAAAGCGCGCACTATGAACACCAATAAGCTCCATAAGCTACTTTGAGCAGCGTTGAATAAGCGTTCACTATGATTAAAAAAAGCTCGACAAAGCAGCTTTATGCTTCAGCTTCAGCCAAAGCGTCCACTATGAACGCGGCCTAAGAAACAAAAAAGCAACTAAACGCAATTTCCTATTCTTGTATGCATTGCTATTAACAAGTGTTGCTATTAAGCAAGTTTTATTACTGTTTTCATACATTTCGTACTAAAAGTGTACTATTTTCATACTAAAACCCAAATTTTGTGAATAATTTCACAACGCAACACTGCTTTGATCCCGTATTTTGGGATGGACAGCCGAATAATTTGGTGACCGTGGGATCAAAATGTATTTCCTCGCCCACTCTCTCAAATTTCCCATTTACATTAAAACAACAATAATTCATGACCGTGACTTCCACCATAACATAGCCATATACAATCGATCGGGACGATGAGCAGATCAAAATGCAATTTGTTGTTTTTTGTGTATATCACTATTTTTTAGTAGAAAGGCAATTCTTTGTGAAATGCCCTGTTCACATTCATCAAATCGATTGTCAAATCCAATAGAACAACGTGGGAGTTAAATGGAAATTTCACTTTGTTCTATTGTATTTGACAAGCGATTTGATGAGAGGTTTAAAATGTGAACACCCCTAAAGGCTCAGCACGCTCGCTACAGAAAAAATGTTCGATGTTATTGTTGTTTTTGGTTTGATCAAACTTGTTTTTTTGACTTTGACTTTGCTTGTTTTTTTGCAACACCAAATGAGAAAACAAAAGCTTTATTTTGTTCATCCACTCTTTTGATCCCAAGAGAGCATTCTAAAAACCAGCGCACAAGTCGCTTTAAGCTGCTTGTTCGGCTGGCACTATACACACTTTGAGCTTATATTATATGAATGTATGTGCAGCGTTTTTTAGCTTTTCCTCTCAGTTCGGCTCGGAAAAGCAACAAGTAGCCACTATAAACACGCCCTAATGCAGCACGGCATTCTTTGGCTTCTTAAGAGTTGATGGATACTTGTTCCATTGATTTGATCGCTGCTTGGCTGTCCCGAGAAAATGTATATTTCTCAAGTTTAGTCGTATAGATTGCTTTCGCCTTCGACAGCCCAATAAGGAAGCCCCTGTACTCCACCATGTCTGAATTTGGTATTCCTGCAAAACTAATACGACTTTGCAGGATGACACTGAGCAACACCAGCAGCGCAGTTAAAATCGGGAAGGACCTCTCCCCACCATTTATTACCAAACAAGGTTTCAGACAAGGTGATTCCTTATCGTGCGACTTTTTCAACCTAATGATGGAAAAGATCATCCGAGCTGCTGATCTGAGACGTAGTGGTACAATATTCTACAAGAGTGTTATGCTGCTTGCGTATGCTGATGACATAGATATCATTGGCCATAATACGCGCGAAGTCAGTGCAGCATTTTCCAGATTAGAAAGAGAGTCAAGTCGAATGGGTCTGTCAGTGAATGCAGATAAGACGAAATACTAAGTGTCAACAAACAAACAGTCCCAACGTCTTGGAACCCACGTTACCGTTGACAATACCTCCTTCGAGGTTGTGAAGAACTTCGTTTATCTGGGATCCAGCATTAATTCAACCAACGACATCAGCATTGAGATCAAACGAAGAATAACTCTTGCCAACAGGTGTTACTTTGGGCTCAGTAGGCAAATGAGAAGCAGAGCCCTCTCTCGACGAACGAAAATCACGCTCTATAAATCGCTCATCATGCCCGTCCTACTTTACGCATCACAAACCTGGACGCTGAGCAGTTTAGATGAAAAGACTTTAGGAGCATTCGAAAGAAAGATTCTTCGTAAGATCTACGGACCAATCTGCGGCAATGGCGAGTACCGAATACGGTGGAATGATGAACTGTATGAGCTGTACGCTGACATCGACATAGTCAAGCGCATTAAAATCGAGCGGCTTCTCTGGATTGGTCATGTTCAGCGCATGAAAGACGATGCTCCAGTGAAGAAAACATTCGATTCGGTACCCAGCGGCGGTCAACGCAGAAGAGGACGACCGCATCTTCGTTGGAAAGACCAAGTAGAGGACAACCTGACGAAGCTTGGAATTTCTGGCGCCAGCAAGCGAAAGACAGAAATGGCTGGCGCAAATTCTTAGATGAGGCCAAGACCGACATACGGTTGTAGCGCCAACTAAGTAAGTAAGTAAGTAATTAAGTCGTATATATTGTGGCGTGACATTATTAAATGCTCCCTCTAAGTCTAGCAATGTAACTCAAGTGAATTCATTCAGACTTTTAACTAGGCCTGAAAACTTTAGTAGTGGTATGTGATGCCTTCCCTGCTTTAGGTATAAAGAGCACTCGTGCTTCATTCCAAGCGTTGGGAATATATGTCAGGCTTATGCAGCCATTGAAAATGATACGAAGCCAAGTCTTGTGTTGTAATAAGTAGTTATGGCTATTTAAGGCTTGATAAATACGTTGCAGTCTTGTTTGTAGCATATTAATGTCCGTCTGCCTTGATATCATATCATAAATTCAAAATTACTATGGTGTTTAAGAAGCTGCCGGTCTTCAAGTGACGGCATGCATCACCACTCTTCATGGTAAATGGTAAAGTATTGAATTGCAGAGTTCGAAAGAGGTTGAAACAACACAAAACAGGGGAGCACCAAAACCTGTGACCACTCCAGAATGTATTGGAAAAATCCACGATTTCGTATTGGACAATCCGAAAGTGAAAGTGCGTGAGAAAGCTACAGCCGTGGGCATATCAAGGTTTAAATTTTTTATGAACATTTGGGTATAAAAAAGCTGACTGCAAGATGGGTGCAGTACAACGCGGCGTTCATTAACAATCAATCAAAAACATGAACGTATTCGCCATGGCCAAATTGCACGAGTTACACTTTGAACTGCTTCCTCATCCCCCACATTCTCCAATTTGGTCCTCAGCGACTATTATCTCATCCCAAACTTAAAAAGCAGGCTCCGGGGAAGGAGATTTGCAGATCTGTGACGAATAAACAGGTCAAATTGGAAACTGAAGTGTATTTCGGAGGTCTTGAGAAATCTTACTATTTACTGAAAGGGCATCGCAATGTTAGAAAATCGTTGGAATAAGTTTATCGAGCTGTAAGGGCGACACTATGTGGAAGCATAAACAATAATTTTGGCAAAAATAGTTCTTTTCTTTGTTAGGTCAGCAGTATCTTGAGCGCCTTAGTAACTATATACGCAGAGCTGGGTCAAAAAGTACTCATTATATTCAATTCCAAATTCTTGGAATTAGGAATTGGTAATTGGTCCTCTCAATTTCTCAGCAATGTAATTGAATAAATCGTCAATTTCATTACAGGAATTCTAATTTGTAATTTAAATCCACAATTCCTAGGAATGGAATTGGAAAAAATGGTAAATTCCATTACAGGAATTGTAATTGGTAATTGAACACCTCAATTCCTCAAAAATGGAATTGGAAAAAATGGCCAATTCCATTACAGGAATTTTAATTGGTAATTGAACACCTCAATTCCTTTTCCAACATTGGAAAAAATCGTCAATTCCATTACAGGAATTGTAATTGGTAATTTAAATCCTCAATTCCTTGTAATGGAATTTAAAAATGGTCAATTCCATTACAGAAATTGTAATTGGTTATTGGACATCTTAATTCCTCAGGAATGGAATTCGAACAAATCGCCAATTCAGTTTAAGGAATTCTAATTGGTAACTGAACACTTCAATTCTTCATAAACGGAATTGGAAAAAATCGTCAATTCTATTACAGGAATTGTAATTTAAAATTAAAATTTCAATTACTTTTTCATCAACTCAAAACTACTTCATTATGTATTGGAAAACTTATGTATTGAAATATTTACAAATAAATGTATTATCGAAGATACCAATTTTTTAATTTAATACATTTTGAGTTAGATCAAAATTTATAGCTGCTACGCTACCTGGTTCAATCCCGCCGACTTTTTGCAAGGCGCTTGGTACACAACTTCCACACCCCTGTACAAAACTTCATTAATCTACTATCAAAGCGATGTTTTCTAATTCTATTCCTAAGGAATTGGGGAGCTCAATTAGCAATAACAATTCCCGTAATGGAATTTCCAATTTTTTTCAATTCCATTCCTGAGGAATTGAAGTGGTCAATTACTTATTTCAATTCCTGTATTGGAATTAACAATTCTTTCCAATTCCATTCCGAGGAATTGAGGAGTTCAATTACCAATTACAATTCCTGTAATGGAATCGACAATTTTTTCCAATTCCATTCCTGAGGAATTGAGATGTCCAATTACCAATTACAATTCCTTAATGTAATTGAGATGTCCAATTACCAATTACAATTCCTGTAATGCAATTGAGAAGTTTTTCCAATTACATTCCTCAGGAATTGAGAAGTACAATTACCAATACCTAATTCCAAGGAATTGGAATTAAGGTGTAATTAAATTAAAAAGGAATCATTACAACCCAGTTATGTATATACGCACCAACATTTTTATATACTGGCGTTACGTTACAAAAAAACAGAAGTGATTTGGATATAAATTTGCAGGTTCTGACTGAAATGTCCGATTTATTTTTTACAACAGAGATGAAAATAAACTCATTTTTCTCTTTTCGAAACACTATTGCGAAAAATGGACGAAGCAGTTTAAGATTTCCAATATAATAGAAATAACACAAGAAAAACCAGGGCAATACCAAAATAGGACTGGACTGAATTTATCTCTTCATTCTGTATCACGAAAAAGCACACTACGGATAAGCGAAATTAAAGTGCATTACATTTTTGTAAAGAAAAAACATGTTGATCGTTTCTTTAATGTCGTTTTTGTATTGTTTCGTGATACTGAATGTTGGAGTTAAAAAGCTAGAGCTTGGGGTTGATGGACAAACTGGTTTTCATTCTTTCCAAAATATGCGTTGTTAATGGCATCGAATGGAACAGTTGGTATAGGAGGAAAGTAGGGGAATCTTATCTTATATGCGTATTAAAGAAATGTATGTTTTTGTTTTGCCAAAGCGTTAAAAATACGAGAATTTTTGTTTAAATTATTGTTGTGTTGAATAAAGTAAGTAAGCTAAAATTCTGATATTTTGGAGACAATATAGTATGTCAGACATTCCCTGCTTCCACAATTGACACCAAACATGAGGTTCTTTTCTAAATTTAAAAGACTTTACAGTCAACACTCAAAACCACATAAAAACGAAAAGGAAAAAAAAATAAACAAAAAACACGCAAACATAATAAAGTAAAAAATGTTGCCGAGAAGAAGGAAAACAACTCTGTCAGAAACAACCTCGTGCTTCGTCAGACCAGACGTACAGCGCACATGCACACATACTATATATAATCGCACTAATGTATTTAAGTTGGTATGTTTGTACAGAGCGACAGACATAAATAAATTCTCGCGAACCAGTTATCACTCGCTGAACACTGGTGCTTATGAAAGGAAGAGAAGGCGTGTGAGGAGGTTGTGGTGTAGGCTTGTGGGCATTTCTGGTTTCTATAGTAGCTCTATACAGAGCAATATCATCGTCGGCATCGTCGGCTTCGTCATCGACGGACGGTGCGGTCTTCACTGTTGCTCGAACTTCTAATTCATCATGTTGTTGTTTCGCGGATTGTAGCTAATGTAGCTCTGGTCGTTGTTGATGTTGGCATTACTTTTTTAGCCGGTCTAAGTTGTGGTTGTTTTGTTTCTTGTTTTTTTTTTTTTTTCTAATATTATAATGCATAGCACAGCAGTGTTGTTGTTATTATGATTGTGGTTTTTTTAAAGAATGCCAGACACTGTGACTTAAAGATAAAATAACATTACCAAGAAGACCAAGAAAATACATTCCAATCGAAACCAAACAAATATCATTTCTCTTTATACTTCATTAAATTCGTTTTTAACCCAAAACTTCATACCGGGTTCAATATTCTTCATATTTGATTATTTATCCTTTTTTTATCATTTTTGTTTGTTGTGACTTTTTCTCCACTTTTAATCAAAATCAAATACGCAAAACTGCGGAATAAAGAAAATACGGATAAATTCCGATATAATAAAACTCACCAACACCACCACGTAAGGCGCTGCTATGTTTATTGCATACGCCCAAATGTGAAAGTAAACACAAATGCAGGGATTTAGCAATGTCTTCAGATTTCAGAAAAAAACATAAATTTATACGACTTGGTGAAATTCGCAGGGGGGGAAAAGAGAAAAACATGTGCCGGAAACTGTTGACGCATTTTTGATTGCACTCAGTGAGTGGTCATTTAAAAAAAAAAATAATAAAACAAATAAAAAAAAATAAAAAAATATTATTCATTTTATATTAACATTCAGTTCTTTGCTGAGGGCGGAGACCGGGGTAAAATAAGGTGTTGTGATATCGTATTCAGAGTGTTTGTTGGGAACCATTCATGTAATTCGTTCGACGACAACAACGCAGTTACTTAATTCAATTGGAAAATGTGGCTTAGTTGCAAAAACAAAGAAGGTGTGAGCACTTCGTTGCTAAGAAAGAGAAAACAAATTCAATGCATGAAAGTAAGATTGTCGCCTCGAGATAACAGCTTTTCACAGAACGTTAAATAAATTAATTTGTGTGGAAATGAGTAACGCTATCGTTTGTAGATGGCTTTAGATAAAAGCTTTGAGTGAATGAATGTGTTTCGTATTGAATTGAATTAAATTAGTAGCGGTGCCCAAATACAAAGCACATTGAAGAATATAGCTAGGAATTTCTTGTGGGAAAAACATGAGTGATCAAAGTTTTTTTTTTACTTCAAGTTTACTGCAAGTTTAAAAATGTCACGTAAAGTATATGTAAGAATCAGTGAAGTGTCAGTGGTCATTAGATACCTCCATCTTTTTGCCTTTTTTTTAAATGCTTCGTCATTAAAAGTGGCAACATTTTAAGTACCACTCTTGAGAACTTTTGATTGCAAACAAGAAAACAAAAAAATATATTTGATATTACATTAACACTTAGCGGGCACTATCACTATCTTTATCAATTTAAATGATACCTTTCGAAAAATAAGCACTTGCCCTATAAAGGGTTAATACTTTTATAAGAACGAAATATGAAGTGTGATTTTTTGCTATTTGTGTTTTCAGTGCAATTTTTTGACACCTCACGCGTAATTCAAAACATGTTGCAAAGTCAAAAATACTCAGTAAGGTTTGCCATTTCACCATGAATAGACTCAGGGAGTGTTTCTAGTGGAAACTTGTTGCTTTTTCGAACCGAACCGAGAGGGAAAGCTGAAAAGTTATGCACATTCAATCATATGAAATAAGCTCAAAGTGCGTATAATGCCAGCGGAACAAGCAGCTTAAAACAACTTGTGCACTAGTATCAAAGTGCCGATTGTTGCTTTATCGCTCCCTCGCACGGTTTGCATGAGCTAATTTTTTTTACACGATGATTACTTATTATTTTCGTTAACCCATTTCCAGTTGTTGGTGCATTTTTGCACCAGTAGATTTAGAATTTTTTCCAGGTGAGCGCGAAAGTGATATTACCTGGCATTGTAGGGATTATGTTAGTATGGACCTTTGAAAATATACCTTATTTTTGGTTTGAGTCGATTCGGTTGTTTACTTGGATTTTATGCCCACGCGGCGTCGCAATATTTGCGTTTTTTTTATTTTTTTTATTTTTGAAAATTCCATTCCATTTTGAAATTTCAAATCGCAATATCGAAAATTGCTTTTCAATAGTAACTATTATAAGTTTTAAATTTTATGTTAAACAAAATTTAGAGCTCGTTTGCTGTTTTAAAATGGGCAGGTACGGCTGTGAAGGTTTGTGATGCAGCTAGTGGTGCAAAAATGCATCAGTCCGCCCAGCCCTTACCCTGTGGAGGTAAAAATTTTAAATTTTGACAGATAAAGTTTAGGGCCATATATAGACTCTGGACGAAGTGTCTTCAATTTCGGCCCGGTAGTTAAGGAGCCGCCGGAAATGGGTTAAATAACATAAAAAAGTTAGAGCAACAAGGAAAACTCCAAAAAAATAAATTTTTTTGCTGTTGCGCATTTTCTTGGTTTTTTCTTGGGAGCAAAAAAGCAAGTGGTAGAAAAAATGAAAATTAGCTATCAATAGCTTTTGTTTACATCTAAATTTTCTAATTTGTTGTGCACGCATCAATCATTTGACAACAATCTGTTATAGGTGTTTGCAAAATACATATCAAAATAGTTAGATGTTGGTCTATGAAGACATTAACGAGGCTTTGTAATGAATACAAACAAATATTTACTAACACATATAAACGATTGATGTCCAATGATTGACCGTGTAACTTTCGGACAAATGTTTAGGAAGTCTTTCGATGAGTCGCTTATTCAGCTGATTGACTTTTCCCCACTATTTTTTATGTTGTTATTTTTTCTGTGTTGTCTAAAAAACAATTCGAAATTAAAACGCAACAACAAGGCAACAAAAAACAGCACAAAACAATTCCAAAAAATTCGAAACAATCTGGAACAGCAAGTGACTTTAAGTGGCTTAAAGCTACTTACAGTGGCTTAAAGTGCGTTTCAGCATCGTTTTTTCTCATTTTTATCTTTTTCCTTGTTCGCTGGTTTGAGGAAAGCAAAAAATACACACAAAATCACGTGACTTTTTTGATGTTTCGATTATATACAAACAAACCCAAAGTAGTCAAAAACCATTACCAACAAGTCGCCATTATAACACGCCCTTACAGAGCACTTTGTTATAATAAAATTCAATGATTTGCAATAGTTGTTCGTTTGTTAGGGCGTGTTTATAGTGGCGTCTTGTTGCTTTGTCAAACCGAGCTGAAAGCGCGTCAAGCTAAAAGCAGCTGGTAGTGCGCATAGTGCACGTTTACCGCCGCTGACTTGTTGCTAAAGATTTTTGACTACTTTGGGTTTGTTTTTATATACTATATTTTTTTTTTTTTTGCAATCGAAACATCAAAAAAGTCACCAGATTTCGTGTGTGCTTTTTGGTTTCCCCAAACCAGCGAACAAGAAATAGATAAAAAATGAGAAAAAAACTATGCTGAAACGCACTTTAAGCCACTGTAAGTCGCTTTAAGTCGCTGACTTGTTGCAGCTGGTTGCTTGACTACTTTGATTTTGTTTGTATATTTTACGTTTTTTTATTTTTTTTATTTTTGCTATCGAAGCTTACTTTACTCAAATCAGCGGACAACAAGTCAAGAGACGAAAATGCGAAAAACTATGCTGAAACGCACTTTAAGTCACTTAAAGTCACTTGCTGTTCCAGATTGTTTCGACTTTTTTGTAATTGTTTTGTGCTGTTTTTTGTTGCCTTTTGTTGCGTTTTTATTCGAATTGTTTTTTTAGACAGAACAGGAAAAATAACAACATAAAAAATAGTGGGAAAAATCAATTAGCTGAATAAGCGACTCACCGAAAGACTTCCTAAACATATGCCTTACTGATGATGTCAAATGATTGATTTTTACACAACAAATGAGCAAATTTAGAAGAAAACAAAAGCTATTAATTGCTAATTTTAATTTTTCACCCACTTGCTCATGATCATAAGAAAAAACGAAGAAAAGGCGCATCAGATAAAACAAGAAAACAAAATCTATGCATGTATTTTATTGGAGTTTTCCTTGTTACTCTACCTTTTTTACGTTATTTAATAAAAATAATAAGAAAGAACGTGCAAAATAAAGCTTAACACATGCGAACCGTGCGAGCGAGCGAGATAGCAACAATCGGCACTCTGAATACCAGCGCACAAGTCGCTTTAAGCAGCTTGTTCCGCTAGCACTATATTCACTTTAAGCTTATTTCATATGATCGACCCACCGAACAGGTTTAATAACACCAAAATTCTCATGGTAAAGGTAAACAAAAAATACCAAAAAAATACCACGATCTATTTTTTATGTCTGTGATTTATGTGGTGGTAAGGTACCACATATGTATATCAGTAGGTTTTGGCCTTCATACATTGATGTTTCAAAAGGAAACTTTTGGTTCGAAGGCAATTTACACACTTTAAACAAATTCATTGAATTGTCTGTCGGGTCCACTATAAATATATAGATAAAGAAATAGCTTAAATAAACATAAATTTATGTATATAATTTTTCTAATGCTTTGAAATATTTCAACATTTTTTTACAAAAATTCTTTTTTAAGCTGTGGAACATTGGGAAAAAACAAAAACACAACATTTTGAACAAATGAATCTTCATCAAAAAAATCATTAGGGGGAAGGCTAGGTGGGTGGCCTATGATTTTTAATGATAGAAACTGTTTATTGAATTATGTGCCAAAATGAAGCAATTTTTGCAGATAAATGATATGTTATATGAAAGAGAGGGAAAATGTAAATTAAAAAAAATTACAAAAAATATAACTTTTGGACCATTTTTTGAGCACAAATTGATTATTTTAGAGGTTTTTTGAACACAATAAGGGTATTCACTTCAACGCTGAAATTTGCGAAATGCTGAAATTTACGAAAACTTCAGTGCAATTGTTGTTGTTTTGGTTTTCCGAAGATTGCTTAAATTGAATCACCTATCGATTTGATTATTATATTTGATTATTATTATATTGAATTAAATCACCTATTGAGTTGATGAAAAATAATCGTCTGAAATTTGCGAAGAAAAGATGGGTTCAGTAACCATAAGAGAATCTATTTAATGAGCGTGAGTCATTGTGAATATGACAATTTCGCTAATAAGAGGGCATTCTGATAAATACCGCCTAAAAGCTGATGCAAAGTCTGCGAGCAACAACAAAATTACATTAATTATATTGTAGCTGAGTGGCAGTCGATTTATATATCTGTGTATTAATCTGTGTTTAACAAAATATGATCAAAATTATTTGTTTTGGTAACAAGCACTCTAACGAAATGAAACAATGGCGATTTTAAGTTTGACAGATATATGTGAAAAAAACGAAACATTACAAATGGGTCGCTCACTTCAACTCGTCGGAAATTTCCGATTTCTGAAATTTCATAATTGAAGTGAATACCTCTAATATAAAACATTCAATTGGTGAGATAACTGTTAACCTTTTCTCATTACGCCATATTCACTTAGTTAATTGAACTTTCAGACAAAGAAAATTTGATGAAAATCGATTTGAAAATGGCGGAGATGTTTGCTTGCTAAGTCAAAACTTGTAATTTCTATCGTTTTTTTTTCTCATTCTGAGACTTTATAAATCGCGTTAGGGCGCATTTATAGTGGCGACTTGTTGCTGGGCCGAACCGAACCGAGAAGGAATGCTGGAAAATGCTGCACATACAATCATATGAAACAAGCTCAAAGTGCGTATAGTGCCAGCCGAGCTGGCAACTTCAAGTGAGTGACTTGTGCGCTGGTTTCCATCTTCCCGATTGTTGCTTTCTCGCTCACTCGAACGGTTTGCATGTGTTTTGATTCATTTTGCACGTTGCTTGCATATTACTTTCGTTAAATAACATGAAATGAAAAAAGAAACAAGGAAAACAATTTTTTTTTTTTTGCTGTTGCTCCTTTTGTCGTTTTTTTTTTTTCTTTGTTTTTCTGTGTGCGCAAAAGCAAGTGTGTAAAATAAAAAAAAACAATAACGGGTACGCAGTGCGCGCTTTTATATCTATGCGCATAATGAATTAAATAATATGACACAAGTGTGCGGCAGCAAACTAAATTCCTCGGAAAAATATTGATATACGCAAAAAACAACAAATTGCAGCACACTTGACTGCCATCGTCGCGATTGATTCTGAAACAAAGAACACACGATAGCAACAAACAAGATCAACAAGAAAAGTAATAAGCACACAAGAGAAGTAATAAGCACTACGATCTTCTTTTTTTCAAAAAAAAATTTGAAATAAAAACACAACAAGAAGGCAACAAAAACCAGCAGAAAACACTTTCGAAAAAAGTCGGAAAAAGCTGGTACTTCAAGCGACTTAAAATGACTTGCAGTTGCAGGAAGTGCGTTTCAGCAGCGTTTTCGCATTTTCGTATCTGCACTTGTTGTCCGCTGGTTTGAGGAAAGCAAAATGAATGAACGAAATTATGTGGCTTTTTTGATGCTTCGGTTGCAAAAATAAACAAAAAAAAACTAATATATATAAACAAACCCAAAATAGTCAAAAACCAGCTGAAACAAGTCACCAGCGACAAGCGTGCACTATTTGCACTTCCAGCTGATTTTATCTGGACGCATTTCCAGCTCGGTCCGGCCCAGCAACCAGCTGGCACTATAAACGCGCCCTTATACTGAGAAAATCTTCGATATATCACAGTAATTTTGATTTCATAACTTTTTCAACACACAATATTTCCGAAAAAGCTTTCGTTTACCGTTATTTTTATTAATCAACGTTTTTCCATACAACAATGCTTTGTACTGAGAAAATCTATAGTTTTCAAGATATCACCAAAAATTTGATGTCATAATGATGTAATTTTTTTTTTAAATTTAAGAAGAATTTATTCATAATGCTGTGCCAAATTTGTACTGAACTATGCAAAAAAGCTAATGAAATTAATGTCATCACAACAATTACCCTTTAGAGAAGGTAATTCAAATTAAATAAAGTATTTTCTAATATTTATACAATTTTTTCACTATGAAACAAAACAAACACAATTATTTTTATATGTTGCATTTGAAGATACATACAACTAAATACATACTTTAATTTTAAGATTTCCCATTTTACCTGATATTTAAAATTTTTTAATTAATAAATTAATAAAATATCATTAAAACTATGTTTTATTTTGGCATATTCTATCCTTTAAGGTGAGCCGGCATGAAGCAGAAAGATTTGGAAAATTTTGTTGTCGTACTGCCTTGACAGTAAATATGTACCATTTGTGACTACATAAAATATTTATTGTGCCTTATTTAATTGCACGGTCAAGTATTTTTTATCTGGTCCCAGCATAGGTTAAGTATCGGTATCAGTTAAAATTTAATATTATATTTTTGCCAAAATACTTAATTGTAATTTTTTGCACCATTAACATTCATCATATACATATTTTCACTATGACTATCAGCTATTTACAACACTTACAAAGTTTTAGCTTATCTTAAGAAACATCACACTCAAAAATTTAGGGTGTGTACTTAATTAATCTTATCAAAGCAATAAACGATACAATTTAAAGCAATGTAAACGCACATAAAGTTTGCTTAACTTTGAAGTCGCATTATTTAAGCAATAAAAAAAATAAAAACCAAAATTAAACAGCACCTGCTGCAAAATATGGCCATAATAAGATTACTTTGGCACAGCAAAAATATTCGTCACCTTCCTACAAAAGTAGTCATTACAACACACCCCCACACACATCCAAGTATTAACATGTTTACATTTTCCGTTTTAAGTTCTAGGCGGATACTGAACTTAAAGCTAGCTTAAAGAATAGAAGTGCATTTCTTTTTTGTGGAACGAAATTCTGAAAGTCTGAAAAACTTGTGTTTCTAATATACTAAGCTATGATGGAAGAAAAAACAAAAACACAAATTTAAAAAAAAACAGCATAAATAAAACATGACGAGAAGCGAACTAGTCCATGAAAAAACCAAGGAACTTTATCAGGTCACGATTTGTGACGCAGCAAAGTCCGGAGTGCACTTTTTCTGGCATGCATAAAACTACCATTACGAGGGCAAAAACGTTACAGCAGTGTTGCCACATCATGCAGCATGTTTACGAAACCGAATGTTGGAAATATTATTAAAAAATTATTTCAATACTCTGGCAGCAGACTCTAAACCTAGCCACGAACATGATTTGGTTTATGAACATAAACCAAATATGTGGCAACACTGCAACATACAACTGCATTGATGTTGAATCCAATGAACACACGCCAACTGAAAACTAAGCGTAGCGAGTCTGTCGATGAGAGCAAACGGCACGAACGTAGACGAAACGAATTGTTTGTTGGTAAGAAACGTGAGTCAAGCTCTGAGCTTGCAGCTAAGCGAACGAGGAGGAAAAGGATGAGTTTGAGTGAATGTTTATGAGTGGGTGTAAATGGACAAAATAATTATGTTAACCTCAATGATGATGATTATATAAATGTTAGTGACGATGATGAAAACGGTAATGATATTTATGGTGAAGTCACCATGAATTGGTTGGAAAGATGCGCATTTACCCAGCAAACAATCGCTTTAGCTATTTAGTTCACACGCTCATATAAAAAATACTAGCTTCAATGTTTATATCGCCAACCAAAAAAAAAATTTAAGTAATTCTTTAAAATTCGTCCAAGATGAAGGTTACTTCACTGCTTCTAATCTTGAGATAGCTGCTTAGCAGCTTAGATGATCTTCGCCATCATTAGGCGATAAGGAAAAAGTCGCACTATAAGGAATCACCTTATCTGAAACTACGTTTGGTAACAAATGGTGGGTTAGGCCGCGTTCATAGTAAACGCTTTTAGCTTAGCCGAGAGGTTTAGCTGAAAAACGCTTTGTGTATAATCACATGGAAAAAGCTGAAAGTGTTCATAGTGACAGCATAAAGCTAGCATAAAGCTTATTTTCAAATGCTTTTCAGCGCTTATATCTCCATCTCGCTTGCTCACACAGAAAAATAATTTTGTTTTTTATGCTTTGTTGTAGAGCATTTTTAAAATGCTATTCGACACTTGTTTATTAATTTTGCCTGTTAACAATATTTTCGTTGATTTTGTTTTATTTGTTGGTTTTTTGTGCTAAAGTTTTAACTGTTGTTGTGATGTTGTTGTGTTATTGTTGTGTTGTTGTTGTGTTGTTGTTGCGTTGTTGTTTCTTTTGTGGTGCTTTTAAGTTGTATTCACTTGTGTATTCTATCTCGTTTGTTTACATAGTTTTGTTGTTCTTGCTTACTTCTTGGGTACTTTTTGTGCTGAACTTTCCACCTGGTTTTCAAGTTCCTTTGAACTTTTGTTTGTTATTGGTTTAATCTTTCATTGGTGATCATCGCGAATCTACATACTCATTAAACAAAAAAAATCTTTCATTTACTTTGCAAAACGGAATTGAGAGCATTATTTTCTAAAGAGACAAATTAAAACAAAGCATATCAGCCATTAGCATAAAGCGCTATGAACACCAATAAGCTCAATAAGCTACTTTATGCACCGTTGGAAAACCATTCACTATGATCAAAAAAAGCTTGACAAAGCAGCTTTATGCATCAGCTTCAGCCAAAGCGTCCACTATGAACGCGGCCTTAGGTTCAATCAACAAATTTTATCACGGAATTAAAAAAATTTGGATACATTTGAAATTGTACTAAATTTTCTTTAACAAATGGCTTATTTCCCTACTAAGTATTTTTTTACTTAAGCAAATACATGTCCAAATGTTTAAAAAAAAAAATTTATGTCAATATTTTTTCACATCTCACTAAAACAATTCATTAAGCCAAAAGTTTCCTAACCTTACGGAATTCTGTACATTTACCTTAGTTCCTCGGGCAAAGTTTCTTATTTTGATCCCTAGAATACGATTTTCACTGAGTAATGGGCGATTTTTAAATCGACCCGCTTTTATATATATATATATATATATATATATATATATATATATATTAGGGTGGGGCGATTTGAACATCAAAATGGGCGCTTCGCATTTCTGATTGTACTGAGCAAAAAAGTCCACTAGACCATACGTCTACGGTGAAAATCGAGCTTCCAGATTTTGACTTGCAGTTTTTTCTCAGACTTTTGTCAAGTTTTTTTTTTTGGATATTTTTTGAATTTTTTTTTTTTTTTTTGACCAATACTAAGACAAAAATCTCAATGGTTTGGCTGTTATAGGCCAAAATATAAAAAAAAAAACAATAAGACAATACAAATGTTTTTTTCTTTCTTTTGTTTTGGAGCGCCGCTCTGCATTTATATGCATCTCACTTAATGCCTTGTTCGAAGCTCATCAGTTTTTTTTTTGTTGCGCTGTGCTAGCTGAGCACGAAGATAAAGAGAAAAATAGAGAGCAACATGGAGTTTATTGATACTCTCGCAACACATACGAGTCACCACAGCAAAAACTTCGCTTACAAAAAGTGCCTAAAATAATCTAGAAAACGTCAATAATCACTTACCTTCTGGCTTACAGAATGCATTACTTTAACATAGGCATGTCATTGACGGTAGGCGATTGCAATTTCTTATACCAGAGAAGCACTTATGTATATGCATAACGGAGGCGGATAAATAATATCTTATGCGCAAGTCATTTTATAATTGGTACAGAGAACTTATTAAAGAAGCAAATACTTTACCGTTGGCATTACTAGATTCTTACAAGGAACAAAGAAAACAAAAATAAACAAATGTTATGAGGCATTACAGTCTGCGTTACTTTAAACAAAAAGTAATAGCTTTTTGGGCTTTAAGTATTGTATAATGTATTAAATCAGCGAATATAAAATAAAGGCAACGAATAAGCAATGCGTGGCAGCTGGGATGATTTCTTAAAAAACTTTATACCTTAATTAAATATACTTAATATTAAAATTTCGAAAGAAAAATACCCCTATATAAATCTGTAGCACAAATATGATATTTTAAAATTTTTTCAAAAAAATCAGACCTGTACTTTTTGAGTCAAGTCGTAACTTTAAATTTTCACTTCAATTTTATATAGTAGTATATAGATATAAGCATCACATTCCATAATACTGAGTATGAGATGATCCTTAATGGATTAAAGTGAAACTTCTATAAATAGGTCAGATCTATTTAGGATTTCATTTGTTTCATTAATGCAACGAGTTATAGGCTTATTTAAATAATAATTTGTCCTTTGAACCGCCTTCCAAAAATAGAATTGACTACGGAGATGACGAGCTGGAGTATAGAAGTTCTGGACAATTTATACTGTGATGGATAAGATCCCAAGCAAACATAACTGAAAAAACTTTTCGTCTTATTTCGAGGGGATGAAGGTTAATTAGGTCACACCGGGTATCATAGGATGGGATTGAGGGCAGATTCACTTTCTCTGCCTTTGCGCAACCTTTTCAACATCTCCTACAGAACAGGAGTATTTCCATTTTTTTGGATGGTGGCAAATGTCCAGCCGGTACCTAAAAAGGGCGATGACACGAACCCTGCAAACTACCGGTCCATTGCGATATGTTCTACGCTTTCAAAAGTTATGAAGAGCGTAATAATCTTCAACGTTGTGAACTATCTGGAGCACAACCAACTGCTCAGTGACCGTCAATATGGTTTTCGTAGGGCTCGCTCTACTGATGATCTGATGACGTTCTTAACCGAAGAATGGAATAAATGCGTTCACTTTTTTGGCGAGAGTAGGGTTGTTGCTCTTGATATTTTCAAAGCGTTTGGCCGAGTGTGGCATAAAGCGCTCGTGTCAAAACTTGTTGCATATGGTTTTAGTGGTGACTTCGCTCGATGGATCACGTGTTTTCTCAAGGACAGAACGATTCGGATCCACCACAGGGTTCAGTCCTATCGCCAACCTTGTTTCTGGTTTTTATCAACGACCTTCCGTCGTTGAAGCATAACCCAATACATTCGCCAGCGGACGACAGCATTTATCATTCATATTCATTCAAAAGACGCCCAAGCTCTATGGAGATTGAGAGAAAGAGGCAAATTATGAATGACACATTCCTTAATGATCTACAAAAAATCTCCGAGTAGGGTCTTGCTAATAGAGTAGAATTCAATTCAAGCAAGACCCAGTGCTGTCTGTTAACCCACAAGCGGATGGATTGCTCCTTAGCTACCCTCAATATGAATGGTGTGGATCTTGTGGAATCAGCAGCTCTTGACGTTCTGGGCATATCGATCTAATCTGATCTTCATTTGAATGATCATGTTTTTGATGTGTCGAAAGAAGCGGGCAAGTGCCTAGGTTTTGTAAAACGGTGAAAAAAATATTTCACTTCAGCTGATCTTCGCATGATCTACACCTCATATATTAGGCCGGAAATGAAGTACAATTCTCACATTTGGGCAGGGGCTTAAAGATCTTATTTGAAGCTTCTGGATCGAATTCAACGTAATGTGAGATATTTGATAGGGGATGAAAGGGGATTTCATCCTCTCTCTACTGTCTTGGGAATCGACGTAATGATGTTTGCCTGAGCCTTCAAGGGAGATACATGGCCTGCCGCCACCAGCTCATGTGTTTCCCAGGTCCACTCGGGCAGCTGTCCAAGCCTACTCCTTTACCATTGCCTCGATATCCATCAGAACCTCGCATTACCGAGAGAATTCGTCTCCCTGCGAGCGTGTTTCCCGGTAGGTTTGAGCTGTGCAAATTTAAAAAAAATCTTCACCGACACTACTCCATCTATCCACCCTCCGACTAACTATAACCCATCTTCCGAATCAACACAATGCTTACACGTTTATAGGAGGCATACCGAGCGTTGGTTCAGTATAAAACAAAAATTGGTGTTTCCGGGATGTCATCTCTATTGGCAGGATTGATGTCAGCGTCGCCATTTAGAAGCTTAGAGAAGTGTTCCCTTCATAACGTCAGTGTACTCTGGGTATCTGTCACTAGATTCCTGTTTTCATCCTTGCAAGAAGAGGCTCCGGTTTTAATATCATCGGCAAGGCGCACATTTTCTGTTGTATACGTAGATAGCCGTCAACACCAATACAACTCAGCGAGTTAACTTACTAATTATCAACATCAATATCATGTAATAAGATCTTTATGGTCATCATAAACACATTAATTTGTGCTGGATTAAGAATCATTATCCAAAGTCTAATAAAATTAACATAGAATGTGAGATTGTCTCAAATGCCTTTAATGCTGGAATACTTGCCACTTTGCTGCCCCTACTGTTTATGTCGGCGTTGAGCATCTGAGGTTAATTACAATATTTCCTTATTTATTTTCACAGAAACAGGCTTTTGTTTAAGTATCATTGTTAATTAGACCATCTGTTAAGAGCTCTTGGTGCTTCTTATTGTCTGCTTAAAAATGAAAAAAAAAATAAACCTGAACTTTTTGTTACGTCTTTGACAGTAAATGGCGAATATAAATCATTTCATTGACCCACAGAGATGTGAAGGCAGTCTGGAAGCAAGATCTAGCTTAACATAGCTGATTGTTAATTTTATCAAATCAAACAATTATGTTCTCTATCGAAGTATTCCAATCTGCTCAACATTGAAGCGTAGTTTTCACTGAGCTTCCCACTGAGCAAATTAAAAAAATGTTTGACATTTTTGTTGGGTTGGGTGGTGAAGCGCATCCAGTGTCAATAAATACAAGTACAAGCACATTTTTTAATATTCTGCACGCCTTGCGATCGAATGGTGGGTGCTATGTTTCGAATGAGTAATTACTAGGTGAATAATAATAACGATAAAGAACGATAGATAAAGAAAACCTTTATAAGCCCAAGATTTTATTTATGAGCAATAAAGATTTTGAGCTTGTGTTGATTTAGAATTAAAAATTTTTTTTTAATATTTTTTGTACGAATGATAACAATATAACTGAAATGGCAGGTCAAAGTTCTGAGACAGATATCAGATATTAGTCTATCAAACTTTACTCATGATAAGAGTTTAGAGTCAAATTTATTAGGTCTTAATAAAAACTTTAATTTAGTGATTGTCAAAGTCTCAAAAGATGCAGTCAAAGATGCAAGGCAATGTTAAAAAACTAGTAAGGAATTATCTTCTAATAATAAGGACCGAAGTTGAAATACCCCTCATGCGTATTTTACTTTATTTGATGTCTTGAATGCTATATTATGATGACGTCACTTTTAGATGACGTCACTTTTAGAGGGCGTTGTTTTTACTCAAACATTTCACATTTGAAACTCAGAGTCCTTTATATTTATTAAAGCTTATGTGCACAATATCAAGTTTAAACATTATTTTTTTGGATTTATAAAGGTTTTACTATTATGATGACGTAAATTTTAACAAAAATTAACAATTAACAATATTCCAAACATTGAGTATGGGAGGAAGGCGCATTTTTCATTCGATTTGGCTCATTTTCGAAATTGATTTGTATGTTTGAATATAAAGCTTATTTCCTTACGATAACTCTAAAATTACGGCTGTTATCGTGATCAAAGACGGACAGACAGACAGATAGACATGGCTAAATCAACTCAGGAGGTGATGTTGATCAATACTACTAGTATATACTTTTCTATACCTGCCACGCCTCCTTATCGTCGTTAGAAACGTAGTGATAAAGTTAATTTACCATTAACGCATTTTTATATTCGTGAGGGTATGAAAATAGCACAAATATGTTCATAGTACTCTTTTAGGAAAAAGCTACGAAATTCCCAAACACAAAATCCCCAATCCCAACTTGAAGAAGATGCAATCGGGTCAAAATATACCTACTGAAAATTTAAGAATTAACATATTAAAAATACTACAAAGTATTAAAAAAATCCGTATTCGGGTCAAAATCTACCTACTAAAAATTTAAGAACTAAACGTAATTATTAAACATATTACAAATTTTTAAAAAACCCCGTATTTATATTAGTGTCATAAAAGAAATTTTTTTTCGAATTTCATAGTTGCTCAATCTTTGTTTGAAAGTTTTTGGGGTAAAGTTTTTTAGAGATTTTTATCCGAATTTTTGGAAGAGGTTTGGAGGTCGCGCTAATTGATTTTTCCTAAAAATCAGGTTTTCCGGAAATTTTTCGAATTCCAAGCATAAATTTTCTAAAACCTTGAATCATTATTTCGAAAGACAGATGTTCAAACTATACTTTAATGTATATAAATTAGAAGTTTTGTCAAGTTTTTTGGTCATTTGAGTGCCATATAGATATTTAATATTTTCGTAAAATATGCATCAATTTTGCAAAAAAACGATTCATAACTCTTAAAAACTCCATCAAAATGAAAGAACGTAATGATTCCACCACTTGAAAATTTCTTGATTGTACAATTGCCGTTTAAAAGTTATAACTTTTAAATCCTTGTATTCGTTGGTTGAATCGTTTATTCGTTGGTTGTTGCAATTAGGAAATTGCTAAAAATATGCAAAATGTCAACTTGTCCTTTCAAACAGTTGTGGAAAAGAATGCAAAGCGTTAACCTGCTCTAATAACACTGTACAACAACAAAAAAAGCGTGGCTTTTAAGGACTTTATTTATTATTTTGGAGGGTGCTAATAACGAATATGAAGTCAGTTTCTTCGGGTCACTTAAAGGTTTCTTACAACATCGGGAGGCGGCTCAAGGACAACCCCAACGCCCTACAGGTACTTAAATCAATATTTTCCCTTTAAGGCAGGGCCGGAGAGAGCTAATATGTATGGCTAAGAGCGTGAAGATAAATTCGTCAATCCGACGCTAACTTAGCAAAGACTCAAACCAATACTTTTGATCCGCAAAAAGTTAAATTCGTACTTTTTGCAAAGTACGAATTTAACTTTTGGGAGGAAATAAAATTCGTTATATATGCACAGCACGAGTTCAATTTTTGATTCGAATATAGCTTTTGGCAAGAATCTTAAATTCGTACTATTGCAAAGAATGAATTTTACTCTTGGTACGATTTTAAGTCATGGCACCAACTTCTTATAAGCAAATCCTTTCATTAAAACTATGAACGATATGTAATGCATACCATTAGATAGGTAAAATTCTCAAAATCTGTGCGTTACATATTTTTGTTGACTATTATTGGAAAGGTAATTTAACTACCTTTCTAATGATATATAGCTTATAATGGTACAGTTAAAACTTTTTCCATAAACATTTTTTCATCTTCACTACTTTAAAAAAATATTTATGGCAAAAGTCTTAATTGAGCACTCAAAATTGTGCCAAAAGCTAAATTGGAATCGAAAGTTAAACTAGTACTTTGGAAAAAGAACGAATTTAATTTCTTCCCAAAAGTTAAATTCGTACTTTTCAAAAAGAACTTAACAAAACGAACGAATTTAACTTTTTGCGAATCAAAAGTATTGGTTTGAGTCTTTACTAAGTTAGCGTCAGATTGATGAATTTATCTTCACGCACTTTATCATTTTACAGGTAATTAAAGCACCTTTCCAACGATATATAGCCTATAAGTGCACAATTAAGACTTTTGTCATAAACATTTTTTAAAAGTAGTAAATGTTAGGTTGAAAGTACTAAGTTTCAATGCAAAATTTCTCAAAATCTGTCTGGACAATGATTTTGTTATGCATATCATTTTACAGGTAATTAAAGCACCTTTCCAACGATATATAGCCTATAAGTGCACAATTAAGACTTTTGTCATAAATATTTTTTAAAAGTAATAAATGTTAGGTCCAAAGTACTAAGTTTCAATGCAAAATTTCTCAAAATCTGTCTGGACAATGTTTTTGTTATGCATATCATTTTACAGGTAATTAAAGCACCTTTCCAACGATATATAGCCTATAAGTGCACAATTAAGACTTTTGTCATAAACATTTTTTAAAAGTAGTAAATGTTAGGTCCAAAGTACTAAGTTTCAATGCAAAATTTCACAAAATCTGTCTGGACAATGTTTTTGTTATGCATATCATTTTACAGGTAATTAAAGCACCTTTCCAACGATATATAGCCTATAAGTGCACAATTAAGACTTTTGTCATAAATATTTTTTAAAAGTAATAAATGTTAGGTCCAAAGTACTAAGTTTCAATGCAAAATTTCTCAAAATCTGTCTGGACAATGTTTTTGTTATGCATATCATTTTACAGGTAATTAAAGCACCTTTCCAACGATATATAGCCTATAAGTGCACAATTAAGACTTTTTTCATAAACATTTTGTAAAAGTAGTAAATGTTAGGTCCAAAGTACTAAGTTTCAATGCAAAATTTCTCAAAATCTGTCTGGACAATGTTTTTGTTATGCATATCATTTTACAGGTAATTAAAGCACCTTTCCAACGATATATAGCCTATAAGTGCACAATTAAGACTTTTGTCATAAATATTTTTTAAAAGTAGTAAATGTTAGGTTGAAAGTACTAAGCTTCAATGCAAAATTTCTCACGATATATTTTGCATTGAAACTTAGTACTTTGGACCTAACATTTACTACTTTTAAAAAATGTTTATGACAAAAGTCTTAATTGTGCACTTATAGGCTATATATCGTTGGAAAGGTGCTTTAATTACCTGTAAAATGATATGCATAACAAAAACATTGTCCAGACAGATTTTGAGAAATTTTGCATTGAAACTTAGTACTTTGGACCTAACATTTACTACTTTTACAAAATGTTTATGACAAAAGTCTTAATTGTGCACTTATAGGCTATATATCGTTGGAAAGGTGCTTTAATTACCTGTAAAATGATATGCATAACAAAAACATTGTCCAGACAGATTTTGAGAAATTTTGCATTGAAACTTAGTACTTTGGACCTAACATTTACTACTTTTAAAAAATATTTATGACAAAAGTCTTAATTGTGCACTTATAGGCTATATATCGTTGGAAAGGTGCTTTAATTACCTGTAAAATGATATGCATAACAAAAACATTGTCCAGACAGATTTTGAGAAATTTTGCATTGAAACTTAGTACTTTGGACCTAACATTTACTACTTTTACAAAATGTTTATGACAAAAGTCTTAATTGTGCACTTATAGGCTATATATCGTTGGAAAGGTGCTTTAATTACCTGTAAAATGATATGCATAACAAAAACATTGTCCAGACAGATTTTGAGAAATTTTGCATTGAAACTTAGTACCTTCAACCTAACATTCATTATTTTTTAAAAAATGTTTATGACAAAAGTCTTAATTGTGCACTTATAGGCTATATATCGTTGGAAAGGTGCTTTAATTACCTGTAAAATGATATGCATAACAAAAACATTGTCCAGACAGATTTTGAGAAATTTTGCATTGAAACTTAGTACTTTGGACCTAACATTTACTACTTTTACAAAATGTTTATGACAAAAGTCTTAATTGTGCACTTATAGGCTATATATCGTTGGAAAGGTGCTTTAATTACCTGTAAAATGATATGCATAACAAAAACATTGTCCAGACAGATTTTGAGAAATTTTGCATTGAAACTTAGTACCTTCAACCTAACATTCATTATTTTTTAAAAAATGTTTATGACAAAAGTCTTAATTGTGCACTTATAGGCTATATATCGTTGGAAAGGTGCTTTAATTACCTGTAAAATGATATGCATAACAAAAACATTGTCCAGACAGATTTTGAGAAATTATGCATGGAATATTAGTACTTTGGACCTAACATTCACTACTTTTAAAAAATGTTTATGAGTTGATGCCATGACTTAAATTCATATCATGAGTTTAATTCTTTCTTTGCAATAATATTATTTTAAAATTCTTGGCAAAAGCTAAATTCGAATCAAAAGTTACACTCACACTTTGCAAATATAATTAATATAATTTCCTCCCAAAAGTTAAATTCGTACTTTGCAATAAGAACGAATTTAATTTCCTCCTAAAAGTTAAATTCGTACTTTGCAAAAAGAACGAATTTAATTTCCTCCCAAAAGTTAAATTCGTACTTTGCGAAAAGTACGAATTTAACTTTTTGCGGAGCAAAAGTAATGGTTTGAGTCTTCGCTAAGTTAGCGTCGGATGGACGAATTTATCTTCACGCACTTGTGTTTCCACTGATGAGTAAAAGCACTCACATACATTGAGATCAGTTTTGTGACTATAACGCAAAGTAATATAATATTTTAGGCAATAACACTGATTAAGATCAACATCATTAACGGGAACTGAAAAAAACTCAAAATACTCGAAAACCATCGAGTTACTCGAAAAATCGAGTTTTTCGATACGAGTTTCGATTCGAGTTACTCGACTCGAATAGTGCCGAGTTATTTGAAGATCGAGCTATTCGCACAGGCCTAGTATTTATACTCGATATGAAATAAATAACCTATTCATGTACAATTTTAGTAGCTGAAGCTGCCACGGTCATGTACATAGTTCAAAAGAACTTTTAATGTTGATCTGTTGCTGTGAAATTAGGGGAACCTGTCTGGTGGATCCTTTGAATTCCAAAGGGGCGTTGGCCGACGCTAAATATCGGTCCCATGCGATGGAGCCCCCAAGAATTAAGCCTACACGGCAGGGATCTACGTTAAGCACAAAGAGGCTATCTAAACCCATTACTTTTTCAAAAAAAAAAAAACAAAAATCGCTCTCAGGTTAAATTTAATTGTAATCATTCATATCACTTCTGCTCCATTTAATTTGATTATTTATTTGTTTTCTACTATATAACATTAGTTCATAGCATTTTAAATTGAATTAATTTTTTTTTAATTCTAAGATATTGTAAATACTAATATATTGAAAATTATAGCAGTCTTTTATTAGCTTTTTTGATAGTATTTTGACTTTTTGTTTCGGGATTTTGGTTTAGGAATTTTATATGAAAACCGTATTTAATTATGGTGTAAAGAAAAACGAGCACAATTCGGAAACGAATTTTATTTTACGTACTTAAAATATTAACAGTTGAAAATTTTCTCATGAAAACATTAAGACAAAACATTAAATCTTTAACAATTTTTTCTTTAATCTTTTGGCAGTAGCGATTACAAATATCATATTTTCTATTACTATTGTAATAAAAAATTTTTAAAATTTTTCGAAAGCAAGATTGTCGCAAGTTCTAAACCAAAGTTATTAATCATTTCTGAACTTAATGATTCACGAATATCCTCACACAAAACTATTATGTTTGCACTATCATAACTTTGGAATAATAAACTTAAACTAAACTTAACAATATATAAATATAAGTTCATAAGTACTGACTGAGTAGTTCTAGTAAATCTTCTACCAAATTTGATTAAACCTTTTTCATGTGTCATACTAAAACGCAATTTGTTTTTATTTTTTTTTTTTTAATTTACTTTATTGGATGCATATTAATAAATTGCTTACACATGACCACATATTATATATGTAAGCAATTGCAACGATCTCAAAGTAAACAAAAACAGCCTTTATTTACGAGTAAATTTATATCGGAAAATAAGTATTATATGTTAGGTTGGGTCGATTTGCAAACCGATGTTGCCTGGGCGATTTGCTGTTCGGGCATACAAAATTATTCGAAAAAACAAAAGGGGGGCCGTGAGGGTGCACTTAACCCTGTCACACACGTTTGCCACCTTTGTGGGAAAAATCCCATTTGTGGTTATTTTTAATTGCCGTAAATGGGACATCCCATAGGATTTTTTAATTGAGTGTGGTTTTTTTTTAACTCACGTGGAATTTTTTTTTTTTGTTTTGTGGAATTTTTTATTTTTCAGTAAAAATATGTATGAATATATACATAAAAGTGTATATTTTTCATATTTTGTTCATTGTCAAAATCTTCTCAACCTATCTATATGATTTTCGTAACGAATTCGTTAAGATTTTGGATACTTTGGTTTGCTGGGAAGTTCTTTCACTCTTGACACAATTACGTGCATTGGGAAAATATGTTTTGGTGACTTTTTTTACTTCTTTTATCAATATACAAAATTGGTATATCTTAAAATTAATTTGTGATTGGACCTTATTACGAGTTGCTTTCGACGTAATCTTTGCTGTTACCGAACAACGAGTATCGAACGTCAAATTCTTATTATGAGCAGTGCAACTCAAGTGCAACGAATAGACTGTTGCTGTCTATGCGGTGCAATAATTGTTAAAAAGATAAGAATTTTGTAATTGTGTTTTGCTTTTTAAAGACTAAAAACTACAGGTCTAAGGTGGATTAAACAAATATTTTTTATTGATAATATTTTTACTAAAGCACTAATTAAAACACAGAAGACGACGAAAAATGCTAGTTGTTTTTTTTAATTTTTTCAATTTTTTGTTTTATTTTTGACAGTTTGTTATGTCCGTGGTATTTACTGTGGTGGTAATTTTTCATAGAAGAGAGATTTTTTTGTGGGTTTTTTTAATACAAATGGGCTTTCTCGTGTTTTTTTTTTAAATACAAATGGGATTTTTCGTGGTTTTTTTATGGGGGATTTTTTGTGGTTTCTTTAACTGCGATGTGATTTCTTTGTGAATTTTATACTATGGGAATTTTTGTGGTTATCAGCCCCATTTTGAATGATTTTTCCTGGGGTATCGGAAAAGGGAGTTTTCATTTTTAAGATAGCAGATAAAGAGAGTTGATGAACAAATTGGCATTAAAAATTTCCAAAATGTTTTTGAACTTTATCTTAAAAATGAAAACTCCCTTTTCCGATTCCCCGGGGAAAAAATCATTCAGAATTGGCCTGATTTAATTTTTGTTATTGTGGGAAAAGGATTTTCGTGGAAATTTGAGGTGGAAAATTTTTTGTAAAAAACGTGCACAGCTTCAGCAAAATTGATAACAGAAATGACATCCTCGCACCCGATTCAACCTAAAAACAGTCTAACATTTATACGTTTTATACAAAAATTTATCGTAAGAAATTGAATTCACAAAATTCAAGCTATAATATTTTATAGAATTAACAAAAGAATTAGTGCCACAGAAAGGGGGTCTAACAAAAAAAAAAAAATCCGGCATCACACGAATCGAATATATAGTGTGAATATAAGGTGGATAGCTTCAGTAGTTCAGCCTTAATGGTCAAAAATACATACGCACCAACGTTGCCTTAGGGCGCGTTTATAGTGGCGACTTGTTGCTTTGCCGAACCGAGCTGAAACTCAAAATCGCATGGGAGCAATAGAGAACGCAAGTCATGCATCTCTTTTGCCCCAGTGAATTTTTGAGTTTCAGCTCGGCTCGGTTCGGTCGTAAGTCGGCACTATAAACTCGCCCTTAGGCTGCGGCCAGAGTGAACGCTGAAGCAGACAGGCAGACAGACAGGCAGGCAGGTTTGCTTACTTGTCCCAGTGCGACAAAACTCGCATCAAACAATTTCATATAAATCTGCTCGAAGTGTGCAGAGTGGCAGCGGGCAGATCAGATCAGATCAGGTTGTTGCGAGAAACCAGGCTGGCGCACGTTTCTCCCAACTAATTTGGTTTTTTGCATTGTTTTTTGTAATATTTCAAGGAAACTGCGTTTTTAATTATCTTTTGAATACAAAAACTATTACAACAAAAACATGCAACAAACACCAACAACATCAACAACAAAGCGTTGAACGAAACAAACATGCTAACAGCAACGACCGCGCTACATGTATATGTGAGTGTGGGGTTGCTTTTGTTGCGCATGAGCATTGTATTAAAAAGTTTTTAAACTTCGAGCCAGTGTTGCCAGTATATTTATGTAGAATTTCCCACAAACACATGAAAAAATTCCCTTTTTCGATTTTACAATATTGTAAAATCTATAAAATATCTTTCAAAAGTAACTTTATTTAGGTATAAAATTGTATGCACAAAAGTTCTATTTGCTCTGATTAATACATAAGTATTTGTTATAAAAAAATTTTTTTCCATACAAATTATTTGAAACTAACAGCCCTATTCTGGAAACTTGATAATAGTCAACCAGTATTTTTATTATTTGTTTGTGTTTGTTGTAATTTTTTGTTTCAAAACAAAATTTGAAGCTCAAAAAACAACATTTTTTAATGAAATTGTCAATATCCGAAAAGCAGTTGACAATTTTTATCAAGATTTATTATTTTTGAGCTTCAAATTTCGTTTTGAAATAAAAAAATGACAACAAACACAAACAAATAATAAAAATACTGGTTGACTATTATCAAGTTTCCAGAATAGGGCTGTAAGTGTATACAATAAAAATATCTAGTATTTTTTAAATTAATTAAACATTTTGTTAAAAGTAACGAAACAATACAAAAAACAAAACAATATACATAGCAATATATGTATAGTAAGTTCGGTAAATATGGCCCACACCAATATTTTCCAATTGAAAATGCCTAGACACGCCACTGTGTATTCATTCGTATTTATTTGCGAACTGTTTATGGCTCATTGTAATGTGATGAGTCTGGCGTAACAGATGTGCGATATATAGCATATTTTTTGCGTTTTCTTCGTAATTTTTTGGTAAGTTTTCTTAAACGTATTTTAATTTAATTCATCAAATTTTTTTTTTGTAATTTTAGTTTTCAGGCAACGAAAAACGATATTTTTTTGTGTGAATTTTGCTGTTTATAATTTTTTTTTTAATTTGGACCACCATAATGCATGTTTTACACAGGGTGGTCCATATTAGTCGCACTTTTTTGAGAAGTGCTATATTAAAGTACCTTTAATGTTTCTTTCCCAGCTTTTTTTCATAAAATTTTTTATATACTTTTTTAATGAGGACTGAATTAAAAACACTTTTCAGACTATTTAAAAACATAGATTTATGAATCAAAGTTTAACTCGCGGTTTTATTTTAAAGAAAGTTAAGGGTGGTCCATATTTACCGAACGTACCCTACTACTTATATTTATCGACTAATTCTAGAAGTTGACAATTGCAATTATAAGAATTTCTCAGTATAAAATGATATCGAAAGCTACTTAACAAAACTGTCAACACACAAAATGGTCTGAACAAGATAAATTTATGATATTTTTTTAACTTTCCAACTTCATGTTAAACAAAGTATTATAAAAACTGCTTGGTATGTTAATTTACAATTGAGAATCACCAGAATAAGGCCTTTACTTCTTCATTTGAAAACTCCCTTTTATTTGTACTACCAAGCAATATGTTTGCCATTTTCCCTTTAAGCTCAAAAGACAATTGAAAAATACCTCAAATAGGGAAATTACCCTCAATCTGGCATCACTGCTTCGAGTGATTTGTGTTGTTGGATTTTATTTTCTTTTAAAAACTATAACAACAAAGCGTTGGACGTAACAACAGCAGCTTCCACGCACATGTTTATGTGATTGTGAGGGTTGGTTTTTGGTCGTCGTCGATAGATTTATGTTGTTGTTGGTATGTTTTTTGCATTTATTTTTTTTTTTGGTTTTGCCATAAGCGGAGCATGAAAAATAGAAAAGATGTACGAACAAAAATAAATAACAAACTTATTCTCGCACTGATCCGATCTGATATGCTCGCATTCACTCTGCACGACTTATTTACTGAGCAGGTACCTGCCTGCCTGTCCGCTTCAGCGTTTACTCTGTCCGTAGACTTAGGCCGCGTTCATAGTAAACGCTTTTAGCTTAGCCGAGAGGTTTAGCTGAAAAACGCTTTGTGTATAATCATATGGAAAAAGCTCAAAGTGTTCATAGTGCCAGCATAAAGCTAGCATAAAGCTTAATTTCAAATGCTTTTCAGCGCTTATATCTCCTTCTCGCTTGCTCACACAGAAAAATAATTCTGTTTTTATGCTTTGTTGTCGAACATTTTTAAAATGCTATTCGGCACATGTTTATCTATTTTGCCTGTTAACAATATTTTCGTTGATTATTTTTGTGCTGAACTTTTAACCGTTGTTGTGTTGTTATTGTGTTGTTGTTGTGTTGTTGTTGCGTTGTGGTCCTTTTGTGATGTTTTTCAGTTGTATGCACTTGTGTATTCTATCTCGTTTGTTTACATAGTTTTTGTTGTTCTTGCGTATTTTTATTCTTGTGTACTTTTTGTGCTGAACCTTCCACCGTTGTTAAGCTTTGTGTTTTCAAGACCCTTTGAACTTTTGTTTGTTATTACTTTGATCTTTCGTTGGTGATCATCGCGAATTTACATACTCATTAAACAAAAAATCTTTCATTTACTTTGCAGAACGCAATTGAGGACATTATTTTGAAAACAAATGAAAACAAAGCATATCAGCCACAAGCATAAAGCGCGCACTATGAACACCAATAAGCTCAATAAGCTACTTTATGCAGCGTTGAATAAGCGTTCACTATGATCAAAAAAAGCTTGACAAAGCAGCTTTATGCATCAGCTTCAGCCAAAGCGTCCACTATGAACGCGGCCTAAAGCTGATGCATAAAGCTGCTTTGTCGAGCTTTTTGTGATCATAGTGAACGCTTATTCAACGCAGCATAAAGTAGCTTATTGGTGTTTGTAGTGCGCGCTTTATGCTTGTGGCTGAGATGCTTAATTTTCATTTGTCTCTTTGGAAAATAATGCCGTCAATTGTGTTTTGCAATGTAAGTGAAAGATTTTTTTTTTAATGAGTATGTAGATTCGTAATGATCACCAACGAAAGATCAAACCAATAACAAACAAAAGTTTAAAGGAACTTGAAAACACAAAGTCTAACAACGGTGGAAAATTCAGCACAAAAAGTACCCAATAAGTACGCAAGAACAACGAAAATTATGTAAGCAAACGAGATAGAATATACAAGAGCATAAAACTGAAAAGCACCACAAAACGAAACAACAACGCAACAACAACGACACAACGATTAAAACTTCAGCACAAAAAAATATCCAACAAATAAAGCAAATTCAACAAAAATATTGTTAACAGGCAAAATAGATAAACAAGTACCGAATAGCATTTCAGCATAAGCGCTGAAAAGCATTTGAAAAGAAGCTTTATGCTGGCTTTATGCTGGCACTTTGAACACTTTGAACTTTTCCCATATTTTTTTTATTATTTTTTTTTAAAGATCAAAGACCCAAGGCATGCGCCTTATACAAACAATGTTTGGTCTTTGACCTGAAAGGAAAGGGATAGATTATTTAGAGGAATTGATTGGAACCATACGTGAATTATTGATTAGGCAAAACAACCATGAAAGGCAATTTGAATTGCTTTTAACCGAGGCTAGTGTTATGCCTTAACCTCGGCAAGCATTTCAGTCCTTTAGTTTGTTCCATTCCTCTAATTCCACATTTTCCACAATTTAGTTGTGGATTTTAAGTTTTCCCATAATACTTAAATGTAGGAAAGAACAAAGAAAGTGAAAAGAACCATGCCCGAGCCCGGATTCGAACCAGGGACCTCTGGGTTGAGAGTCTAGCGCACTAAACTACAAAGGCCGACATATACACAAAATGTTTTTCAGCTAAACCTTTTGGCTAAGCTAAAAGCGTTTACTATGAACGTGGCCTTACATAAGGTTAGATTAGTGTGGCTGCCTCAAACGAGACACACTTAGTCCAATGAGGCCCATTGTGACACGAAGGGTTAATTTTTTCCTATCTCTATTTAAACTAATTTGAGCTGTTTGCTAAGCCTAGGATGCGGTAAACCGAAGATTCCGAGAGTTCGTCAAGGTCATTGAAAAACCAGTTACATAAGTGGAGGAAGCGTTTTTGAGCCAGATTAAATGTACTGTAGATTCTTCCTCCTTCTCATCACTACAGCTTATGCAGAAGTCGTTGTGGGGTATGTTCAATCTTTGAGCGTGTCTGACAATAAGGCAGTGCCCTGTAAGGATCCCTACAATGGTGCTGATGTGGGCTCTACTGAGAGAAATCATTTCTTTTGAACGCTTAAGGGTGAGTTTAGGCCGGATTTGCCGCGTTATATTACACGTGTTACCTGCTGACCATCTGTTGTTGGTTTTGATGCCGGATAACTCATGTGTAAGGAGTTAACATGTGGTGAGAGGAATACCAAGGCTTGCCTTATCTATAGATAGTTGTTTGATAGTACTTGTACAAGCGAGTTCCGAGTACGAACGTATGCCTTGAATTGTGTGAATTTTTTTAAGGAATTTTTTACGATAAATTTTTTGTACAAAAAGCTATAAATTTTAGACCGTTTTTAGGTTGAAACGGGTGCGACGATTTTATACAAAAAATTTTATACAGTTTTATACAAAAAATTAAAAAAAAATCCTGCAGCAAAAAATTCTCAAAATTGAAGGTGTGAAAGGATAAAATGCTCCCTACTCCCATTTTTTTAAAAAAACTTAACTTCATTAACTTATTAACTTCATTTTCGTTTTTTACCTCCATACAAATCGACCCAGCCTAATGTAGGTATGTAGCTCAAATGCAATGTTCCGATTTTTCATTAAATATACATACATTAAAAACACTTTAAATGTTTATCGATCGAGTACAAAATGGAATTTTTATTTGAACCTTGTGAATTATACATGAATTGTTTGTAGGTTAAATACGAAATATTTTATTTTTAGCTGCGCCATTTATTTGTTTTACGCTGCCGTATACGCATTTAACGAGATAAATAAGAACAAAAAGTAATGGCCAGACATGAACATAAGAAAATTTTTTGTAAAACATTTGAATACTGAATGCAAGAATGTGTTAAGACGAACTATAAAAGCTTGGAAATTTTTTCAGCATCACTTTCTTGAAAATCTAACAGATTTTATCTTTTGGAGCCAGTTACGCATAGTAAAAATAATGAATCTTCTGTAATCTATAAACAAAGTTATATTATTTTCATGTAGAACAATAGTATTAAAAAAACGAAAATTTAAAAATTAAAATGCTGAACTTTTTGTTGTATTGGAATAAGAACGAGAACACCATAATTTTCACTGTCTGTTTTACCAATATATCAATATCCTCAACTAATTCCTGTTCTACACTCAGGCTTCTATGAAGAAAGAAACCTCTGATGAAAACATGGGAAAATACAGCAATAACTCAAGCTTGACCCAAGTGATTTCGGTATCTTTTTCAAGGTACAAGTCATTTAAATCAAATGTTTCGCTGTGAGGCATAAACTTAAAATTTAAGATTCTCATCTAAAAAAGCTGTAACTAAATTGCGCTTTATAATGCATTCGATATGCAAAACATCTACCGAAATGCAGAGGCGAATGCTTCTGAGCGGAAATCTCAGACAAACAGTAGAATTATATGCATGGAATAGAAAATAAAGGAACAACAATGATTGCTTATTAGGCATGATATACATGAAGTCCGCTTCAAACGTTCACACTAGTAGAGCAGAGTGGAGATTGAGTCGTTGTTGGACCCCACTCTGCTGAATGCTTATTAAATGTGCACGCTTCGTTTCCAATTTAATTTCGATTTTTGGTTTTTAAGCACGTAGTGGTTGATGCTGATGTGGTTTTATGTTTTTGTAGTCGTTCACTGTTGTTTTCTGCAAGTATTTCACTTGGGAAACCCACTCAGCCCAAACTAAACTCAACTCAACTCAATCCCACCATCCATTCATCCAAGCTATTGAAGCACATGGTTGTTGCATAGCTAAGCTTTGCTGTAATTCTGCTCCGATACCAACATTTGTTGTTTAAGTTGATTTCAATTCGATTCAAATGTAAATAAGAATGAATGAATCGAGTGTGTATTTATGTGTGTGTGCCATCCATGTAACTAGCTAGCTACAGAGCATAAGCAACAGTGGGAGACAAGTAGTGGCTACAGACAATTGCATTGGGGAATGAGTGTTTTGGGGAGCATTTAACTAAATATGAGGCACAAGAATTATATTACGTATTGTAAACCATACAAATAGTGTTTAAATTGCTACGTAAGAAATAGCAACAGAACCAAAAATTGTTCAGTGGCTGCGGAGTAATAGTTAAAGCCATAAACAGCAATAAACATATACACAGCTGTTGCAGTCGATAGTCGCCTATCGCTGTCTGTTGCATAAAATTCAGTAGTCGAAAGCAAAACTTCACGAACAGCTGTCGCAATCGACTTTACGGGGGCAATTTAAGAAGTTAGTGAATTTTTTAATTTCCCTCGTAGCAAATTTAAATGCAACACTGATACTGTCAACGACAATATTTTGATAGACTACTGTCTTAGTTTGGCAACCATTGACAGCAGACGATCTTGTAAATTTTGGAGATAATTTAAAAAAATTAATTTTGTGTGCACATCAAGCATTATTTTTGGCGCAAAAAAAAACCATCAGCCAAACCAAAGAAAGGATTGATAAATACTATGGGGACTCTGCACCATCAATTGAAATGATTCACAAGTGGTTACCAAGTGGACGCCCAAATGAGGTCACCACACCAGAAATGGTCACTAAAATTCACGATATCGTGTTGGCCGATCGCAGAGTTCAAGTTCGCGAGATTGTTGAGGCCGTAGGCATCTCAAACGAACGGGTGTGGAACATTTTGCGAAATCATTTGGATATAAAAAAATATTATCCGAAAGATGGGTGCCGCGTTTGCTCACTATCGACCATAAACTCACTGTCGGCCTTTGTAGTCTAGTGAAGAGTGCGCTAGACTATCAACTCAGAGGTCCCTGGTTTGAATCCGGACTTGGGCATGGTTCTTTTCACTTTCTTTGTTCTTTCCTACATTTAAAAATTATGGAAAACTAAGAATCCACAACTAAATAGTAGAAAATGTGTTATCAAAATGACAGGAACACAACTAAGGGCTTGCCAAGGTTAAAGCATAACACTAGCTTCGATTTACAGCAATTCAAATTGTCTTTCACGGTTGTTTCGCATAATCAAAAATTCACGTATGGTTCCAATCAATTCCTCTAAATAATCTATCCTTTTCCTTTCAGGTCAAAGACCAAACTTTGTTTGTATAAGGCGCATGCCTTGGATTTATCCTTAAAAAAAAAGCGCGATCGTTTGACTGATTTAAAGACGTGTTTGGCGATGTTGAACAAAGATAAGAAGAATTTTTTCCGTCGATTAGTATACGCGGATTAAACATGGATCCATGACAAACACACCAGAGACAAAGGAACAGTCTAAACAGTGGACTTCACCGACCGAACGTGCTCTGAAGAAGGCGAATAGTGCTTTGGCCGGAATGGTTTTGGCGACAGTATTTTAGCAGAAACGCGGTATAATCTACATCGATTACCTTCCACCGAAAAGAACGATCAATGGCGAATACTATGCAACCGAATTGGACCGTTACAACGACGCTTTGAAAGAGAAACGTCCCCATTTGGCGAGAAAAAAAAGTGTTCTTTCATCAATGAGTTCACACATGCCTAGCTCCCATGGCAAAATTCCATGAATTCAAGTAGGAATTGCTTCCTCATCCAGCATTTTCTCCAGATTTGGCCCCATCCGACTATTTTCTGTTTCCAAACATGAGGAAATGGCACGGCGGAAGGAGATTCACCACTAGAAAGGCGCTCATCACCGAAACAAAGGCCTATTTTGAAGACCTTCCAAAAATGTATTTTTCGGATGGGATAAAAAAATTGGAGGATCGTTGGACGAAGTGTATCGAGCTAAAAGGAGACTATGTTGAGAAATAAAACTTTTTTTGCCGTAAAAATCGTGCCTTGTTGCATTTTTCAAGGAATTATCAAATTGCCCACGAATTTTATTTTCTTTACTTATTTATTTATTCATTCATCTAGCGACACAAATCTTATTATTAATCTTATTGATTAATCTTTAATCTTATAGATTGAATTCACAAATACAATCAAACACATAATCAAACGTATATAGAATGAGAAGATACAAAAAATAATTATACAAATTTAATAACGAATAAAATAATTTTACAAAAAAAAAAATAATAATAATTATACAAAATTACTTAAGAATAAGCTGAAGATTAGTCTAAAAAATGTTTTTCTATCATGACTGAAGTCAATTAAATCCTTAGTTAGTTCTATGATAAGAAATATAAAATAGACCCTGTTATGATATGCCTCAGGCGCGTAAATTTTAAAAAGGCTGAGTATTGGAGCAGAACCAATATGGGACACCATAACATCTCTATCAAACATAATAAGATATTATTTTCTTCTTAATTGAAGAAATCCAAATAGAGATCACCGATCAAGATACATCGCAGCAAAATTCCAATTTAGTTTATAGGCGCACAACTTAGTAAACCTTTTTTGTACATTTTCAATCCTTTTAATGTGCGAATTATAGTGTGGATCCCAAATTATGCAACAGTATTCCAAATTAGACCGAACTAAAGAAATAAAAATTGATTTTAAAGTGTATGGATCTTTATAATCTTGAGTATTTCTCTTCAAAAATCCCAACATAGCATTCGATTTGGAAATTATCCTATTATAATGAGTACAAAAAATAAGCTTCTCATCAAATAAGACGCCCAGATCCAATTTATTAGTTACCCTATTCAAGATATTGTTTGAAATGGAATAATAAAAAAAATTTTATTGCGGAGCATATTAAATAACATGACGTTACATTTACCAATATTGAGATTTAGTTTATTTTCAAAGCACCACCCTTGTAATTGATTAATATCCTGCTGCAAAAGTAGACAATCCGCAATAGTCATAACTTAACATCGTCCGCGCATACATCAAACAATGAGAATGTGTGAAACAGTTTGGCAAGTCATTAATAAAAAGGAGAAAAAGTAAAGGTCCAAGATATCTACCTTGAGGAAACCCAGAATAATTAAACACTGTTGTAGAAATTCTGCAACCTATTTTTACCATTTGAATACGGCCAATTAAGTTATTAAACAACCAATTAAAAAATTATGAGTGAAAGCCCATTGCTGATAACTTATTGAGTAAGACGGAGCGATGAACTCTCCAAATTTATTCGATAGTCGAAAATTTTTTCTCAGAGCAAACTTGAATTTTTCGTGGAAAGCGGGAAGTTTTTTAAAATTTTCTTTTTTTTGCCATTTTTGCATGAACTGTTGCTTTAAATATTAAAATAAAGCAGCAAATAGCAATAACTGACTAACGACTACAATAGTTTTTTAGCAAATTGAAGCGCTACTAAGAACGTTCCAAATGAACGTAACGTGGTTTACGGCCAAAAATAGAAATGAAATAAGGCTCAAATAAAATTAAATATCGTCAAAATATAAAATTAAATTAGAAGATATAATGCCCAAAGAAGGAAGTTATTTAATTGAAGGATAAACTATTTTCATTATGATATAACTTCCTTCGCAAGATCTACGGACCATTCTGTGTCAATGGCGAGTAACGAATACAGTATAACTAATAATGAACTCAAACCAACCTCCAGTTTTAGTGCCAATTAAGTAAATATTTAGTTTCACATACTAGATGCTAGAAGCATCTCTCTACAAAAACTATAAAATTTACTGGAGAAACAATAACAAAAATTATACAAAAATGTCCACGTTAAGTTCAAAGCCCCAAAAAAATGTACATATATTTTTTTATCTTAATATATAAAAAGCAAGCATGCTGCTCCGTGCCCAATATCTCTCAAACTGTTCGGCCTGAAAGTATGCACATCTTAATACATAAAAGGCAAGCATGCTGCTCCGCACACAGTATTTCTCAAACTGTAATTATTTTTTGACAGTAAAGTACTTTTACAAGACATACTGTTTCTCAAAACTGTTCAGCCTGAAAGTATGCACAGAAAATATATTTGATACTTATCAGTGACAATATTAGTAGGCCTATTATGGTTCACAGCAAAACACTGTGTCTTATTTTAAGTATTAGCAATATACACAATAAAAACAGAACTTACTGTTGTGTTGTGAACCGTAATAGGCCGATAGGTTTTTACCGTAAGGCCGCGTTTGTAGTAAACGCTTTTAGCTTAGCCGAGAGGCTTAGCTGAGAAACGCTTTGAGTATAATCATATGGAAAAAGCTCAAAGTGTTCATAGTGCCAGCACAAAGCTAGAATAAAGCTTATTTTCAAATGCTTTTCAGTAATTATGTCTCCATCTCGCTTGCTCACACATCAAAATACTTTCGTTTTGTATACTTTGTTGTAGAGCATTTTTATCTATTTTTATTTATCTGTTTTGCCTGTTTATAATATAATATTTAATATTTAAATAATAATAATAAATAAAATTAATATTTTCGTTAATTTTTTTATTTGTGGCATATTTTTTTGTGAAGTTTTAACCGTTGTTGTTTCGTTTTGTGGTGCTTTTTAGTTTTATACACTTGTCTTGTGTATTCTATGTCGTTTCTTTACATATTTTTTGTTGTTCTTGCGTACTTCTTGGGTACTTTTTGTGCTGAACTTTCCACCGTTGTTGTACTTTGTGTTTTCAAGTTCCTTTGAACTTTTGTTTTTTATTGGTTTGATCTTTCATTGGTGATCATCGCGAATCTACGTACTCATTTAGGGCTTTTTAGGGCTACTCATTTAGGACTTTGCAGAACGCAATTAAGGGCATTATTTTCTAAAGAGACGAATGAAAACAAAGCATCTCAGCCACAGCATACAGCGCGCACTATGAACACCAATAAGCTCAATAAGCTACTTAATGCAGCGTTGAAAAAGCGTTCACTATGATCAAAAAAAGCTCGACGAAGCAGCTTTATGCTTCAGCTTCAGCCAAAGCGTCTACTATGAACGCGGCCTAAGTGTTATTTAAAGTGGTAAATTTGAATTTTTCAAAAATCAATTGAATAAAAAATTAAGCTTTAAAAAGAGAAAAAAGTGCTTGCGGCAAATGGCTCCAAAAAGGAAGTGTGCGGCGGACCTGTCGTATAAACCTATTTCGTGTTTATACGGCAACACGAAATAGACCCCAATTGAAATAAGCCCCAAAAAAATTAAGTAAGCCCCAAAAAAGTTCATACATTTTTGGGTGTTACTTCATATGAAATAACTCCCCATTTTTGGGGGCTATTTCATAAATTTTTTAAAATATTTAATTTTTTTGTGAAAGCCCAATGAAATAAGCCCCAATCAAATTTTATTTGGAACTTATTTCATTTGGATTTTTTGCGACATTATTTCATTTGGTTTGGGGGTTATTAAGTTTTTTAAATTGAGGGTTATTTAATTTTATTTGAGGGTTATTTCATTTTGCTTAATTTAAGTTATTCTAGAGTTGCTTACAATAAAATTTAGTTTAATTTTTTTCACAAAATTGCCTTTTGTGCGCGTCCTTTACAAATTATTCCTTCTGTAAAAGGCACATATGAATCCAATTACACGGTAGTAGTGGGTAAATTTTGATTTAAAACTTTAATAAAAGCTTTTTTCGCTTTTTCAAATCAAGGGCAAATCAAATTTTTTATGGTGCTTTTTACGATAAAATTATTTTTCCTTGTACGGAAAGTTGTTATTTCTGGCATATCTACCTTAGTTGATCTGCTTTCTTTACAAAACCGATTACGCCTTACGACCGGCAAGTTTTTTGATCTTTCGATCTTTTTGAAACTAGCCATAACCCCCAAACTTGTTTTAAATTTGGTATTATGCCATTTGGGGCTATGTCCCGTCACCAATTAGAAAAGTGTCTATTCATTGGGGGTTATTTCATTCTTTTGGGGATAAGTTTATTTTAAGTTTAAACCGTTTTTTTAATATGGGGTTTATTAAATAATTCATTGGGGGTTGCTTCATTAATTTTGGTGATAATTTCATTTTAAGTTTAGAAATCTTTTACATGGGTCTTATTTAATTTCTTTGGGGGAATATTTCATTGGAGCTTATTTAATTTTTTTCGTTGGGTGTTATTTCATAATGAAATAAACCCCAAATGTTTGGACTTATTTCATTTTCAATTTGGGAAAAATTTCATTGCGTTTGGGATTCTTTCATTTTTTTCGTATGGGGTTTATTTCATTTTCGTTGGGACTTATTTCATTGGGTATTATTGCATTGGGGCTTATTTCAATTGGGGTCTATTTCGTGGTGCCCTTTTATACTAGCATGAAATAACACCCACTTTTTGGGGATTATTTCACAAATTTTGGGTGATATTTCTTTTTTTTCTTGGGGCTTATTTCAAATTTTATTTGGGGCTTATTTCATTTTGGTTTTTTTATGGGTTATTTCAGTTGGTTTGGGGATGTTTTCATTTCATAAATTTGGGGATTATCTCATCTTATTTGTTGATTATTTTATTTGCTTTAATTTAGGTTACCGAAGAGTTGTTTAAAATTATTAATTAATTTTTTTCCGTGTAGCTGCGCCTTCTATAAATTATTCTTCTGTAAGTGCATATGAAACAAAATATACGGTAGAAATGTGTAATATTCATTTTCTTTTTAATTTCTTTATCAATTTTTAATTTTGTTTGTATTTTTTTATTTTTGAACTTTAATAAAAGTTGTTTTCAACGGACAGAATTCCGTAAATCAAGTTTTTTATAGTGTTTATTTTTTTGCGATAAAATGGTTTGCCCATTCCGTAATGTTGTTATCACCATTCCGTACAAGAGCAAATAAATTTCGTATTATGAAATAATTTATCCTTGTACGAAAAGCTTTTATTTCAGGCATATTTCAGTTAGTTATCTGCTTTATTTACCAAGCAGCTGGGATTACGACCACCAACCAAGAGAACATAACCCCAAAATTATTTTTGGGATTATGTTCCCCTTTAATTTTCCATATAGGTGTTATTTCATTGCATTGGTCATTATTTCATTTAAGTAATTCGGGGTTTATTTCATTTTCGTTGGGGCTTATTTCATTAGGTGTAATTTTACTGGGGGTTATTTAATTTGGGAGTTATTTCATTTGAGGGTTATTTCATTTGGGCATTATTTTGTGGGGCCTTTTGTGGCAACATATTATGGCACGAAATGGTTCTCTGCGTATTCATCAAATTTCACAAAAAAAAAATATGTCGAAGAATTACAAAAGTTTTGTTCAATTGAAGATCTTATTGCAAAAACGTAATAAGCCACATTATAAAAAAATTGATTTTTTAGGCTCTATAAATAACTTCAATGTCAACACCAGAGCTGTAAAAGAATGCATTCAATTTGATTTTATTCACAAAGAAGTGAATCAGTGAATAACGAAAGAAGAATGCATTCAATGAAAGCAAAATTTATTTATAAATAAAATTTTTAATTCACATTATTTTCAAAAAAGGTGTCATCCCTGATTTCGCTATGTACACAGTCTGATTTTTTGGTTCTTTTAAAAATACTCACTCATGAAATTTTAACGGATAAGAATAAATCATTTTATGTTTCTTTACGATTTAACTAAATAAAATATAATAAAGAAAATCCTCGTTGTTTCCACTCTGGCTCCCGACAAATGATTAATTATTCATTTCAATTATTTATTTTCGTTATTCAGAATAATGAATAATTTTTTAACTAATTTGAATGATATTCACAAAGTATTTCAGAACTTTCCATTATTCTTTCTTTATTCATTATTAATTTTTTATTCGTTATTCATCTGTTATTCATTATTAATTTGTCATTCATTATTAAGTTTTTATTCATTATTCATTTTTTATTCATTTTTTACTCATTTTTTATTTGTTATTCATTGTTAATTATTTATTCATTTGTCATTTGTTATTCATTTTTTATTAATTTTATTTATGGCTTAGGACTAAAATGAATAACAAATGAATAATAAATAAAAAATGAATAATGAATAAAAAATTAATAATGAATAAAAAATTAAAAATTAATAACAAATGAATGAGCACAAAATTAATCAAGAAAAAAATTTATAATGAATAAAAAATTATTAATGAATAAAAATTAATAATAAACAAAAAATTAATAATGAATAAAAAATGTATAATGAATAAAAAATGGTTAATGAATAAAAAATTAATTATGAATAAGAAAGGAATAAAGAATAACAAATGAATAATGTATAAAAAATTCGTAATTAATAAAAAATTAATAATGAATAAAATATAAATAATGAATAACAAATTAATGATGAATAACTAATGAATATTGAATAAATAATGAATCACAAATTAATAATGAATAGCAAATGAATAATGAATACAAAATTAATAACGAATAAGGAATGTATAATGAATAAAAAATTATTAATGAATAAAAAATGAAAATTGAATAAAAAATTAATAAAAAATTAATAATGAAAAAACAATTAATAATGAATAAAAAATGAATAAAAAATTTTAAAAAATTAATAACGAATAAAAAATAAATAATAAATTAATAATGAATAAAAAATTAATAATGAATAAAAAATTAATAATGAATAAAAAATTAAAAATTAATAACAAATGAATTCATTAATCATTTACAAAATTAATCACGAAAAAATGTATAATGAATAAAAAATTATTAATGAATAAAAAATTAATAATAAATAAAAAATTAATAATGAATATAACAAATGAATAATGAATATAAAATGAATAACGAATAAAAAATGTATAATGAATAAAAATTATTAATAAATACAAAATTAATTATGAAAAACAAATGAACAATGTATAAAAAATAAATAATAAATAAAAAATTAATAATGAATAAAAAATGTATGTAATAATATTATACATACATATTACATACAAAAGTTGGACAAAAATAGAAGAAGTGCTCCTACGATAATGCAATATTGTATGCTTAGTTAGTTTAACCGATTGAGACAAATTTCACAAACGGTCGCAATCGGTTAGACCCTAGGGGTACCTCACTTGGGCCTATATTCCTTTTTTACTTGTTTTTGTATGGGAAGTACATACAAAGGTTGGCCGATCTTAACGAAAATTCGTCAGAAGGTAAGTCAAATAAAGTAATAGACGTTTACTGAAAATGGTCAAAATTGGTCAGACCCTAGGACCTTTGGACCTATATTAATTTTATACTTGATTTTGTTTGGGAGGTATATACATAAGTTAACCGATCTTAACAAAAAACTCGTCAGAAGGGTAGCCCTCTAAAAAAAATACATTTGTTCAGACATGGCCGCTAAAACACTGCTGACATCTACTTTGCACCATAAGCGATGATGGGAGTAGGTATGCACAAAATAGGAGAGAACAAAAAAAATTACGCACAAAATTGGAGAGAACAAAAACAAAATTGAACAAAAATTCTTTCTACGCCAAAAACTCTACGAAAACGAAAGAGAACTCACCGAAAAGAAGCAAAGAAAAGCAAATGATGCCACAAATTTTTTTCACAATAAATTTTACAATTGAATAAACGGATTTGTTACCTTTTTTTCTAGCATTGTAGATAACACTTAGTTATGTTATAAATAAAACTATGTTTTGGTTTAAGCATAAAGATTAATTATTTTCATAAATACACTACTTCACTGCAAAAATTCCTGTAAGAAAACACGATGCTGCTATGCAGACGAATAAAATCCAACTGCTGTGTGAACAATGAACTATCGTTCTAAACAACACAAACAAGATTTTGTTACAGACCCCGCTTACAGCTCTGCATTACAATGCCATGACCGACAAATTTTTGCTAGCAGGTACTTTTGACTACTACGTTTTATACTACATTTCCTATTAATTATTTGTTTTGACTCAAAATAATATGAGTTGTAAAAAATATAATAGCCACATTTTTGTTGAAAAAATTTTAAATTTTAAATAGTGTTTTATTTTGAAAAGAGTAAAAATTTTAAATAGTGTCAAATTTCGAATAAGTGCCAAATTGAACAAATACAGGAATGATTCTACTTTAGGATCCACACTCCAAATTTTTTTTAATGAGTTTATTATATGTATTTGGACCTTCTAAACTCAAATATGCAAAGAAAAGCACGCTCGCATGTAGTTTAGGAGATATAATTCGTGAAAAATTATACTTTTGACAAAATTTGACATTGTTTGACAGCGCCTGTTTTATATATAATCAGCCCAATTCTGAATGATTTTCCCTGGGAATCGAAAAAGGGAGTTTTCATTTTTAAGATAAAGTTCAAAAACATTTTGGAATTTTTTAATGCCAATTCGTTCATCAACCGTCAATATTCATGAGAGTTAACATAAAAAATGTTATATCTGTACCTGCTTTCTTAAAAATTAAAGCTCCCTTTTCCTATTCCCCGGGAAAAATCATTCAGAATTGGGCTGAATGAATATTTAAGAAATTAAAATTTCTTTTTTACGTAAACTGATGATGTAAAATTAATACGCAAATGAAGTTTTTAGAATAAATAATACACTTTTTTAGAAAACATATTCTAAAAATGACGGAATTTTAACCGCTTTTGCCTAAAATTTCCCTTAAGTGCAATGAAAAAGCAGTCTTTTAGAGAGAGAGAATATGGTTTTGTTTACATAAAATAAGAATATGGGCATTTTCACAGAAAAGTCTACCGTGACGAAAATATTAAACTTATTAAAAACTTATTATTTTATGATATAATCTAAAATAAACTTTTTAATTTTATTAATTTCAGCAATTTCCACATAAATTCATTAACCATGATGATCAAATGTTCTGCCCTGTTTCACAAATTTAGTTTTTCTTTTTCATAAATGTTTTGAAAATGTTTTGTAAACTTTTTTGTTTTAGTGAAAATGGAAAGCATTGGCTTAAATGACAATATATTAAATTTCTTTTTTAATATTTTTTTAACGTAACGCCATAGCAAAAAGCCTACTAAAAAACGAAAGAAGTTTATTTAAAGTTGATCACTTAGAATATAAACTTGTTATATTAAGCTCTTCTAATAGAAGTTGTACACAAAAAGTGTTGCCCAATTCAAAGAATTTTTCAAATTTTGTAATCCAAGTCAAAAATCACTTCCGTTTTTTGTAACGTAACGCCAGACTATATTTTTGCTTACATCCTAAAATACTTAGGGTCGATTGTTGCCATTCTTACCATAAAAGCCTTTTTAAAAATAAGACATTTTCATTCTTTTTTTTATATTTCTTCGCATAGAACGCATAGAACTACGCAAAAAACTACTCTTTGTATCATGATTTCTTCGTACAAATCATCCGTAACGCCAGTTGGGAAATCTCCAAATGTCAAATATATACTAAACCTTATTCTGATTGAATCATGGTCACGACTAATTGAGGTTGAGTTAAAAGTATCATACAGTCACAATTAAAGTGCGACACTCCCGAGCCTTACAGGCCTATTAAGGTTCACAGCCTATTAAGGTTCACTGCTGCGTTTTATTTTAAGTATTAGCAATGTACACAATAAAAACAGAAATTACTGTTTTGTTGTGAACCGTAATAGACCTATTAGTGTATTAAAAAAATTTACATTTTTGACTACTTACCGATTCTTCTTCCTTTTCCATGCCGCTTGGCATTTGTGGAACTGCACGATTGATTGCTGAATATTCTGGCAAATCTGGCAGCTCCTCTGCCAAATAGATGGGCATTTGTTTGGATGGATCCAGGGCGCGAGCCCGAAATGATAACTTCGACATCTTGTATTTGGCGGGATTTTAGACAGCGGCGATAACGCAATGAGGCAATTCTTCACTCTTCTTTGCGGAATATTATTTTGAGATTTTTGCAGAGGAATCAATTTTGGGCTTAGCAACGTTGTTGCTAATTTTGTTTAAGTGATGATCCAAATGTTGCGGGATTATGTGTGTTAGCGACGAGTGGGTGAATGAGTTGCGTGGTTTTTGGGTTCAGGTAGGGTTTATACACAAACCAGTAGAGGATGCTTTAAGCAATCCTCGAGCAACGCTTTATGCGGCTGTGGCAACGTTAGCCTCTTCGACGGCGACTGCGATGACGACAGCGCCACTTCAAGTCGTGCAACAATCGGATGCTTCGCAGCAGTTATTGCTGCTGCTGCTGCTTCTGTTGCTGTTGTTGCTTCAATATTGCTTTCGTGCTTTCGATTTCGAAAACTCTGACAAGCAGCTATTGTTGAACGCCACTGACTCTGTTGTGGACGGTGACGTTGCGTCTCTGCCTGGAGTTGGCCGCCGACGACAACACCAACAAATGCTGCTGCCGCTGCTGCTGCTGCTGATGCTACTCTTGTCACTAGCCGATGAAGTATTGCTGCCAATTTGGTCGATGACGTTTCTCGGCCTATATGTGTTGAACACAACAACAATAATGAAATATTACTTGAACAAATTGATTTGCAATGCAAATTACAACTAAACTGTAGTAGTAGCAATGGTAGCAACAACAACAACAATGATGTCGACGACATTTTTCAAGTTGAAATTGAATAATTTTGCATAATTACGATTTTTGCACATTTCATTTCATATTTGCAACATTTTTATTTATATTGTCAATAATTCTTTTTTATTTTTTCTTTGTTTTTCTTTCTAATCCAATTCTTGCTTGTTTATTTTTCTGTTTTGTAAATTTTTTATTTAACTTGCTTCATTTATTTTGCTTTAAGTTTATTTTGCTGCTTCGCGTATTCCATGCAGAAAAATAATTGAGGGATTGACAGCTGCTGCCACGAAGCAGTCTATCAAAGCGGAGAGGAAAACAACAAAATAAAATTGCATTCAAAATAAAAAAAAAACCAAAAAAAACAAAGGACAGCAACAAAAACATAATGCACGCGGGCAATTTTTACAATGCAACAACAAAAATGCGTTATTGTTGTTGTTGTTATATTGTTTACGCGGCGAATGTCACTATTTTTATTGGCATTTGCTTTTGGATTGAAAACTTATATTGACCTGTATGTGTGCGAGTGTGTGTGTGTGGGCGTTTCAACAAAGAATTTTATTCTTCTTCCAAAATATTGTTAACAAATAAAGCTAAATTAATAAAAAAGAAAGATATAAAAACACTGCCGAGGCACATACAAATTGATTGCGGCGATTGTAGACGCTGCCAGCGGCGAATTCATCAAAACAAATACGCGCGGCGAACACAAAATTTTTTTCTTCAACTCCCATTCAAACACAAAATTTTCGAATTTATTCAAAAGTATTTTTAAACAAAACGTATAAATTCAGGCGATTTTCACAACCAAATACTATTCCAACACGTCGCAATTATTTGCAGTTTATTTCTTTGTATCTTTCAGCGACTCACAAGCCCTTCTTCAAGCAAAAATTCAGCACGAAAATTTACCAAATTTATGAAAAATTTGCGGATAGCGTGGTTTTTAGCGTGAAAGCCATAATGGCGGACAAGCACGAACAACCATTCGTTTCACGTCGCAAAACCAAACGAACGAACGCACGGTGATAGTGACAGCTATAGACGAGACGGCGAATTCTACACAAATTATCACGTCTACTCTTTCACACTCGCAGAAGTTTCCTACTCGCGGCGTTATTTCGAAAAACAGCCAGCACTGGCTTTCTCACTCTGTCCCCACGCACACACACACGCATTCCGTCGCACCAGCGATGCATTCAGCACTTTCGAAGCAAACGCCAAATTCGATTTCGAAAATAAATATAGCAGCGCTCCAAGCGGTGAACACATGCACCACGAACGGCAACGAACACGACCACGAACAACGCCATTTTACTTTCGTGCGTACCCATTCTTTTTTTTAACACATTTTAGCTATACACCCTCCATCTCGCTCACTCATCAACACCCATACACTAGTGCAAGCAAGAAGCCCACAATACCAACGAATGAGTGACTAGATGACGAAAAAAATAAGAAAAAATTTTCAAGAAAATCGATTAAATTCGATTATTTCATACTTTTTTCACAACACATTTTTTACACTATTTCTACCAGAATTCAACATTTTACTTCAAAAAACCATTCATTTAAGTTGTGAATTCAATTTTAACAATAATTTTGCTATATTTTGCGCACTTTTTGCGTTCAAATTTGTTGAAAATTGTGCAACGACACGACTTTTTCACAGGGACACGTTATTCACTGAACGTAATGGCGGCCAGCGAACGACTTCACGAAATGATTTTCGTACTCGGAGCAACGCTTCAGAAATTATCAAACATTTTTCTAGGGATTACATTGTGATTATCCGCTTTGATTTGGCTTGCCAAATGGCGTAAAAAATGTCAAATTTTTTACTTAATTTATTGGAATCATAAACCTGTCGAAAGTTCATTTCTTTTACGTTGAATTTATAAAATATTTGATGGAAATTTGTTTTCATATCATATGATGTTTCCATCTTCGAAAAATTGCATTCAGCGCTTTAGGGGTGCGTTCACTTATAAAGTAGAAATAATACACAACATTTTGCCATACAAGTGAAATGTGTGTTAAGTTTGCAATGATGTTAATTTTAATTAAATAAATTTAAGCTTATTGCGTTTCATTTTCTCGCATTCTCTGCATTTTTCGAGTCGCTTTTGATAAAGTTTCACCAAAATGTTGAATTCTGAAGGAGAAAAATACGGGATTCTTGTATTTTCAAACATCGACGGTTTGAAAATGTTGCCCTCAAATACAAAAATATCAACGTACGCACTAAAAAGTGACTTGAATGGAAAATATTTAACATTATTTTTAACATTTCATTGAGTTTGAGGTCTTCTACAAAGCATTTTTGTCAAACACGTCAGTAAATTTTCAGATTGTGAGTTTTTATTGTGGACATTTTTTTTTTTTTGAGTATTATAAAATAACAAATTATTAATGGTATTCACAACATTTATTAAGTCCTGTTTACTTGCAAAACTTAACAAATCTGTTAACTCCTATCAACACTTTGTATGGGAAAAGACTTGGTAGCTTGTTAACAAGCTCAGCACCGTGTTTTTGGTTAGCATATACCATTTGTTAAGTCAGAAACGTCAAACTTAGTGATGAATCTTTGTGGGAATGAGTTCTAACAAATACCAAATTATTTTTGATTTGCAGCTTCAATGTCTAGAAACTGCCCTTTATTCTTAAAAAAATAAAAATTTTGTAACGGTGCACAGTGAACTTGTCCCACACAAGCTAGATGGAAGAATTTATTTTATGATAGGGGATGCAAAAGTTAGCAAAAAATAAACTTTTTTAAGTTTAAAGTGAATTTTGTGGGAAGGGCGTGACAGGGGATTTAAGGAAGGACGGGGTGATTAAAAAAAATATATATTTCCATTCAAACTTTTTTGCATTACAATTAAACACAAAAGAATGGCGTGGTAGCTTTATTAATGCACATCAAAATACATAAAACTACAAAAACTCAGAGGTTAGAGCCGAAAACCCCTTGAAAGGGAAGGTTGCCAAACCTAAAAATGTTCGAAATATTAAATAAATATAATAAACTTAAAAAAATTGTCAAAATTAAATACAAGAACATACAAGGAGGGATAAAATTCCACCTGTTATGTGACAAAAATGTCTGGTTTTGGTAATTCGAGCGTATCCTCAAACAAAAACATATTAATAATTTATAAAATAATTTTTGCTTTATAAAGAATTTCATAATCATACATCGGTGTTTTCAAAAATTGATCTACCATTTCTGTGAAGTTCCTCATTTAGGAGTTATGTCATTAAATAAAAATAGAAAATGGTGATGTAGGGAAGCGAAAAGGCAAGTTTTCCCATACAAATTTTTGTAACTTTGGTACCATATGGTTTATCTGTTTGAAATTTACACGTAAAAAGGATATGCCACTCAATAGATTAAGTCCCAAATTTCAAATCCCAAACATTCCGTAGACTCAAACTCGAGTTATAGATTTAATTCCCTCTAAACAGGCCAAACAGTCCACTGTACGGTGTTGGTAGAGATTTAAAACATTTCAAAGGTTCTGAGTAGCAAATGTATCAAAAGTGTTAACGCAGTGTAATATAAAAAGAAAACATTTTTGTTTACTGAGTACTACTGGTTACACGAGCTATTAAAACCACAGCTTTTTAGCTGTAGAAGTCTGTCCGCTGTTTTTGACATATCAGTTTAGCGCTTGATTGTAAAATGCCTTTGCAGGTTCGTTCACATCAACAGCTGCTAAAGATGCCCCCAGACTATATGTTTCATACATATGACATATCAAATAAAATTACATACCGAATTTCATCTGTGTGTCAGAATCAAGTTTTTGTCAGACAACTTTTTTCTTTTGTCTCCACACTATCGACAAGTCATTTGAAAATAAAAAACAGCTTTTGAAATTTTTGTAAATCTTAAAACTCTTAAATGTCCTCCTGTAGCCATTCAAACTAAGAATAAATTAATTTTAAATCAATTTATTGAATAAATATCTTAAAATTTGCCTTTTTTTCCATTTTTAAATAAAAAATTTATCAAACTGACATTTTGTACAGATGGAAAAACATACGAAATTAGAGACGGTTCTAATTCAAAAATTTACAGACACAAATACAAACAACATTTCAAAACCACATTTTCATATGTTCCACACTATCTGTAGCTAAAAACCATTTGTAATTTTTTGTCGTGTCATATGCTTGAAACATATAGTGTAGAGGCACTTTAACTTGAACAAGTTAGCAGGATCTAAAAAATTTTACTGAATACCATTATTATGTAAAAGTATTCGTTGTGATCATTTTCATTAGGGCTGTTCACATTTCAAACCGCTCATCAAATCGTTTGTCAAATACAATAGAACTACATGAAATTTCCGTGGAATTTCCAAGTTGTTCTATTTTATTTGACAAACGATTTGATGAGTGTGAACACGGCAATTGTATGTTCTACCCATTTGCTTTCCTCTAAATTTTGAAAAAGAAAAAATGACCTCTTTGCTTTGTATGAAGTCCTCTAAAAAGAAAATTGTTTTTTGCTTTTGCTGAATATGTTAAAATTTTGAGTTATGCTTCTTCTGTAATTAGGGTGTAATACGTGTTTGAAATGAATTCGTTTTATGTAAAAAAAGAAATATACAAAATTATGTTGAAGTCATTGAAGTGAGATCAATAAATGCTTTTAATTCTTTAGATCTAGGTGTTGTCTTTGATACAAAATTTTATTTTTCTCTCATCTTGATTTTATAATTATTTTTATCCGTCGTCAATCAACATAATTTGCGGACCCGTACACCTTTAAGACCTGGATATAAATTTAATGCGATCTCTATTAGAATACGCATCAGTCGTTTGGTACCCGTCCTATTTTTCACACAAGTTGCACATTTAACGTGTATAGAAAGCTTTTACTCGTTTGGTTTTACGTACGTTAAATCCTCAAATCTCTCTTTCCTCATATAGTGAGCAATGTATATTCATTAATTTGAAATCCTTAAAATTTAGAAGGACTTCATTATCTTTGCTTTTTATGTATGAAATTGTTTCTGGATCTTTGAATTGTCCTGAACTTTTGGAGAAAATCAACTGTAGTGTCCCTGCTAGAGTTCTAAGAAGCAATGATATATGTTATATTCCATCATGCCATACAAATTATGCTGCAAATACTCCTATTTCTAGGGGATTTATTATATTTTAATAATATAAATGCTTTTTATAGTTTACATTTTTCTATCTTTAAAGATGCAATGAAGCTATTACTAAATAGAATTCTTTAAATGAAGTTATCTTTATATTCAAGTTAAATTTAAGAAAATGTTTGTTATTTGATTAAGTTATTTTCTTTTAATCTATAAGGAAATATGTATTATCCAAAGATTAAAATAAAACGAAATTAAATTAATGAAATTTTTTGATTCCTATTTTCGTCGTCATTTTAAGTTGGAAAAATTTGTTAAAGGAAATTCTTAAAAAGTATTGCATAAAAAATACTAAACGCCCAAATTATTTTTTTAAAATCTCTTTATTTATGGTGTGATTTTCTTTGGAAAAGAAGCAGTGGATAAAAGAAATAGCTATGGCTGGTGAAAACGGATATCAGCAAAAAGTTAGACTTCAAATTTAACAGGTGTTATGAATTATTATGAATTATTATGAATTAAGCGAGTGTATAGGAGGTTACATAATACAACATTTTTTATTAAAATTAAAAACATTTCTAAGCAAACAGTCAAAACGAATAAACGGCTCTAAAAAGTTCAACGTCAAAAATTCAGGAAGTTTGAGTATGAAAGTTTTATTTTGCTCTTGTGCAATAGCAAAGAATTCACAAAGAATTTTTCGTTACACACTGTCTCTACTTACAATATTTGATTGTATGCAAACTGTCAAATTGAATTTCATGCTATCCAGATTTCATGCTATAATATTAAGGTAGGCACTTCATCTCATGAAATTTAATTTTGGAATTGTTTGTAAAGTTTATTAAATTAATAATTTCTTCCATTCGTCATTCCATTTTATGGTTTTTCACTCTTTTGATGATTTAGCAATATTGTTTGCTTGAAAAGTTCTTAAAAATGCACCCACTTACATATTTTACTGGAAAGTGACAGCTGGTCTCATGAAATATATCTCAAGAAATATTTCAAGAGGTAAATTTCATGGTATGAACAATTTCATGATATGAGTGGTCTACATTTGAGATATATATCATGAAATTCCATTTGATAGTTGGCATGTAATCAAATGTTGTAAGTGGAGAATGTGTGTTATATAAAGCTACCAAAAATTTAAAAAATTGTGCTTTTGAGCTCTTGAAACTGACAGTACTCTCTTGTTTGAATAAAAATTGAAATCACTCAGATCGACAAAAAAACTTATTGTGAATATTTCTGTTGCTAAAAAAGTTCTTACCAGGTCTGGCAAAAATATGCATGAAAAAATTGATTTTTAGCTCATAAAAGCGTTCGATAAATAAACAAAATACGATCTAAAATTTGCTTAATCAACGAAAAGTTTTAATTAAATTTTAAAATTTTATTCAATAATATTGGTTTACAGAGCTATTTAAAAAACAGTGTAAGCAAAACTTGGAGGTTATTTCGCTGCAAGTTTTCGGATTTTTTATTTAACCAAATTGAGCAAATTTTTTTGAGCTATATATAAAATATGTGGTTAAACCACCTTCATTTTTAAAATAGCGGTTTATCTCGAGAACCAGAGTCAATTCAAACAATATGAATTATAGGATAAGAACGTCATTATCCCATGCATCTAAATGGACTCCAGAAAGTTACGTCACCAGAAAGTATGAAGAATAAATCAAAAATTACCTGGAGATTCAATATGAGATTCTTTTTCTATCGGCATTTCAACCACCAAAATTAAATCAAGTTTTTGAAACGATTTGTTTTCCACGTTAATGTAAAATAATGTCATCATATGCGAAAAAATATAAATGCTTTCATACAATCATTCTCAAACTCATTTTCCAAAAATTTATAAAATGAAGAATTTTTTATATTACGTGTTAGGTTCTCGTCATGGGTTCTTCTTAAGTCTCGCTTAAATCCATTTTTAAATCTTAAAATAATGTCATCATATGCGAAAAAATATAAATGCTTTCATACAATCATTCTCAAACTCATTTTCCAAAAATTTATAAAATGAAGAATTTTTTATATTACGTGTTAGGTTCTCGTCATGGGTTCTTCTTAAGTCTCGCTTAAATCCATTTTTAAATCTTAGTCATAGACTGTCGATAATTTTTAAAATTCCAATTTGTGTTGCTTATCACATGTTGATAGGACAAATAAGTTTCTTATACTTTTCCTTTTATACTTAACAAAATATTAAACAAAAATTTTACCCAAATTCTCCTTACTATAGGATTTGTATCTTGAAATAAAATTCGAAATGGTTGCTGAATTTTTGGAGTGGATCAAAACTTTTGGATCTTGATTGGATTTAAAAAACTAACTTTTTTGTCTTTTTCCAGTACTTCAAATATATATAGAAAAAAAATTAAATCAATGGTTCAAATCTTTCAATATAACTATTGATATGGAAAATAAATTTTCACAAAATGTAAACAAAAAAATTTTAAATAAAATTATTTTATGTTCAAGAACGTATTGCAGAGTGAAATAAACATTTTTCTTTCATCTCATACTATTATATAACAGCACTTGAAGCTGTTTGGCGTGAAATGTATAAAACAAAAAATTAACTTAATCAGACAACGGGAAAATGGTAAAAATTCAATCACATAATTCCAAAATCATATATGATTAAACATTTTCTGAAAAGTTTATATATAAGACCTTGAAAATTTCCAAAATCCCTTTTTTGCGATAGAATTCGAAATGGTTGCTGAATTTTTGGAGTGGATCAAAACTTTTGGATCTTGATTGGATTTAAAATAACTAACTTTTTTGTCTTTTTCCAGTACTTCAAATACATATAGAAAAAAAAATTAAATCAATGGTTCAAATCTTTCAATATAACTATTGATATGGAAAATAAATTTTCACAAAATGTAAACAAAAAAATTTTAAATAAAATTATTTTATGTTCAAGAACGTATTGCAGAGTGAAATAAACATTTTTCTTTCATCTCATACTATTATATAACAGCACTTGAAGCTGTTTGGCGTGAAATGTATAAAACAAAAAATTAACTTAATCAGACAACGGGAAAATGGTAAAAATTCAATCACATAATTTCAAAATCATATATGATTAAAAATTTTCTGAAAAGTTTATATATAAGACCTTGAAAATTTCCAAAATCCCTTTTTTGCGATAGAATTCGAAATGGTTGCTGAATTTTTGGAGTGGATCAAAACTTTTGGATCTTGATTGGATTTAAAATAACTAACTTTTTTGTCTTTTTCCAGTACTTCAAATACATATAGAAAAAAAAATTAAATCAATGGTTCAAATCTTTCAATATAACTATTGATATGGAAAATAAATTTTCACAAAATGTAAACAAAAAAATTTTAAATAAAATTATTTTATGTTCAAGAACGTATTGCAGAGTGAAATAAACATTTTTCTTTCATCTCATACTATTATATAACAGCACTTGAAGCTGTTTGGTGTGAAATGTATAAAACAAAAAATTAACTTAATCAGACAACGGGAAAATGGTAAAAATTCAATCACATAATTCCAAAATCATATATGATTAAACATTTTCTGAAAAGTTTATATATAAGACCTTGAAAATTTCCAAAATCCCTTTTTTGCGATAGAAATTGTCATAGAAGATTTTCAATGCTCGAAATTGTTTTCTTCTTAGCGCTGGGTGGAAGTATTTAATTTTATGACAGCCGAAAATTGTAAATGAAACGAAATCGCTAGTTTAATTGAGTACATTTTTTGCTTGCCAGGAACGACAGCATCGGTGGAGCGAGTTTTTTTCTGAAATCAACTAGTCTTCTACAAACAAGAAAACCCTATTGCAAATCCACACATTAAAACCCTTTCTTATGGTTAAATGTAATGCTCAGTACATTTGCGTTGAATTTTATAAATTTCGAAAAACACAGCCAGAATTGTTCAATCAACAAAAAATGTACACAAATTATCACAAATTTTTACAGCAAAAAATGTTGTATATAAATTATTTATTATTAGCTGCGTTTCTTTCGCCTTAATATAATCGCGATAATAAATTTTCTCAAAGGAACGGCAAGAAAAACGACTCGTAGAGGGCACTACCGTTGCATTCAAAATTAAATTCAAACAAACAATCATGATACAATAACTATTAGGTGTCATGAGAACGTGAGTCGTTGAAAACTGTTGTGAACTGTTATAGTAGCGATACCTTAGTGAACGATGTTTTTCTCTGAATGTGTTTTACTCTAAACGTCAGAAAAATTGTAAATTATTTAATTTAATTATTAATTTTATGCAGTTATATAAATAATTGAAGTGCAATTGTTGGCTCCGCTAAATGCGTCCAATGTGTGCGACACACGCGGTTTGTTTTTGTTTTTTTTTTTTTGTTAGGTAGCTGTCATGGCTACCTAATAGTCATTGTATCAAATAAATAATTAAAAAAATGAAATTACAGCTCATAAAAAATACAGGTGCGGCACCTGTTTCAAATTTTTTAAAGGCTATATCAAAGTTTTATAAGGATAGCAAAAATAATCCCATTTTTTATAGGATTATTATTTTTGTTTTTGCTTTGCATGTAAAAAAAAAAATAATCTGGATTATTATGAAGCGAATGGAACGCAGCTATTATATTGACTGAATTATAAGTTTTTATTCTTAGTAATATATTTTTGTATACATTAAGGCGAATTTACACGATTCTCTCTCATTGTTCACTTCGGATGAATCATCTGATTTGAAAAATGTGAATTGAGTTTCATCTTTAAAATTAAGATGATTTTCATTCACCTTGAACAATGAAAGAAGTAGAAGATCTTCCTACTTTTGATGAAAGTGAAAGCAAATCGAGCTGATGTATTATTCGTACTGAAACACAATTGAAAGGTGTTAACATAAATTTAAGCAAAAAGTTCATATTTTTTATTTATTTGCTGAACATCAATCATACTGCTCCATATTTTCCAAATTTGGATTGCTGGATTTGTTTGAACGGCTTTTATTTATTTAATTTTTAAACGTCAATAAAATAAATCAGCCAACAAATATATTTTGCCATTCAACACAAATTTACTCTTTGAATAATGTAAATTAAAAATGGATTCACTGTCATCGTTCAACGTTCACTATAATCGTTTTGATCGTATAATCGTGAATGTAAATTCACCTTTACACTGTTAAATTATTTGTAATCAATAGACCGAAATAAACAAATAAAAGACACATGCAAAAAATACGATTCGGATATAAATGCTGATGTCGAGGTCAATGAAAACGTGTTTACTATATATTAAAAGCCATTTGCATTAATTTTTTATTGATTATTCCATCAATTTAATTTTTTTAATAAAAATCACATGGGCAATTCACAGTTCATTGTTATGTTTTAATATATTAATATTTTAATGTACTAATTCTTTACAACTGTGAGCACAACTAAAGTGAAAAGTGTTGATTTGTAATTTCAAAACAGCGCTGGAATCTTTAATATGCAGGTCAGATATTTTAGATTCTAGTAAAAGTTAAATAACTCAAGTTAATATTTAGTTTTATTGAAAACTTCACCAAAATTATTTACCAGACAACTCTTTTTTATTCACGTAAAACAGCTGTTCACGAAATAATACATTAACACTCTACAAAAGCATGCCTTAGGGCATGTACAAAATTAGCAACATTTAACACACCGGTTTAATTTGTGCTTACATGCAAAACAAAAACAAAAAATTAACAGGCAAAATAGCACATTTCAGAATTAATTAGCATGAACTGTGAATTGCCCAACATTAAAAATCATTCCTTATATATCTTTTTTGGCATAAGTGCAGTTTACAGCCCACGCGTTAATTTCAGTATTTTTATTAAACGTATATGGGTCTCTTAAGTCCAAAAATGCCAAAATAAAATGTCGGTCTCAAATGGTTTAGGAGATAAAATTCGCCAAAGTTCTATAATTCAGTGCAAAGTTTGTGTGGAAGCTTATGTAACCTGTAAAATTATAATACCTAAATTTAACACGAAAACCACTGCTTAAAATTACCGCGAAAAATACAAGAACTGTAACCCTCTTAGATTGCTGTTCTTTATTTTGGTACATTTTAAGAGAATTTAAAAGACAAGAAAAAGTGTTATTAAAAATCGCCGCGATTTTTAATAACAATTTTTCGACTGCGGCGCTTTTTTTTAACCATCGTTTATTTAAAAGTTCCTAAATATTTCAAAAATTCTTATTAAAATAATAATATTCAATGGCTTTTATAACTTACTCTGTACATGTTTTAAAAATTTCTCAAAACTTAGTCGTTCATGTAACTATTTAACTTTTTTCGTAAATACTCCTCCATCATATGTACCTTATATGCTTTAGTTACACCTTATTTACTTAGTAAATATTTGCAAAATTGTATTAATTTTATCAAGTTATTTAAAAATCACAAACATCGCCATCGGCACCAATGAAAACATTTTGGTCAATATTTTAGTTTTTCTCTTTCGGAGCCTTCATGTTTTCATAATCTTCCAATGGTAATTTTTTCGCACTTATATGAATTTTATCTGTCTAATACATTTTTAGAACTTCAATTATGCATAAAAAGTAAAAAGTTTTTTGTATACGGAAAAAAGTCACTTTTTAAAAATTTCACTATTTTTATCTCTTAAACCACTTGAGATTAAGGGGCTCTAAATACACAATTTTACTTGTCTTATGCATTCTTAGAACTTCACTTATGCCTGAAAAGTAAAGATTTTTGTATACGGAAAAAGCCACTTATTTCAAACTTTAACGTTTTTTATCTCCTAAGCCACTTGAGACCGACCTTTTTTGCAGATTTGGATTAAGGGGCTCTAAATACACATTTTGAAAAAAGGGGCGTGGGCTGTAAAGTGCAATTATTCCTCCTTTTTTTAAATATCAACACAACACCTCACAATTTAAGTAAATTTTCCTTGTTTTTTGTTCGAAATAAGATAAAGGCATTACTCGCCGTCTCGACAAGCAATAATCCATTGCTTAAAATCTGTCAACCAACATATATTGCCAATGGAAACCGCTCAGTTGCCATAGTTGGAAATACATGGCATGCAATATTGTATGCCATAAATGAGCTGTAAATTGTAGCCATAAATTGTAGGCAATGAGCTGTACTTTTTCTTGTTTGGCATTCATTTTGCATTTTCTTCAATATTTTAAGTTTGTATATCTTAAAAATAGAGTGGCGCGCAAAATAAATTTATAATATAATTAATTTTTTGAGTCAGTTTGGCGACCTCAGTTTAATATTTATTCAAGTCCTCGGGCTCAAGGTCTTATTTATAATAATAATTATAAATTATTAAAAACTTTTAACGCTGTTTTTTATTAATTTATTGTGTTTCCACAATACAAAGTTGTTTTTATATATTTTAAAAATAATTGGACCTGTAGCCTGAATATATTAAATAATGCCACATAAAATTATATGTTCATAACATAACAAAAAAAAAACACATCCGTGCAATATTGCTATCGCTTGGGAGATGCAATGGAATTTGATAGATGGTAAGCAATTGATTATTGCCTATCGATACGCAGGGTTAAGTATAAATAAATTAATTCATTAATTAAAAGTTCTTTAGTAAAAATATTCGGGGTATTCACGATTCAGCGCACTTGTCCGTGCAGTTGAGGACTTGTGCTCTTTACAAAAACTAAATACTGTACTTGTACTTGTACTTGTGCATAACTGTACTTGTGCACATTGAAAATTTTGACAGCTTTGAAAAAAGTAATAGTGGTGTGTTCATGAAAACCTAAGTGCACAACTGCACAAGTCATCAGGTCCTAAACTGCACTGGCAAGTGCACTGAAGTGTGAATATCCCGATTATTTTATTACAATCAGGAATGTAGTCAATGCTATTAAACACAGCTAGAAAATAGTTTTCGAATTCGAATATAAAAAGATAAAAACTGATAAAAAGTCTGATCTGGCAGTGCTGTCAGCTGTTGAATATAAAATTTTGCATTTATTGACTGTTGCAAATTCAATGCGTAAACAAATAAAAATCACTTCGTTAGATTTTAACTAATTCAATTAAAACTGACAACATATCTTTAAAATGTTTCCATTAAGTTCGCAAAAAAAGTTTTGGACGTTTTCCAATGATCTGCAGCTCAATGAATTGCGCACGGAACAAAATAAAAAATTCATAGAGGCACATGGAGCAACAATGAGTGTGAGTATTGATCGCCCAATTGGAAAATATTTGATCTCGTAATATTTCAACAATAGCCTGAGCAACGTGATGTATTCTTTCTAACGCCGGCTGAGGAGCGGCTGCTGCTGAAGCAATACGAACTTACCTTGAAAGATTTTTGTCGGCGTTTCGAGCCGCCAATGCCGAAGTGCATAGTTGGAACAGCTTTTCACTACTTCAAACGTTTCTACTTGAACAACACACCAATGGATTTTCATCCCAAGGAAATATTGTAAGCGTGCTTGGTTGCAAGATGGTAGAACACTTTAAACAAGTATTGTTTCAGAGCCACCTGCGTATATCTCTCTTGCAAAGTGGAGGAATTCAATGTTTCTATTGGCCAGTTTGTAAGCAACATTAAAGGCGACCGTATCAAAGCCATGGACATTATACTTTCCAATGAGCTTCTGTTGATGCAACAATTAAATTACTATCTTACAATACACAATCCTTTTCGTCCTATCGAAGGCTTCCTCATTGATATCAAGGTATTTTTTCTAGTTGATGCATGCATGTTTCATTGCAAAATTATATTATTTCGTATATACTTGGTCTCAGACACGCTGCTCTATGCCAAGTCCTGAAAGACTGCGTCCACACATCGATGAATTTATAGAGAAAACATTTCTAACCGACGCATGTCTACTGTATGCACCATCGCAAATTGCTTTGGCCGCAGTTCTACACGCAGCTAGCAAAGAGCAGGAAAATCTAGATAGCTATGTTACAGAGAGCTTGTTTCATGCAGCGCGTGACAAGCTGCCGGTGTTAATTGAAGCTGTGCGAAGTAATAAAACAAACTGAATTTTTCAATTAAACTTTATTTGATAAATTTTTTGTTTTCTGTTTTTTAGAAATACGACTGATGGTCAAATCGCTCGATGTACCTGCCAAGGACAAGGTAAAGTTAATAGAGAAAAAGCTGGAAAAGTGCAGAAATCAGGAAAACAATCCCGATAGCCAAATGTTGGTTTACAAATAAGTTGAGTTTTTATACGAAATTGATTTCATTTCTAATGTATTTGCAGTTACAAAGAACGAATGCGCAAAATGCTTTGTGATGATGATTTGGAAATATTAAATTCTTCCTATCATGTAGCAGATTCCAGTGCAGATTTGTCATTGCTGAATATGAGTCAATAAAGTCTTTGCTTTCTGGAAGCTAAGCAGAGTATTTGAAATGTAAGAATATGGTCATATAGAAAAATATAAATAAAAAATGCAAATTCATAAATTGAATAAGAACAGAAAAAAAAGACTAACATTTTTAAAGTTTTTTGTCCAGCACTCACCTTTCACAACCATCATTTGGATTAAAAAAAAAAAAAAAATTAAAACTACAAAATAGTTGTTTTTTCATAAATCATTATAATATTTTTGTATATCCACTGATACATTATCATATATTATTTTTTTATTAAATCGTAAGACAGTTTTTGTTTCTTTGTTTTCAACATTTAACATTTCTATTGTAGTTATTTATGTTAAAATAATGAAACATTTTACATTTTCAAATGGTTTCAAACATTTGCTTTTGCTTATGTTGTTTAATATTTTTGTCAACGGTTAAATCTGTTACAATCTCATCTTTATTCATTATGTGCTTCTTTAAAGAATTAAGACATTCAGTTTTTGTTTATGTTTTCTCAACAATGTCATGCAGGATATATTCGTTTTATAAAGCTTTTAGTAGGGAGAAATTTCAAATTGTTTTTATGTATATAGATATATAAATGTATTTGTTTTTAATACATAATTTATGTAAGCAAGAGCGATCGCAAGTTAGTCTGCTTGAGATGATATCAGCTCAACAAAGCTTGAGTTAAAAGTGCAAATTGGCATAATTGTCTTTCAACTTTTAAATGCTTGCCAAGCATTTAAATAATTTTAACACTATTTTTTTGATAGCTTACGTTTTAAAGTTTCATCAAACTGCTAAATAAAAAAGTTATTCATAAGATATGTGATTTGGAGACATTGATGAATTTGATCTGTGATACCAAATTTTATTCCAAAGTTAGTTTAGCAAGCTCTTAGAAATGTAAATGTAGCATAGCTATAAAAAAAAGCTTTAAAGCTCTCCATCATAACTCTAATTTCTGTCATACTAAGCGGTGCTTAACCATAAAAAGCATAATTATATTTGCCACGATTATGTGCAAAGCCTTAAAGCTTTTTTTCTCTTCATATTTATACATAATGCTACTCTATGTTGTCTTAGCAATACACTTAAATATTAGTTAAAAATAATTTTTTTTTAATTATTTAAACAAAAGTTTGCAATACTTAAAAATTTACTTTTGCTTAAGCACTTTAAGCTATATTGTAGTGAATTTGATTTGAAAAAAGCTTGTCGTTTTTGGATTTCTGCTTGAAACATATAAATTAGAGAAAATATCTGGTTGATTTGTTTTGTGTTTGGTTTAGCTGCTGTTAACATCGATGCTTAGAAGAGCGTTTAAGACAATGGCTGTTGTTCTTGCGGAAGCTTTCTGCTAGTTGAAGCTTTTGCATTTTGTCTGCTTTTTGCGTCACTGGTGATGATAACTCTTTGCTTTTTTTTCTTAGTGTCGTTTTAACAATTTTCTTAACAAATCTCTATGTTGTTTATGCAAACCTCGTTTCGGTTTAAGAAACGCTTTTTTCATAAAGAACACAGATGGGCATATATTGGTTTGTGTGTGTGTTTTTTATTATTTTTTCTCTTTGGTTTGTCCAATTTTCCCAATGGTGTGCTTTTAAAATGTAGCTAGAGCTTTTGACAATTTGTCATTAAGTTGCTTTTGCTGCACATGGTTGCGATGGTGGTACATGATGAAAAAATTTGAATCAGACCAGTGGTATCGTATGTGAAAAAGCACTTTTCTGTATAATATTTTGGTAAACATTTTCGTTTCTTTGAGTGCATTTCTCAAACATAAAAATGGGCGCATAACTATTTTCGCAATACTAAAAGCACATTTCTGATTCTCAGTCAGAATAAAGCTTTGAAGCTTTTGAAAATATTTGCGCCATTTTTCGTTTTAAGAAACGTTTCGTTTTCTGTTTTTTTTTTGGAAATATTTTGAATTGGTTGCGGTGAAATTTTTTTATTTGTAAATTTTTTTCGCATGATGGAGCTTTAATGATTGATGCAAAATTGCAAAAGATTTGAGTTGAGAGAGAGAGTGAGCGACAAGTGTGAAGAATTGAGTGCAAATGAAATAAAATGTGTGCAAGATATGAAAATTTCAACTAAAACAACTACGTCGAAAGAACGTTTTCAAATAAATAAGTAGTGATGAACGAAAAAAATTTTAATAAAATTTTCATCAACATCAACGCATCATTTAAGATTATTAAAATATTTAGTGCTTTTTGTATTGTGAGGAATCTATGGTTAGTTTTTCTAATAAATTTATTTCGCTGTTTGTCTTTTTACGTGTTTTTAAGTTAAGTTAAGTTAAGTTTATCATCATCATCATTATTGAGTGTAAAGTTTTTTTTAACAAATACAAGAAATTCTCAATGAATTTCTTTTGCAGCTCAAATACTTCTCGTTTAGCAAGTTTTTATTTTTTCAAAGCCAATTTTCATCTACTTTTTATTAGCATTACTTAAAAATCGCGACCTAACTTTAGTAAAAATTTACTTTTTCGTTTTGTTTTTTTTTCTCACTTATGTTCTAGAATGAAAATGGTGAAACGTAGTAGTAAATAGTAACAGATCGTAGTAAAGAGTAAGAAGAAATTTTTAAAAATATTATTATTATTAGAGTGGGAAGACTAAATGATTTATCCAAAGTATGTTAATATGTAGAAAAAAAGAGTTATATTTTGAGTATATGTTTGGCGTTATGTCAGTGTGCTAAGGCAAAAATAAATGGTTATTAGAAATTAGTAAAAAATGCTTAATTTAAAAAAAATAAGTACTAACATTTAAGATATTCTGACTAAATAACAAAGAAGAAGTTGAAAGAAGAATAACTATTTGAAGTTCTTAGCTAAAAGTGTGGTAAATTTTTTACAGTGTTTGTTTTGTTTTTGTGTCAGCGTTTTGAAGTAACGTTGTTTGCAAATTCTTCTCCATTCTTGCCTTAAGTTTAATTTATCTGCATATTTATTAAACCTTTGCACGGATACACTCGTTTCTGCCACAACAATGTAAATACATTCAGTGACAAGTTCAGTAGTTCACAACACCATAGAGAAAATATTTTCTGCCAAAATATATTTAAACTAAAAAAGTTTTAAAAAGATGCTAATTGTCCTTTAATATGTATATTTTAATAATATTTATCTAAAATAATAAATAAAGTTTTTAAAGAAATTTAAAGTATTTAAAGTATTGGTAGTAAATAATACATTATATACCACTGTGGGCAAAAAGTAAGGTGCATTTTTAATTTCATACTAACCGTTTCAAGCAGACTGTTACCGACATCTGTGCTAAATTTCATGTCAATAGGGGTATTCACGATGTGGTGTATATGCGATAAATTTTTACAAAATTTACAATTTTTTACAAACTTATTGTGAACGAACCTTCCCTAAAGCATTGTATTTTTTAAAATCAGCAGATCTTTTATATTCTTTTGTTTAAGAAATATTAACTTAAATCATAATTAAACTAAAGGAAATCATACAAGAAATTGAAACGAAACACTAAATTATATTAATTTTTATTAAATAAACTCACAGCGTTGCCGGTAGCTTTCTCCATGCTGAGTAGAAATACTTTTGCCATCAGCTGATCTAATGCACAACGCAATTTACAAAGAATATAATAGGGTTACATCGTCGTATTATTGCCACAGGGTTGTATTTTGAATTCAGTACATTTTGTTTTTGCAATTTTTCAAAATTTACTACAAATATCAAATTTATCAAAAATACACAATTTAAAGGAAAATACACCACATTGTGAATACCCCTAATGTCATCATTGTCGAGTAAAAGTCGAGTTAAGTTCAAGCTGAGAGAGTAAAATGAAATTTGAGAATAGTCTCAAAAGTACGGAAACGACTTCAAGCCAGTGGTGCCAACTACACGGAAAATTACGAATTTCTACGGATATTCAAGCCTTGCACAGATAAACGGACAACAGCGTCAAAATAAGGTAAATCTACGGATTTTTAAGAATTGCCTACAGAATTTTCGTAGATTTCGCTTTTTTTCACCAAATTATGTGTCAAAACTAATATGAATCGTAAAAATAAATGTCCTTATCACTCAATAATATGTTACCTTAACTTGTTAAAATTTTGCTCTTATCAACACTGGCAAATAAGAAATATGTGCAGCCCTGAAAGTTGCACACGTAATACGCATTTTCCACACAGCAAGTTTTTTTGCCAGCAAGTCGAAAATACAAAGGAGAGAAGAGCACAGCATCAAAGAAAGAACAGCACGGAAGAAAAACTTGCCACTACCAAAGAAGTAAAATATAAGGAAATGGTGTTGCTAACACACACACTGTACGTGAACTGTCGCACCATTCGTAAATTGTGCGAGCGAGAAAGAGAGTGTTTTTTGACATTTTTGAGAACCCTGGCATCTGATTGGAAGACTCCTCAGCAAAATAGTTGAAAATAATTCAATTTTAAGCATTTTTCACTGCTTAAAAAGCAACAAAATTAAAGAAAAAAAACCACTAAAACAAATGCAATATGAGTTGTGCGGTTAAGAACTGTAAAAGTTCCAGAAAACTTAAAAACAATGCGCATTCGTTCCACAGGTAAATATGTCCATACGGTTTAAATTCTTTTAACAAAAGTGCTTTATTTAGTTTCTAACGATATTTTTTTAACTTATTTGTGTTAGAAATGTATATATTTCTTATTAAAAATGGTTTAAAAATGCAATTTAGACCCCGTTGATTTTCCGCCAGTTTGATCAAACCACATCTGTCAAAACACAAACACTGCTTCAGGGGCGCAGTCATTTTTCGCAGTTGAATACATGTTTGGGGCGCTCTTGTTTTCAGCATAGTGAATCAGATTTAGTACCTGTTCGTTAAATTTTTCTGATTTTTACACAACAACTAAGCAGAAACACCCAAAAAAATAAGGATTTTAAAAAATTAACCTAATTTAATTTGTAATTAAAGTTGAAGTTTAGAATTTATAGGTCTTCATATATAAAAAAATTACCTAAAAATCTAGCAGTTTTTCTAGTTTTTCATCAAAACTAGGCTTTATGGGTATTCAAACAAAGGTAATGTGCGTATCTATTCAACGAGGTGTCAAATTTAGAATTCCATAAGAATTTATTAAGATATAATTTTTTATAATTAGAATTTGTCTGAAAGACTAGTGGTTTCTCTTTTACGAAAGCAATACATTAAAAAGATAATTATTAAAAAGATAACTACATTCAGAACTGTTGTAGACAAAGAAGCCTGTGTGGTACTTACTGAGGTTTGTAAACCCTAAGCAGCATCCGAAGGCCTCCTTTTGATACATTTATTTTTTTTTTATTAAATTTGGAAAAACCTCGCAATTTTTAGTAAAAAAAGGGTTGTATCTTAAGCGCATGTATTTTTATGTTTGATATCTTGTTGAATAGATACTTGTATTATCTCTCTTTTGATACCCATAAAGTTTAGTTTTGTTGGAAAACTTAAAAAATCAGCTACATTTTTAGTCCACTTTTTCCAACGTTGGATGTCTATAACTTCTAAGCCAATTGCGTGGATCAAAATTTTTTTAAATAATTAGAGTTGTTGCTATTCTTGAAATGTTTCTTAAATTTTAATGCCTAAGAACAAACTTTAACAGTATGGGCCTTCTTTTACGATACAACCGAATACGGCCCTTTGTGATTGTTTCTGTATTTGTGTAAACCAACACCAATATAGAAAATACCACACTTTTCTGCTATTACACCACTTCCTTATATTTTACTTCTTTGGCCACTACAGACTTGCTGGCAAGAAAAATGTCCGACCAAAATAGACGAAACGAGACGATTGCAACTTGCCGAATAGGGCTGTTCACATTTCAAACCGCTCTTCAAATCATTTCTGAAATCGTTTGACCACAAAAGTGTTCAGACTCATCAAATTTTATGTTAGATTTCATATTATCTTGAACACCGAAGAAAGCACATCGCTATGACGGAAAATTTTTAATAGCACTTGTTATTAAAATCGTATTGGAAGAAGAAGAAATTATATTATGAATTATTACAAATTATTTGCTACAGTTATTTATTATTATTTTGTTATTATTTTCTTCCGATCCCTCTTTTGCCGCGATGTGCTCAGGTTGAAAACTTTTTGAACTGACAAAATCGTACTACACAATTTGACGAGTGTTCACACTGGTCAAATCATTCGTCAAATCAGCAGACAAATCAAAAAATTTTGATTTTCATTCACTCGTGATCGTGACTCGTCAAATCGCCATCAAATCCATACAAATTCTGTTGGTCAAATCATTTGTTGATCGTTTTGATGAGCGATTTGAAATGCAAACAGCCCTAATGTCTACAATCGTTTTGTCTGTTTTGACATTAGCGGGGTTCACATGATCCTACATATTGTCACGCCTGGTGTGATGGCCTTGAATGTGAAACATTTCAAATTCAAGACAACATGTATCGACTGACTGTATCGAGCGTTCAAACGGTCAAATACGAGGCTTATCCTTCAATGCGTGACAACATGTAGGACCATGTGAACCCCGCTTTTTAACCCAAAATGAAACGATTTGCTCAACTCGTCTGAAACAGCTGATCAATTTTATCAATTGATGTGCAATTATAATTTTGTTAATCATTAAACAAAAATTTGTGAACTATGAGTGAATAAAATGTCTCCCACTTTGAACAGCTGTTGCCGAGTTGAGACGGTAAAAGCTCGGTTCTTACGGAACAAAATGTTTTGTGAAACAGTTTCGTTCAGTTTCGATGAGTTGACGTGTGTCTATTTTGGACAGCAGCATTGAATTCTATTTAAGCGAATATTTTCGTCTTCACTCGTTATGTAGCGAGTCGTCTATTTTGGTTAGGACTTTTGCAATGATTAAATTGTCATTCGGTTTGTCAAGCTTGAAATGATAAAAAGTGCATAAATGCAAGATATCTATACATTTTTTAAAATTGAATTAACGTTTAACTTTTAGTTCTTTGACGTTGTTTCTAACTTTTTATAAGTTTAATACAATTTTTTTAAAAAATATATAGCGCTAGTAGCAACAAAGCTAAGAGGTGTTTGAAGTGTTATGCTAAAAAAAAGAAAAACTCGACAAATGATTTTTATTTTTGACCTCTTAATACTGCCAGCACATATACAAAGAGCATACAAATTTAACACCAGGTGCGAAATAAGCGACCCCTGCCTGCACATTATCAAAGAATATAAAGCAAAAAACACATTTGTATGGTCCACCCTAGTTTCAAAAAACTTCTCGAAATTCTAACATCAGATTCGAATTCAGTGCCTAGCGCATCTACAAAGAGTTAAAAAAAAAACACATTTTTAGGGTCCACCATAGTGACAAAAAACTTTTTTTATATCTAAAATAAGATTCGAAATTGGCGATCTCTTAGGTAAGGTTAGGTTAAGGTGGCGGCAGGTCTTTAGATAAGCCCACTTAGACCATACTTTAGGTCCGTTGTGATACCACAGAATGGAAGAAGTAATCAAGTGAAACTTTTGTTTAGGATGTTTTTAATGTGGCAGAAGCTGTAGGAACAAGTGATATTAAATCTGAGGCAAGTGTTATGCCTTGACCTCAGTCAAATCAAGTTACTAAGCGTTTGTCTTCACAAAATTTTTCTACTACCACCAAATACAACTTTTGATGTGTTTTTAAGTTCCTTTGATTAGGAATAAGGAAAGAAAGGTTATGGCGAAGAACCATGGCCCAGCCAAGATTCCAACCTGGGACCCCTGAGCAATAGTCAAGCTATCACTAGACTGTCAAGGCTGCCCTCTTAATACTGCCAGCAAATACAGAAAGAGTATAAAACAAAAAACACATTTTTAGGGTCCACCCTAGTGCATTTTTTTAAAAAATTCTAAAATTAGATTCCAAATCAGAAACCAAGCGCATATACGAAGAGTATTAAAAAAAATTTGTAGGGTCCAGCCTGGTGCAAAATTTTTTTAAAATTATATATATAAATTTATTAAAATTAAATGTCAGATTCCAAGTCAGCGACCAAGCGCATGTCCGAAGAGTATTAACCCAAAACACCCTGTCGTTGCCATATGGCAACGCAAACACAAACACTTAAAATGTGCTTATTTTAGTTTAAACCATTTTATATTTGCGTTAACAGGTCATTCTGAAAATTAAAAAAAAATTTACTCAATTTGATTCGGGTTAAACAAAAAAACACATTTTTAGGGTCCACCCTAGTGTAATTTTTTTTTTAAAATTCTAACATCAGATTCAAAATCAGCGATCAAGCGCATATACGAAGAGCATAAGACAAAAAACACATTTTTAGGATCCACTCTAGTGTCAAAAAGCTATTTGAAATTCTGACATTTAAGAATCTTAAAACCCTAAAGAATGTTTTGCTGTTGTGCACATAAAATTCGAGTCATGAATTTATGCTACATTCATATTTTCCGATTCATTCATTCATTCGATTCGTTTTCCGATTGGTTGGGATTTGTTTGTCCAACTATGCTAGGCTGAACCGTTATGTTTGATTTATTCGCAACGAATATAACAAACATATCTGTCACTCGTTTCCGAACGAATGACTTGAAACTCGGTTTGAGACTACACGTGCAGAGGTTTAATATTTATATCAGTGTTTTTTTTTTTTTTTTTTTTTTTTTTTAATATTTAAAGTTACTCCGAAAGCTAGGCTTCCCTAGCTCAAGAAGAATCCTCACTGAAGAGGAAATTATTTGGCCAAATCTTAGATTTATAACGCCATCACAAATTACGAATCTTTTTGATTCTATTGAAAACTGTACTTTAATTGTGTCAGTCGCATCAGCGGATGGACCACAAACACAATTACCGTTGGCTAGTCGCGCTTCACGACCTCGGCGATGAAACGACGCGAGTCGAATGATATCAGTGTTTTTATAATAATATTTGAATAGAAAAATACACAAAAAAGACACAAAGCTTTTCCTCAGTTTGATGACACACGTGCTTTAGTGCTTTTTGAGTAATACAGTGTTTTAAAATCATTTGCTTTAGTTTTAGAAAGCAGCAAGCTGAAAGTGTGCAGAGAGCTTTTGTTTTGCTTTACTCCTGAGCTGTAATAAGTTTGCCCTAAAAAACTTACCTTGATTGCTTTTTTTTTAAATTGACTTGGTAAATAATAAAAAATTGTATAAAATGTTTGTCAAACGTCTGGGTAGAATGAAGTGTCTCGAGCTCAACTGCAGAAGCTCTCAAGTACGGATTGTTTGGTTTGAACTGGTCCTGGTCTATATCGAATAAACATATTGGACGGAATTTCAAAAGCTTTTAAGCCAGATTTGTATGAGAAAAGAAAGAAAGAAAGGAAAGCTGTTTTTTCTCTTCATTACTACTGAAACGAGAAAATGCACCTACAAGCCAAATAAATTTATAAAATAACTTAGTTTTTTACCAAAATTTAAATTTTATTTTCAAAATAAAAAAGATTTGCCAATTTGAAGCTTAATTCTACTAAACAAAAAGTCCTTGAAATAAAAAAAAAAGAAATAACTAATCTATTTTAAATTCTAAATATAATACTTAATCTTAAGGATTACGCATGTACTATTTTTATAGAGTAAAGAGCAAGTATTAGAATATAAGTATGTATGTATGTATGCATTAAGTATAAAAGTAAATGTTCGCCTTTACCTTATTATCACTTTGAACATCGTCACCAGCGATCGCAGATTCAATATTTAATGATATGATGCCAATTTTAGTAATTTTCTATGGTGTTGTAAAAATCTTAACAATTTAATAAAATTTGGAACGAAATCGTAAAATTATATGGTTTGTATGTAAAAAATTAAACAAAAAAATATTACAAGAGCATAGATTATGTACAAAATTGTTTTATCTTTGATGATATTTTGAGTCAAATGAGCAATTATAAGATCATTTCGATTGAAGTCCTTAGAAGCTTAACCTATTTAATATAAAACTAAGAATTCATTTTGCTACTTAAGTGTCTGTGTTAGCTTAAAGAAAGAAGTCAGCCACAAACCATAATTCATGAGTTTATTTCTGCACTCAGTCACTATAGCTTGCTGATTTCCTTCCTCTGATTGAGTGATATTAAGAGATACTTAAGGCATTTACAAAAGAAAAGTTGGAAGAATCATTCAAGAAATAACTTAACACTACAGATCAAAGTTAGAAAATTCTCTATAAATTCTTTAAATTGATAACATAGTTTAATGGTGCAACAATTGCTATCATTCATATTAGTTCATATAACTAGGATTATTCAAACGCTTTTACTATAAACATGCTTTTGAACAACATGCAGAATGCTTTTTTTGTAAAGTTCTTATTGTAACAGCGAGCTTTTCTGTATAACTTGTTAGCTTGTTTGTTTGAATCTCTGTTAATGTATGCAATTTTTAACATTCTGTGAAATATTAACAGATAATCTTTTTTTTTAGTGTTGTGATTCGATTATTATGAATTACATATAAATATATAAATCAATTAAATAAGTAGGTATAACTAAAAATTTCAACTAAATGTAAGAATTTACAATTTTATGCTAGTAACATTAAATCAATCAAGAATTCATTTCATAATATAAATTAGAAAAACAATAAATCTTTCTGCATAGCAAAGAAACAAAAATAGAAAAATAGTTTGTTTTAAAACAGAAGGTTTGGTTTTTGTTTTAATTAAAAAAAAAAGAAGAAATTAAAATTTGGACTTTTTATCTGCGTGTGTATTGTGGTAAAAGTTGTTGTTGTTGTTGTTGTGGTTGTTGTTGTTCTGGTTGGATTAGTAGTTGTAGAAAACGAGATTGTATTTGATTGAATAGCAAGAGTATCAATGAGATAGAAACAATGAAATGGTAACCATTCGATAATAAATTTTTACTAGAATTGCACATATCTTCCTCACAAAAGCACATATGTCCATTGCCTGAACTTTCCATCATGCACACATGATCGACCATAAATAAATTTATTTGTAATTGTGACGTACACATTCGTCGTACGACTTCGTAGGCTGCAAAAAAGAGTGAAAAATATTTCTAAAGTTAAAATAGTAATCAAAATTATTCTGTTACATGTGTATGTAAATGTTTTTTATAAATGACAATAAGTTTCAATTTAGTCATGTGAGTTTTTTTCAAAATTGACTAATAGCGTTTTCGTTTCTCGAAAAAAGTTGCATTTTTTCTGCCCTCTTTGTGCCATCTTTGAGAATTCTGAATTTTTTCTACCTTTGAGGTCAACATTTTCGAGAAAAGAACACGATTCAATTTTAGAGGTCAGTACTTTTTTCTCAAGAGGGCAGAATTTCCAAAAAGGGCAGAAAAAATTTAGCATTTTTCGAGAAACGAAAACGCCATAAGTCGGGATTGAAAAATTCTAATACTTAAAAAGTTTTTTATATTTGCGTAGTAATTATGCAGCACTATATTAAGTAAAAACAATGACAACAATCGACCCTAAGGATTTTAAGATATAAGTAAAAATATGTGCTACGTTTCAAAAAACGGAAGAAACTTGGATTACAAAATTTGCAAAACTCTCTGAATTGGACGAAACTTTTTGTATACAACTTTTTTTAGAAGGGTTTGAAATAAGATACAGGGATGTTGTAGAAACCGACAATTGTCAGAATCGATTTGAAATTGACACAGATTTCATCTTGGTGTCATAGAAACCGATTATAGATTTAGAATCTGGTTTAATTTTCGAAATTGGTTTTGTGTTTCTTAATCGATAATCGGTTTCTATGACACCAAAATTAAATCTGTGCCAATTTCAAAATCGATTCTGACAATTGTCGGTTTCCATAACACCCCTGATAAGTTCATTTTCCTAGTGATCAAATTTAAAAATCTTCTCTGGTTTTTTTGTTTATTAGGCTTTTTGATCTGTCGTTTCGTTACTTAAATTTCCACTGTATTTCAATTGGGTAATTAGGTCATTAGGGGGTTTCAGACGACATGTACGACGACAAACTAACAGGAATATTTTGTTGAGCTTTCAAACAATCGTACATGTGCGACGACTTCATTTCATTGCTGCCTCTCAAATAGAACACATCGGCGTAATGGCTAAACAATTTTTTGATGACCTTATGATTTAGCAGTGATTTTTCATATTTAGAGAATTGTTTATCAATTTTAATTAATTATAAACAATTATATAATGTTTCAAACGTTTTTCATATTAATTTTCTCTAATATTTTTTCCGCTTCGTTGCTGTTCACCCGCTGATGCTTTTAATGAAATGAAAAAATGCAGCGAGTCGGACCGACATGCGTTCATAACATCGTACATGTCGGTCCGACCGGCAGAAAAATCAAAAATTTTTGATTTTCGTCCGACATGTCGGTCCGACGGTCTCATTTGCTTTCCAATGATCGTACATGTCGTCGAGCATGCCCAAGTCATCGCACATGTACGATGGTCTGAAAGCCCCTATTAGGGAGTTAAGTAATTATGTGATTTAGTAATTAAAAAACCAATCTAATATATTGTCCTTTCCTTGCCTCAACCATTTTTTCATTATCTCTAGCCAATGACTTCCATTTTTAATAAAACAAAAAGGCTTACGAAACATTTACGAAAAAGAAAAACTACATTTGTGAAACAGTGCAGACGATTTGATCTTCAAGATAAATTAATTTATGTGAAAATTGCTTAAATTAATAAAATTAAAATGTTTCTCTTAGATAATATCATAGAATAATAAGTTTTCAATAAGTTTAAATTTTTTGGTTATGGTAGACTTTTTTCTGGAAATGCTCATATCATACGAGCCTAAGTCCAACATTATATCTGATATATTTCAAGTCCACGATGGTTTTCTTTTATGAATCATCTGTGTTATGTTTTACAACGATATGTTGAAAATAAGTTTAACAATTTTCCAACAAAAAAAATTTAGCGAATTTGCAGAAATGTAAAAATCTTAATTTCCCAAAAATGCTCAATGTGTGACTTAGGCGACTTTGAAAAGTATCGACTCATAAGAAAATCATGCTATTTGGCAAACTTTTTTTCTGCTAGAATGTTTAATATACAATTTATAAATTATGGTCAATGCAATAGAGCGAATCAATTTGTTCGAAACGAAATTTTGATTCCAGGAATCATTGATTTTCGTATTCTACGTTAAATTCTATGAATAAACTCTTAGGAAAATACGGATACGGTGAATTTATTTTCCCCTAAATTTTTTTCAACAATTTGATTATACAGTGACGGACAATACTGTTCACGGAAGTAATGAAATTCACCATTTTGGAAATATTCTTGCTATGTATGTTCTATGTATGTTCTGAAACCCTTTTCTATTTTTAACGATCTTGCAATATAATTACTTGTGATGGATGGCAAACTTTTTCAAAGTAACAGCTCTTTACCATATATGTGACAAGCTTGTGAACAGTACTGTCTACAGATTGACTTTTTCAAAACTCAAAGATATTTTGAGGAAAAAAATATAAAATTCTTAAAATTTTCTTATGTGTATAGTAAAATAAAGAAAACAATTAATTCTTTAAACCATAAAGATTTTAGACATGGAAAAAGGCCAAAACTTAGTTTTGAAGACGACCGCGAGCAAATAAAGAAAATATGTATAATAAAATAAAGAAAACACTTCATTCTTTTAACCATAAAGATTTTAGACATGGGAAAAGACCAAAACTTAGTTTTGAAGACGACCGCGAGCAAAGAAATAAAAGATAGAATATCTTACAGAGAAATTTTAAGAAAACAAAAGGTGATTTTTTAAGCGGTTGGTTTTTGAAAATTGAAAAACAAACAGAAAATTTCCTATAGTGAATGAAATATTTATTTGGAGCGATACATTAATGACTGCCATTTATTTTTTAAGGATTATTTCATGTAAATGTTGCCCGCGGCTACGCCTGAGGTCGTACATACGTAAGCTCCAATTTCGGATTACTTTTTCCAGCATTTCAGCCAGTATTTCACCAATGGCAGCTGTAATGTTGTCTTCCAGGGCTACAATTGTGGCTGGCTTGTCCCTGTACACGAGAAACTTCACTTAGCCCCGCAAAAAAATAGTCTAGTGGGGTCAAATCGGATGATCTAGGCGGCCAATGGACCGACCCAAAACGTGAGATTAATGGCTCACCAAACTCGCTTCTCAATAGGTCTATTGAATCGCCTGCCGTGTGGCATGTGGCACCATGCACCATTGTTGAAACCACATGTCAATCAAGTCCAATTCTTCCATTTTGGACAAAAAAAAGTCTGTAACCAGACATTTTTTCTGAGTGTAAGCATTGATGTTGAAACAGAAGAAAGTAATCTGTCAGATGAAGCTGTCATTGCAATAAAAAAAAAATATTTTAAAGTTTTACATACATAAGTTTTGCGACCAAATTAAGAATTGATTTGCTTTTAAAGACCGTGATTGAATTTTTGTACGGAACATATATTTTGCATCAGTAAGAAGTATGTTTCTGAAGCATGCAAATATACAGGGTGTCCCGTGTAAGAGTGCGAATATTTACGGAGGTGAAAGAGGAGCTAAAATTTAGCAAAAAATCGTATGAGAGGGGGGGGGCCTATTTTCACATCCTTAAGAGTTACGGGGTTAATTGTTATTTCATGACTTTAATTCATACTATTGTTTCTAGCAGAAAAACAAACTCATGGAAAACTTATTTTGAGTTAACTTTATCCTCTTTATCCAACTAAAGTGACTTGCTAAATTCGCACTCTTACACGGTACACCCTGTACATCTATGTATATATTTGTGTGCATATTTCCAGTTGGAAAACGAACCCTGCTATATGTCTGCCGGCAACATGCCTCGGAAAGACAGGAGCATGTTCGCCTCCATACCCGCTTATATCTTTTTTGTATAGGCATGTCCTAGGCCGGCATGTCTGCCAAATGAACTGACGTAGCAGCAATGCAGCATACATCTTATGGTATGGATGCAGAAGTGATACATGTCTGCCAAATGAACTGGCGAAGCAGCAATGCTGCATGCATCTCACGGCATTGATGCTGCATTCATACCATGAGATGCATGCTGCATTGCTGCTACGGCATTTTTTTTTGCCATAATTCCCAAACCATACATCATTAAAGAACGAACTATGCACCAAAATGTCTGTTAAGCCTCTGTCTTAAAAAAATTGGTAAATAATATTACATCATATTTTCATGTCCTTTTTGCTGATTTTTTTTTTTCGTTTTTTCGCCATAAAATTCGCCTTAAAATCCAAACTACACATCTGACAAGGGTGACTCATGCATTATAATGATTGCCATAGCTTCGACCTTAAATAACTTTTTGGATTGGTAGTTGGCCAAAAACATTTGGTTTTTTTCGTCATAACTCCCAAACCATACATCCTACAAGGACAATTTATGCACCAAAATGTTTTTAATACATATACCCACAAGACTGCATTCTTAGACAAAATATTTTTTTTTCAAGAATCTTAGTTTTCTACGTCATTATTTGTGATTTTGCACTTTTTGTCGTTTTTTGGCCATAACTCCCAAGACATACATCATAAAAGAACGAATTATGCACCAAAATGTTTGCTAAATTTCTGCCTAAAAGATTTCATTCTTGGAAAAATTGTAAAAATAATATTGCATCATATTTTCATGTGTCCTTTTTGGTGAATTTTTTTTTTGGGGGGTTTGAACTCACTACTCAAGATTCCAAAAAACATAAATAAAAACTAAAGCCCTAGCCAACTGAGTCGTTTGCACTTTTACGATTTTGTTGTAATAATATACATATTTACAACATATACATAATATACAACACTGTTGCTATCAAAAGTGCTTCGGCGAAAACGCAAAGTGTTGGCGAATTACAACAATCTGAAAATATTGAAGTTGTTGTCCCTTGTAATTAACCGAAATTTTGCATTAGCATTATTATAATACAGTTGTTATTATACTTATATTGAATGTTTTTATGTTGTGCTATAAAAGAACATAGTTCTTACTGTACTAATGCTTTTTGTTTATAAATGATAATAATAATGCATCTCACTTAAAAGTAAAGAGAAAGTTTTTAAAATTTTTAAAAATAGACTTCTTAACTTAGCATTAAAATAAATTCCTTCTATCGGCAGGCCTGCTTTGTTTTTCATCTGTGTTATGTTATAAGTATAAAATTAACACTCATTAGTAGTAAGTGTACGTACAAGAATGACAACATGAGCAATGTAAAATCGAAGTCAATTCACAAAGAAAAAAATTACAAGCAAATAAGAGTATTAAAAGTAGTAAAAAAACATAATACTATTTAATTTACTACCAAATAGTTTTATATTCCAGCAACCGTGTGAATTTTTTGCTCCAATGACTACGCTCTCTTGCTCTCATTTTAAAATAAGGTTGCCGAAATGAGAAAACGTTAAAAATGTACGCAACCATTGTATAATTATTGACAAGGTTGTAGCGTCAACTGACTTTTTTTCTGACGAGCGGCGATCGGAAGTTTTCAAAATAAGCTGTTCATGCAATGAATCAAAGAAAAGTGAAAAAATAAGCAACGACTTAAAAATAGCTAGTCAATAGCAGTAAACTGCAACTCCTGTAGCTGTTTTTGACAACTTCTGATCGCCAAAAAACTGTCGCTACTACCTTGTCAAATAATTATACCATGGTACTTTATATAAATGAACCTTGGCGCTGTGCTAGTTGAGCACAAAGAGAAAGAGAAGAATAGAGAGCAACATGGAGTTTATTAAAACTCTCTCAACACAATGGCGTCAAAAGAAAACGATCAAGCAATGCGTGACAGCAAAAAACTTAACACTTTAATTAAATATACTTTTTATTAAAATTTCAAAGTAAAAATACCTCTTAATAAAACTGTAGCACAAATAAGTTATTTTAAAACTATTTTCATAAAAATCGGCACAGTACTTTTGGGGTAAAGTGGTAACATTAATTTTACAATTCACTTTTATATAATAGTGTATATATATATATATATATATTAGGGTGTCCCAAAAAAAAATCGTGTTTGATGTCCGTGGCTTTTCCACTTCGATTTGACCTTAGAAACACCCTCTGTGAAGCGCATCTCAATTGGTAGAGGTTAAGAGGTTATGAATTAATTTTCAAATTTTCCCATGCGATTTGTATGGGGAGAAATCAGTTTTGCTGGTAAATTGAATTTAGAGTTATTACGTTTTAAGCAAAATGGTTAACTAAAAGTTTCCCTCAAATTTTGTCCGTTATGACATATTCAAACTTAATTTTCATCGGATTATTATTTGGTGGTATGTGCCTCACTTCTTAGAGCTACCTATATAAAAGAATACTTTTACTTAGAATTATTTCATTAAAAATCAATATCTCTTAAAGTATTCCATTTTCATTATTGTTATTGGTCTTAAATTTTAGATAATGATTGATAATGCACAATGAAGATAAAATTCAAAGGGTTGTTATACATATGTTTTTGGATTAAAAGTTACAACAATTAGTTTTTTGTATTTATATTTTTATTTTTTAATCGTTTTGGGTAATCACCAAATAATAATCCGATGAAAACGAAATTCGGATATGTCATAACAGACAAAATTTGAGGGAACACGTGCTTTTTTTAACCATTTTGCTTAAAAGATAGTGGCTCTTAATTCAATTTACCAGCAAAACTGATTTTTCCCCATACAAATCGTATGGGAAAATTAGAAAATGAATTCGCGACCTCTAAACCTTTACCAATTGAGATGCGCTTCACAGAGGGTGTTTCTAAGGTCAAGTGGAAGCATTAAAACCGCGGATGTCTGTCAAAATAAAAAAAAAATATATTTTTGGGACACCCTAATATACATATAGATATAAATTAAATTCTTTAATTGAAATTTAGGTGAAAATATATTCACCATATCCACATGCTTTCGACGAGTTTTTTTTAGAATTCTACGTAAAATTAAAAAATCAATGATTCCAGGACGAACAAGGCATTTAATCCACCCTTATGCCCTGAATCTATCAGCTGATTTCGCAGCCGATTTTCGGCAGTTACAGCTGTTTGTGTACAAAAGCAAAAAAGCATTTGACTACCAAATACGAATTTAAACCGTAGCTAAAACTTAAAGTTTCGAAAGTTTCGAAAATATGTCAAACTTACGTGATTTTGAGTGGCGCACCATTTTAACACAACAGCCATTGCAGGTCATTAACGGCGGCTGATCTCTCGGCAGGGCAGTATAATTAAAGGGATCCTTGCAGCGTGCATCCGTCCAGGAATCACATTCATAGCAATATATCGATCGTGCTACGTTGATAGGATGATGCGGAAAAATTATATTATTAATAATATTGGTACGGAATTTAGTTTTAATCAATGTGAATTAAAAGAACAAATCATAATTAATTCACAAGAAATAACAAAGACCTACAACAATTAAAAACATAACTATTGGCAAATATAAATACAAATTCATACAAAACAAAAGCTTTGAAAAATTATGATTTTTGGTTTTTTTTTTTAGTAGAGTTACATATTAAGACTTTACTACAAAATTTGAGCTTACTGAAGGTGAAGTTAAAGGAGTCGAAGGAAGGTAGAAAAGAAGTGTGTAGGTGATAATAAGAATAGAATTGTAGATAAAGAAGATTTGAAAGTTCGAGTAAAAGTGTTAAAAGCAATTGATTAAAGCTACAACACGTTCAAGATAATACGAGAGAAGAATTATTCTAGAGTTATTTGAAAAAAATGTTCAAGTGATAAAAGTGAAAGTGCTGATTTAAAGCCGATTCTGTAGAGACTACGTTTAGTATTTTCAAGTGATTTATTCAACTAGTTTTGTTGCTTTTGATTAGTTAACTTAGATGAATGGCGTTTTTTATTAACGATTTATGGTGTATGAACTAGAAAAATGCTTTTATATACAGTTTTTAGTTGCAGAGCTATTAAAAAATTTGTGCAAAAAATTTTTTCTCATTCTTATTTAAATATAAACAAAATCGCATTCTTTGCAAGATATCACACTAAATTTCAACACAATCATTCCAAAAATTTATTCAATATCGTATTTATATGATTAAATATCAAACAAAAAAGGTATACATTTAGTAAAATATGTATATTTACAAATGTCAAATGTGTATGTATATAACTATATATGTAGATGCAATGAACAAGTACTTATAAATAGTTAAATTTAAAATTAATCAATCGTAGTTAAACGATCATCTTGCGTTACTTAATATATAAAAAACACAAAATATCATAATTTTTTGTTAATATTTCTTGCTATTGACCCAACCAACCAGTGTACGAGTTCTGTGAACACCCTAAAAGTTAAGAGGCCTATTGAAAGTAGTTCCTTAAAAATATATGAAAACTAAGCTTAATTTTGTTTGCAACTGTCTTACGACTGACTTATTTCGAGCTGAGAGAATAACCTTTAAAACGCTGCAAATACAATCATATGGAATCAGCTGAAAGTGCGTATAGTGCCAGCTGAATCATCAGCTTAAAGCTGCTGGTGCACAGTTTTTCGGCGCGCTGGTTCATGTTTTCTCACTTGCTCGCACGGTTTTGTTATTTTTGTTTCTTTACGCATATTATTTTCAATGTTTTTCCTAAAAAATTACTAATAATCGAGGATCTAAAAACAATGAAAAAACAAAAAACACAATAGCTGCGTTAACACCTAAAAAAATTTTTGTAAAAATCCAAATATTCTTCATATTATTTTTTTTTTGTTTTCTAAAGCGCTCTGCCCTTCAATATATAATAAATCAATAATCTTTAAACGCAATTTTTCTCGAAACTATACTACACGCGCTGTTAAAAAAAATATTTGCATACACAGAAAACCCTGTACAGCAACGTAAAACAAGCGGGTTCTTCGCTTTTTGTGATCTTTTGAATGGCCACAGCAACAGCACTACGGCTGTTACTGCGAAAGTATAACAGCCGTGTTGTCGCTGAGAAAACCATTGAAGCAAAAGAGAACACGCGACTTGCATTTCCTTCTTTCGCATGTCTGCCATTAGTCGGGCATTTCTCTTGTTTTCCGGTGCTATGAGAGCAAAATCAACGCACGAATACAAGTGATATGTTTTCTGACTCCATAGGAGCAAAGGAGCAAGAAAAAGTCAAAAACCAGCTTATGCAAGCCGACGCGAAGTAAGCTCGCACTATACACGCGCTCTCAGCTGAAACCAGCTGAACGCGTTTTAAGCTGGAAATAAGTCAGTCGTAAGCTGGCACTATAAACGCGCCCTTAGACTGAAATATATGTTTGGATTTATAATCTTTTGTTTAAAGAAGCTTGAACGGATTTTTGGATCTGCTTGAAATAATTCTATCAGGGACCGCAAATAACGATTACACTGCACAACAAAATTGCAACTTTTGTCTGAGGAATGACTTTTATCACATGGTGTTTATCAATTTGACGTCGCTGATTCTAAATATACCCTCCTTTTTTTGTAACAGCTCTTGTTTACGAGTTACAGTAGGTGGAAAAAATAAGTTGCCAGGCCTTTTCATTATTTCCAATGCTTTTTAAGACTCGTAAAAATATTTACTCCTAATTTTTCTGACTATACTATAGGAGTACCGTTGTAAGACAGATAAAGTGTAAATTCTGAGAAGCAATGCTTATTTTTTCTAGACACGTGGTGCAAATCATTAACCTAGATTACAGTTTTATAGTACAAAAAATAAGTTTTCATGTGGATTTCTTAAGTTACTTAAATAAAAAAGGCAAACAAAATAGTACATTTTTGGCTTATTAAATAAAAAATAAATTCTGTGACGTATCCTACTATATTTTTAAATAAAAGTATTGACAATTTTTTTATATATTAATTTTCGTGATTATGTTCAAAGAATTTATAATTTTAAATAAAATCAGTGATTTAAAAAAAATATGACTCAATGCAAGCAACTAGTTGATGAAGAACGTAGGACAATCATTAATTTACATGAAAATGGATACACCAACAGGGACATTGCGAGAATATTTAAAAAATCTAACACTGTGTTCGGTAAGGTGATTGCTGCCTAAAAGTCCAAGAAACGGGTGTCTCGAAAGGAAAGACAAGGACGCGCAAAAGTTACAACCTCACAACAGAAGAAAATATAATTCAAAGCCGATACACATTGACTGCAACAGTCGTTCACCGACAAAACGAAAACTTGCCGTCAGAGAGAAATGTCGCAATATTATTGACGACTTGATTATAATGAACGCAACAGCGACAATCTGTATTTCATACAAAACATAAACAAACTCTGCTATGTTCGCTCTTGTCGTCTATCAAATTAGAAACAGATTGAAGCATGGTGTAAGAAATAAAGGTGTTAGTGAGCTTGACACTTCTCTCTCAAAATGATAAAATTATGTTTCCCCGCTCTTGTCAAAAACAGCTGATGGTAAATTGCAATGAAAACAAATTTTGTTAAATTCGTGTATTTCTGCAAGTTTATAAGATTTTTAGTTCGATTAAAGTGAGAATATGTTCTTCGATATGTTCTTGAAGCAGACGATGTGATGCAAGACAATTTTCATGCTGGCCAAAGCTTCATGTCGGCGGCACCTTCCTGCGTACGTTTCTGATAAAATGGCCAAAACATTCAATGACAAACTTGGCAAGTCGGTGAAGACAACTGCAATAACTATTGGTCAACACAACACGGCTCAATTAATTGCATTTAATATTTATTTATACTTAATTCGCACAATAAACTATGAAAACTATAGCACATCATCTAGCAACTCATACAAATAACACAATTTGACAACTATCAACAGTTCCGCTCTTTCGCTCACAATTTTTTAACAGAAGCAAAGAAATTCATGGTGTTGTCAAAAACTCACTAACACCTTTATTTCTTACACCATGGATTGAAGTATGCGGCAGCAACAATTGTGGTCGTGTTCTCTCTTTGTCGTGCCGTCTTCAAAAAATACATCTTCATAAGAAAACATGCGTTCTTTTTTTTGACAATTGGCGTTCGTCGCTAGTCGCAGTCAATGGCCGCATTCAGCGCAGACAACAGTTGGCAACTGTTGTGTAAAAATTCGCTGAATGGTACAAATTTGGAAGCGCTAACTAAAACTGATAAAGTAGCGAACGCCTTTTAATCGAGCGAACAAATTCTATGCTACATGAACACAACTGTTTGTTTAACCGTCACATGCTGTTACTGACTCTGTTAAATTAATAAACGCAGAAAGAACGCACCAAATTTAAGTGAGAAACCTTTGCAATTGAATTAAATTAACATAAAAATTAAATTGAATCTAACTTCTGACGTGTAGAGTAGCAACACATTCAGAGAAAAACATCGTGAACTAAGGTAGCGCTACCATTACAGTTCACAACAGTTGTCTGCGCTGAATGCGGCCAATGAGCCTGTTCTCACGCGCCTTACGTTAGGCGGAGCATCGGATTAATTTTGACGTATACTGGTAAGGCGGGAAGTGGGAAGGTGACAAGTTACCTAAGGCACCATTTTCAAAAATTTTAAAAATTTTGCGATTCATTTTGACGTCTGTTACTTTGAAGTTTCATTGTTTGTCATTTTCCTCTTGGTTCTCTTATGTTTTAGAGCAAATACATTTTGTTTTGCATTGGTTGGGTTTTCACTTTTACTTATTTCTAATTGTTTGCGTTGCTGTTTAATTTAAGACTTACAAAGTAATGAATTTTCCGAAATTTAACAGCACATTTTATTGACTGTTCTCGGAATTCAAAATAAGGCTGTTTTAAAAAAGTCGGTAGTAAGAACACCTGACAGATGCATAGTGTCGAAATAACGCCATTACTCTGCCTTTTTTAAGGCGAGTGAGAACAGGGTCAATGTGTATCGGCTATCAGTCGTTCGCTGACAGTGATGTTATGAAGACCTATGTCGCAAATTTTATGTACACTCTTAGAAAATTAACTTTTTGATTTGCACATTCATAATACTTGTGCATATATTTCTTATTTCGTAGAATTTCATATTATCCGTATAAAATTATTTGAATTACTAATTTATATTATTTGTATTAATTTTCTGATGCTTAATTTTTTGAGCTTTTGATTGTAATTTTAATTATTCGTATATATTAAGATTTTATAATATTGAAATAAAAACAAAACAACTACCAAAACAAAAGACCAAAATGTTTAATTCGTTATTGGAAAGTGATTTCTTTTCCCGCAGATAATTTTTCCGGCGAAGCAGAATATTTATTTTTCCACTTCAAGCAAACTAATATAATTTATTTACTTAGAATAAAATGCTGGAGCTTTGATGTTGAAATAGAAGAAATATTGAACACTACCGATGACTAAAAACACAAAAATAAAATAAAAAATAACTACATACAACGGTATGTGTGGGGGTATAAACATACAAACTTGCAAATCTAGATAGTTTTGACAACTATTTCGCTCAGCGTGCGCTATTCGAGAGCGCACTAATACCAACAAGACAAAATAGACTAGGACTGTGTTAGAATGCTCAGCCCTGGTTTACACCATTCGTAAAAGGTTACGAAAAGAAGGCAAACACGGTCGGGTTGCTCGTAAAGTTCTCTTCGTAAACAAAGTAAATGGGATGAAAAGAATGCATTTTTATGAAGAACATGTCTTAAGACCTCAAGAATTTTGTCATAACATACTCTGGACGTATGAGTCAATGATTAGACTGAAGTACTCACATGGCACGGTTTATGTTTGGCGAAAACCAAATGAGAGCCTTTCTTACAGATGAACTCTTCCAACTGTTAAGGCTGTAGAGAAAGGTCTAGCGGTTTGGGGATGCTTTCAGCATATGGTCCTGGAAAAATTGTTATATTAGAGGGAAAAGTAAACGCTTCGTTGTATCTTAAAATTTTGAAAGACACTGCCATTCCTGAAGACAGACGCTTTGTAGGTGTGAATTTAATACGCCAGCAGAATAACGTGCCTATTCACACTGCCAAAAACAGTGTCTGAATACCCTTTTTCACCCATTTTCACATAATGGAAAAAACTGGAACAATTTCACATCTGCAGATTGTTTGAAGCTGGTTAATACCATGCAGAATTGATTGGGAAAAATAAGCATTTTAAATGGTGACCATTGTGGCTATTGAACGTCTTGGAAACTTATTTTTTGCACATTAAAATTTAATTTCTTTTTGGTTTACGTTAAAAAAAATATTAAATAAAATATTTTGCTTATGTTTTTATCTTCTTTTTGAAAATTATTGGTATGTTTTTTAATTGATCCCAAATTCGATAGAAACTAAGAAAGTTTTTCCAGTGTAGTTGTTAGCAAGAGTCATTCATAAGTCATATATTTTATAATTTTTTCTAATATTTTATAATTAATTTATAAATACATAATATATTACATAATTTTATAACTTTTTTGGGGTCTATTGCGAGGACCAAAACGTACATTTAAATAATTAATCAAGAATTACAAAATTAAATTGAACAAATCAAATTGAGAAATTTCTATTTGGAAATTGTTTATTAATGAGAATTTGATTTCAATATTGCTCTGCTTCTTTGCCTTTCTTATTTCACACTGATCGGATAAGTTTGTCGTTTCACACCAAATAAGGGGTGTAAATTAACACAGTTCGGTGTAAAAAATGTAAATATCCGCTCACCGCACAGTGCGCTTTTTTCGAATTAAAGGATGACATTTGCATTATCTCAGAAACTACAAAAGTTAGAGTCATGAAATTTTGTACAAAAGAATTTTAGCCTCAAAAAATTAGAATTCTAGGTCAACTGCATCGCTTACCTCCCATACAAAACTTCTTTTTTTTTTAATAAAAAAAAAACCCGCATAAAATTGCTTATTTATGTTTTTAAGAGTAAATTTAGTTTATTTAACTTCACTTAAACGTCATGCTAAAAATATTTCAAATCGGATAACTTTAGGATATATTCTATCTAATACATAAAAATGAATGTTTGTTTTTTTGTTTGTTCGTGCGCTATGTATGCGCTGCAATACCGTTCATCCGATTGCGATAAAACTTTGTCAACTAATTGCTTGCACCTACGCAAACAATATAGGCATATTTAAAATTTGCCACACCCCCTTTTACCGCCTACAAATCAATAAAAATGCTATATTTAAGACATTTTTTGTCGTATTAAACTAAAATTTGGCAATTAAGTTTGTATGATAAGTATCGGTGACTATACTTAAAAGAGGCGTGGTCCCACTATAGCTACGCCTATTTTTAAGAAAATATAAAGAGACTTCGAAATTACTGGTCCGATCGAGCTAAAATTTTGGCAGTGGATTTGTTTCGAGTACGAGATGGTTTAAGAAAAAATTGCCACACCCCCTTTTACCATCCACAAATGTATAAAAAATTCGCGATATCAAATTGCTTTGGAGTGATGGGTCGCACAGCCTCGAAATTTGATATTCAACCACAATTTACACATGTTCCACTGATGACATTTCATGGCAGTTAAACAAGGGGGAGTGGAACCTAAAGTATTCGACCTCAATTCATACATACAGTTTCATTAATAACATTTTATGGGCGTAGGAAAAGGGGGACTGGCATCTCCCATACAACCCAGATTTGTGCTATCGAATAGCTTTGGAATTATAGGTCGCACAGCGTCGAAATTCAGTATTTGATCCAAATTTATACATGCACTTTCATTGGTAACAGTTTTTGGGAGTTAAACTAGGGAGAGTGACACCTCCCATACAACCCAAATTTACGATATCGAATAGCTTCTGAGTTATTTGTCGCACAGCGTCGAAACTCAGTATTCGACCTAAATGTACACAAGCCATTTCATTGATTAAATTTTATGGGCGTTTGCCAAGGGACCTCTTATTTGACCCAAATTTGCGATATCGAATTGCTTTGGAGTTATAGGTTGCACATTGTCGGAATTCCGTATTCGACCTAAATTTACACATTCAGTTTCATTGATCACATATAATGGGCGTTGATCAAGGGGCCGTTGCACCTCCCATACAACCCAAATTTGGGATATCTAGCAGCTTTGGATTTATAGGTACCACAGCATCGAAATTCAGTATTCGACCTCAATTTACACATGCAAGGGAGCATGGCAGCAACGCGCCGGGTTTCAGCTAGTCTCCTATAAAACAATAGTTCCAAATTAACGAAATTTAAAAATTTTTTTTTAAAAATAGCTGCTAATACAAAATTAGGTCACAACTTGTTTTAAATTATAATTTTATTTTATTGTTTCTTTAAATTTAAGAGTACCTACAAATTGTCTTGGAAATCAGTGCATTTAGGGCAAAATTTAATTTTTAAGACTTTTTCAAATTAAGTGGTTTTTCTTAATAGCAGCTTGTTGCAGCAGGTTCTTACAGAAACAGTTTCTACGTGTACATCTACTTCTACCTGTGCGATATTTTATGATAGTTACAGCCTTCGACGTTTCTTATCTAATTTTTTAATTTTTAATTTAATGTTTAATTAAAATAATGCTTAATTAGCTAGATATTTTCTACTAAATTTTACTTAAATTTTCATTACTTGAAAAATTTACAGTCGTATTTCAACGATTTTTCTTTTTTTATTGATTCACATATTTTATTGTATTTTATAGTAAATTCAATGGCGATTAAGACATAAAAAAGTCCAAAAAAACAAAACCTTGAAATATACTTTGTGCTCGAAGTTATTATTGTTTAAACTTGACTTTTTTTTTTGGTTTTTATTGAGCTTATTTTTGTTAAAAAAGTTTCAAATTTGACAAATTTTATAATAAAAACCATACAATACATCAAGTTTTTAGTAGCACATTCATTATACATGTTTTATAACCTGACGAATAAAAATATTTTTTTATAAAATTACAAAAAAAAAACCCCAAATGTCATCCTAAAATTTAAAAAATCGCCCTGTGCACCGGTGTGAACTTATTTTTTAAATTTTTTATTGTGTACCATGGTGTAAGAAAAAGAGGTGACAGCGAGTTTTAATTGTTGTTGTAAAAGTCCAGCACTTAAGTTGTCAAACCATACAAAATCAACTTTTCTGTCTCTTTCACTCACTCACAAGTTTGACAGTTTTAGCAAACGACATCGACGTCACTTACACATTGATTTCTTACACCAAGGTGTGTGCCAATCAACCATATTATAAGAATTATTTTTTGATCGATATTTTATTTCAATTTCAATATAGTTTCAATTTTTATTCAATATTAGCTGCGTTCCTTTCGCCTTAATATAATCGCGATAACAAATTTTCTCAAAGGAACGGCAAGAAAAACGACTCGTAGAGGGTACTACCGTTGCAGTCAAAATTAAATTCAAACAAGCAATCATGATACAATAACTAGTAGGTATCATGAGAACTTGTGTCGTTAAAAACTGTTGTGAACTGTTATGGTAGCGATTCCTTAGTGAACGATGTTTTTCTCTGAATCTGTTTTACTCTAATCGTCAGAAAAATTGTAAATTATTTAATTTAATTATTAATATTATGCAATTATATAAATAATTTAAGTGCAATTGTTAGCTCCGCTGAATTCGTCCAATGTGCGTGACACACGCGGTTTGTTTTGTTTTCTTTTGTTTAACATTCGATGGTAGCAGCTCGTGAGAAAATAGGTAGCTGTCGTGGCTACCTTATAGTCATTGTATCAAACAAACAAAATATTCAAAAAATTAAATGACAACTCATAAAAATATGCAGGTGCGGCACCTGTGTTTGAAATTTTTTAAAGGCTATTATTATTTTTGTTTTTGCTTTGCACGTAAAAAAAATAATCTGGATTATTTTGAAGCGAATGGAACGCAGCTATTTTTTCGACAAAAAAAAAAGTTATTTTTTATTGGTACTTTTTTTGGTTTGGAATTAAAAGTATTTTTTTCATTTAGAAATGAAAATATCACAAAATGAAATTATTTTTTATTGATATTTTTTGCTCAGAAATGATAATTATGATAATTATTTTCGTTATTTTTTCGATCAGAAATAAAATTTTTTTAATTGATATTTTTTCGATCTGGTGTAAAATATCTTTTTGATAAGTAGTCGAAAGTTTTTTCATGATCCTCGTTAAAATAATCGTTATTTTCGGTTCCTGAATTTTATTCTTTCAAAATTCATGCGAACAACGAATGGGAAGAAAAAGTTCAAACGAAAATATCTGGTAAAAGCTAAATGACTAGATTTAAAAAAATGTTTATATAAACGAAACAAAAATGCTGCTTAAAAGATGTTTATTTTTTTATAAAAACCGCTGGTTCTCAACCAAAATTGCTTGGAAATATTTTTTTGGCACCGAATCATTAAAGTAGTAAAATGTGTCACAGTAACAACATATGTTTGTTTTTCCAGCGGAAATGGAATTGTCGTTTATGACAGTTGTGATGGAAAAAAATGCAGCCCATCAATTATTATTTTTATTTATTCTTATTTACACGATTGTCCTTAGGTCTTAGAAGCACATTTTTGCATTTAACTTTTAATTGCAGCTATTTGAAATATTCAATTTAGAAAATTAACTAATCCATATTGATATTTCCATAGTGACTTATCCTGGGGCCCTATCTTACCCTGTAGTTGCCCTATAGAGAGCCCTGTCTAGCTCCTTGCAAACACCATATTTTCAAATAGTTTTCAAAACACTATTTTATGAGAACACAGATTGCAAATAGCTGGGATATATCAAATCGAAATATATGTATGTATGTACATTTTAGTGATTTAAACAATTAATAAAATAAAAGAATTGAGTTAGGTTCTATTTCCATAACAAAGTTTCTAACATTATATGCCTTTCAAATGAAATACCTAAATAATAAATTCCTCAGCTCATTAAAGCTAAGATTGAATCTTAAATATAAAAACAAAAATAAATTTATATTAGTATTATTTTAGGTTCTAAGATCTAAGACGTCAGTTTTACCATCATCATCATCATCATCATCAAGAACCTATCTTAATATTTGACATATATCCAGAATTGGCAACATATATAGAGGACATGAATGATTCCGCTCATAATCGTTGTTTTCTGATTTACAATAGACTTAAATATATATATAATTATAAAAAAGCATAACGTATATTTGGCGCTAAATAATAAAATACATTTTAAAGAAATTAAAGGTAAATGAATGAAGTCATTGGGCCAGCCGGGAAAGTAAAAATTTTAATTTTTCCTTAAAAAAATTTCAAATAATACTAAAAAAAACATTGAGATGGTTAAAAATATCACAACAACTGCAGCACATTTAGTGTAAGTTCATGTAGTTATGTGTGAGAGGATTTTCAAAAATGGTTGTCTTTGCCGCCATCATTAAAACCATCATAAAAAAAGTGTTGCATTTTTTCGAAATTGCGTTCGTGTAAGCGAATGTTTGCAAAACTCACAGTTTGTAAAGCATAGGTTTAAAAACAAAAAAAAAACTCCTAATGATGTTTGCGTATGTTTTTGGGTCATTGTTTTTTTTTCTTTTTGCAAATTGAAGCCATTGAAATAAGTAAAAAATCGTATGTTTTTAAAATTTTTTGTTTTGGTTTTTGTTGATAAAAAAATCATTCAATTCAGCTCAAAATCTATGAAAAATATTAAATTCGATTTTGTGAACAAAAAAAAAAAAAGAAGATTATTTAAACATTTATAATTGATTGGCAAAATTGAAAAGAAATTATAAGCGAAATCGAAATTAATTTAATTTAGGTAAATTTTGTTTAATTTGCAATTGAAAAATGATTTTCAAGCATGGATTCATACTTTGACATTCGGCTGAGACTTGTGGAATCCACACGAAAACTAGCAGTCCAAATGTCGCTGCAAATAAATAAAGAGAAGAAAGAGACAAGAAATGTGGAGGAGCAACATATACATATATCTGTAGGAACGAACTTAAGCTGATACAATAAAGACAGAAATAGTCGACATTTTATTAAATGTGTTGAATTTAGTAAAACTCAAACTCTACTTACACGGTAATGTACGCATGTAAGCACATTATTTTTATTATTATAACTAACTCATAAAATACTTAAAATAATCAAGTTGAAGACAACACATGTTTAAAAATGTCGAGCAGCACTGAAAAATCAAAGCCCTAAAATTTATCCAAATTTTTTTATTTGAAAAATCGGTCAGCTGACTCGTTGGCTGAACGAGGTAATTTAGTCTACATCTAAACTTGCGAGCTCTGTTCTTAAACATTTTGTAAAAACTGAAAAATATCGACAGAAAACATTTTGTGTAACATTGAGATGTGTTTTTATGTCAAGTGAAAATGTTAACATTGTTGAGGTCATACTTATTAGCAGCGATTAGAAGATACTTTTTACATTTTCTAAATAATCTTAAATATGTAGATGAACAATTTAGACGCTAGCATTATTTTTATTATAATTTTTTTGTACAGTAACAACGTAAAATAGTTAGGGAAACAATAACCAAAAAGGTGTCAGATTCACGTTAGATGTTTTTCAATTAGTAGGTACAAACCAAAGAAGTAATAATAACAGTTATTAATAATAATGATGAATTTTGTGGTTGCTGGCATCTCACTTACATGGAAAGCAATTGTCTGCCGTTGATAATTTTGCATAAATCAAAATAACTTTTTTAATGGAATAACATAAAAGTAAACAAAAGATGAAAAAAAATCAATTTTATTTGAAATGGAAGAAAATATCGATGCATATAGTTGTTTGTTTTTTTTTTTTTTCTTTCTAACAAGCTAAAGTAAACGTTTAATTTTGCAAATAACTTAAGAGTGTAAATAAAGATGGGTTTTTAAAAGAGTCAAGGAAAGACGTATTTGTCAAGTTTCAAATATACTATATCAAATGTTTACACACCGCTTTGACAGCTTTCGATAAGTTCGCATCTTTACAAGTAAAAGAATACTTTGTACAACATTGCTTTTTCTAGTAGAAAAGTATTTTTAATAATCTATTTTAAGTCATGCCGCGTAGAAATTATTTTCAATTTACAAAATTTTAAGGAGTCCAAAAATAGAAAAAGCAAAAAAAAAACCCATCACATTTCATGGATTAAAAGAAGTGTTTTTTGAAAAAACGTCAATATGGAATTCAAATTGAATTCGTTTATTGAAAGACCTTGATATGTCGGATGGTAATGAAAAAATAAATAAATCAAATTTTAATTATAGCTGATAAAATACATCTTCAATCAATATTTGAGAGGCTTCGAACAAAAAATGGCCAAATTTACATTTTACTTTTTTGAGAATAACACAAAAACTGTTACACGGGAACAAATAAATGCATTGCAATTTATATTTAACAATAGAGTAATTCACAATCTTGTTGCATTGTTGCAAATGCGTTATTGCAAGGGTAGATGATTGTGAGCACACTTTTAATATCAGGGACCGCCAATAACGATTATCGCTATCAATCAATCATTTAATAACAGCTATTTTTTATCGATATTTTTTCGATCAGAAATAAAAATTATTTCTTTGCCGATATTTTTTTCAATCAGAAATAAAAGTTATTGCGTGGTCGTTATTTTTTTCAATCTGAAATAAAAGTTATTCCTTGGTCATTTTTTTTTCGATCAGAAATAACAGTTATTTTTTACCGTTATTTTTTTCAATCAGAAATAAAAGTTATTTCTTGGTCGTTCTTTTTTCGATCAGGAATAAAATTTATTTTTTGATCTTAATTTTTTTTCAATCAGAAATAAAAGTTATGTTTTAATCGATTTTTTTCGAACAGTAAAAAAATTTTTTGACTGAATTATTTCTACCAAAAACTAACATATTAACTAGAGAAAATTTGTTTAAATTTTATATTGTGAGATCGCTGAGAGCTAATCTTAATTTTAATATTAAAAAAAGTGGCAACTAAAATTATGAATGGCTCTTAAAGTAAGAAAATGATGACAAAAGTTGAAGTTTGAATTTTATGTATAATAAATACTCGTTTAACACAAAATTGAATTAGATTTTTTCAGTTTTCTGTTTTTTCGGTCCTGAAGTACAGTTTCGAAAAAATCGATAAAAAAATAAGTTTTATTTCTGATCGAAAAAAACGGTCAAAAAATAACTCTTATTTCTGATCGAAAAAAACGGTAAAAAAATAACTATTATTTCTGATCGAAAAAATAATCACCAAGAAATAACTTTTATTTCTGATTGAAAAAATAACGATCACGAAATAACATTTATTTCTGATTAAAAAAATAATGACCGCAAAATAGCTTTTATTTCTGATTGAAAAAAATAACGACCACGAAATAACTTTTATTTCTAAATGAAAAAAAGTCCAAGAAATAACTGTTATTTTTGATTGAAAAAAATATCGACCAAGAAATTACTTTAATTTCTGATCGAAAAAATATCGATCAAAAATTATAGTCTGAGCTGATTCTTATCTCTAAAACCATAAAAAACTATATAAAAAAGGGAATCTCTAGCTTCCTAGCGTCACATTGCTTTATTTAAAATAATTATACAACAACTTTTTATACATAATCTTTTAATCAAAAATTTCAGAAATAATCGTTATTTTTGGTCCCTGTTAAATATTATGATATTAAGGCAGTTCACGATCTTGTTGCATCGTTGCAAATGCAAAATAAACAGCTTTTACAAAAACAAAAAGCATAGAAAAGCTTTTGCAACAAATGCTTTTTGTTTTTGTAAAAGCTGTTTATTTTACATTTGCAACGATGCAACAAGATCGTGAACTGCCCTATTGTAAATACTTTAACACAGCTGTTTTTGTTTACATTGTACGTTGGACTCCTTCAAAAAATCCAATATTATCGAATTTCTTCCTCCGTCTATTTTTTATTGGTATTTTCCCTTTTCATTTTTCTTTTTAAAATTCACTCCATTTCTTTAGCATTCTTTTGTTTATTATAAATTTTTGCCGCTAAAAATGTAAACAATGAAAACAGCTGTTCAATGGGCAGTGTTTAGAAAGTATCGGTGGTTGTGTTCAATGCAAAATCAAGACATTCGTTCACACTAGCGTCATGCTATATTATTGGATTTGCATATGCAACAACCATTTGTTATAGCATATGCATGAATGTTGCAAATACATATCAATGCATTTTGTTTTTGTAAAAGCAGATTATTTTGCATTTGCAATAATGCGAAAAGATCGTGAACTGCCCTATTAATTATTATTGTACATTACCAAATATTTTGTAGCAATATTCTTTGGTGAATAACGAAGTTATTGTACACAGTTTATTGGACCTGGCAATGGTCTGCAGTGCCCTATTTCACCAAATACAATTTACAAACATACTATAGGATAATAGGGGTATTCGCAATGTGGTGTGTTTGCCCTTGTATTGTGTATTTTTGATTAATTTGATATTTGCAGGTAAATTTTGTAAAATTACAAAAACAAAATGTGCAGTGTTCAAAATACAATCCTGTAGCAAAAATACAACGACGACACCCTACTGCATTTTTTGTAAAATTCGTTGTGTATTTGATCAGCTAATCGCAAAAGCATTTCTACTCCAGTAGCATAGAGGAAGCTACTGGATGCGCTGTGAGTTTATTTAATAAAAAAATTATAATTTAATGTTTTGTTTCAATTTTTTATATTTCCTACGGTTAAATTATGATTTTAATTAATATTTCTAAACAAAAGTAAAATCAGATAATTTTAATAATAAAAGAATTTATTGAGGGTTCGTCCACAATAAGTTGTAAATATTGTTAGTTTTCTAAAAATTTATCACAAATACACCACATCCTGGATACCCCCAATGTTGTTATTTATATTTCTCGACCTTACAAATCACAACTCTACCTATTTCTAAAAAGTTTTGCAAATGTGATATGGAAAGTAATATGTCATATGGAAAATATGGAAAATATGGAAAATAAAAATGGTTAAAAACAAAGGTTAATCGTTGCTTCTATGCCACTTTAAAACAAATTTACCAAAAAGTGTAAACTAAATTTTCTGTATACAAATTTTTTTAATTGTAGAGCATTAAAATTTTTTCCATAAGGTGCCATAGAAAAATTTTCGAATAAAAGTTGGTGAAATAAAATTTATTTATTTTTAGAATTAATTATTTATTTAAAATTGCTACAATTTTATTAAAATTTACAAATTTAGAACATTTTGAACATTTGAAATGGGCAGAGCTGTAAAATCGGAGTTAATATTTAGAATTTTAAGTACAACTGAATAACTACGTAAGAATGCATTCAATCAATGAAAAATTGATTTATAAAAAAAATTTGAATTCACATTCATTTTTAAAAAAAATTATTAATTATTAATTTTAATTATTCATTTTCGTTATTCGGAATAATGAAACTTTTTTTATTCATTTGAATGCTATTCACAAAGAATACAATTCATAAAGAACTTCAGACGAAACCAGTTATTTCTTAGATACAATGTAGCTGCGAGGCCACCAAAGCTTGTTTACAATTTTCAATTACATTTCTTCAGACATGGCCGCTAAAAAACTGATGACGTCAACCTTACAAAGTAAGCGACGATGGGAGTAGGTAGGATGGATGGACAAGATAGGATGGAACAAAAACTGACGCACAAAATTTGAGAGAAAAAAAACAATTGAACGAAAATTGTTTCTACGCCAAAAATACAACGAAAACGAAAGAGAACACACCGAATGAAGCAAACAAAGGCAAATGACGCCACAAATTTTTCAACAATTTCTTCACAATAATTTTTACAATTTGATGAACAAATTTATTGCCTTTTATCGAGCTTTACAGAATTTATGTTGAATAACACTTAGTTATTTATTTGTTCTAGTTTAAACATAAAGATTAAAAATTTTAAAAAACACACTTCACTGCAAAACTACCTGCTAAAAAACGCACAGTCAAACTGCTGTTTGAACAATGAAAAGTAAATAGTTTGAGCACAAACACAATTTGGTCACCCGCTTACAGTTCTGCATTACAATGTCATCACCGACAAATTTTTACAAGCGGAAAGGATTTTTGTTCAATTTGTTTTTGTTCTCTCCAATTTTGTGCGTAGTTTTTTGTTCTCTCCTATCTTGGGCATACCTACTCGCATCGTCGCTTACTGTGTAAGGTAGATGTCATTAATGTTTTAGCGGCCGCGCCCGAACAAATGTAATTTAGAATTGTATACAGGTGTTGGAGGCCTCGCAGCTGCATTGTATTTGAGAAATAATTGGCTACTTCATGTGTTCATTTACCACTTGGAATAGACAAAAATTTAAGGTTGACCTATTTTTTTATGCGAAATCAGCGGAAATTTCGTTATTTCGCCATAACTTCACCATATTTTATTGAAACATATAATTTTATTGAAACATAACATTTTATTGAAACAAATTAAGTATCATACCATAAGGTACTGAAAAGTCGTACATGATGGCTTAAAATTATTTGCGATAAATTTAATTAAAATTTTTTCATTGTAATTTGAAGCAGTATTTATCAGATTTAATGAGGAGCCTATAGCTAAAATTGGTTCATTTTCACTTATTTTTCATTTCAGAAAATAAAAAGTTACCTCTTATTTTGTTAAAATATAATACAAAATATAAAATATGGGCATCAAAGCCTTTTTAAAACAATGGTTTTACTCCAAATACTTAAAAGAATTGAAATTATTTTTCATATTTTAAAAAAAAAATTTAAATTTTTTATGCATCGCTGAAAACAATCGTGGAAAAAAAGATCAGAAATTAAAAGTTTTGAATTTAGATGCAAATATTCGCTGTCAACTGTTTAATGTATTTCTTTCAATTGTTTATTGTCTAAAAGTTCAATATATCGCACACCCTCCTCTAAAGAGAAACAAATCAAAATTTTCAAATATTTACTTTTTCGTCTACATTTATTCGTAGTGATCATCTACATCGACTGTCTTAATTTTCTACACATATTCTTAGTCATTAATTAAAAAAAAGCCTCTTTGTTTTTTATGGAGTCCCTTAAAAAAAAAATGGGTTTTGCTCCTCCTGAAAATGTATAAATTTTGAGTTATGTCTCTTTTGAAGAGGATGTGCGATAGGTAAGCTGATTTTATGGTAAAAGAAAATTGATAAAAATCCATATTTTATAACTTTCTTTTATATGGCATAACATTGATTAGCTAAAATCATTCCAGTAAAAAAAATTATTTGTTCGATGAAATTTGTTTTCTTTCAAAATGTTGTTTTATTATTTAAAAAAAAAATTCAAGCTTCAAAAATAGTTTTTGCCCCATTACCTTCTCAATCAAGAGTTTTAACTAAAAATCGTATGAGCATGGTATCTTCTCAATGGGCACCAATAGTGTGAAAATCGATTTTACATTTTCTGATATTTCTGACATATTTTAAAATATAACATACCAAAATAAAATTTTAACTTAGTAGCTTAAGTAGATTTTGAGCTATAGCCTTTTGAATAGTAGCTGTTCATCGGTCAGAAAGATACTTCTTTAATCTTAAATCAACTTTTTCTCAAAACTACATTCCTCAAATTTGCTTCAGTTCTAACTCAATATTTTTGTACTTAATTTATTAAACAATATTCATCAAAAGTATTCATCAAAACGCACAAACTTCCCATATGTGCAAATGTGCAATTTTAAGTGGTAGCTTTCATGAACGCACTTTCTCTTTATTGTGAAATTTTTGACAGTTGATGAGCATTTGCAATTCAGATTTAGGTATTTATATTTTTAATTCTTTGTATTAAATTTGTATTAAATTTATTTATTTATGACCCCACTTCACTTCACTACATAATAATGATTAGTTTTTGTTGTATGCTAGGCTTACTGCATTCGCAACTTGTTCATATTGAACAATAGAATGTATTATTTATTAATCAACTATGAAAAGTTTTTGTTATTAAATTTATAATAGAATGTGCATATTGTATTTAGTTATATTGGTTAATAAATAAAAATTGATTGATTGATTGATTGATTGACTGAGAAAAATGCCGAAAGAAAGCGAAAAAAGCAAATTAATAACATTATTTCAAGAAAAACTTTAATGGTTGCTTATCAAGATAGTTAAAAACACCGAAGAAGATGAAAAAAGAGCTGACTCCGGAAAAAGGCGCAAGTTTTTTTTGGTTTAGTTTTGTGCAAAAGGTTTTCCATTCGATTTTTGACAGTTCATTTGCGAAAGTGGCAAAATACAAGTTTGCACAGCATACGAGAGTTTTGCGTGCTTAAATGAATACCCTTAATGACTCTCCAGTTTTTTTATTGCATAACAATTGTAATTTTGGCATGCAGAAAATCATCAGATTTTTGTGCGAGATTTACTGTTTTTTTTATTCTGAGTCATTGAATAAGAAAGATCATTTAGTTTAACGTCTTCTTTTTTATTTCTGACACTGTGAAGGTCTAAAGAATTTTATGCCATCAAGCGTGACTTTTAAATACATTTCGTTAATACCAAATTTGTATATGTTTCAATGAAAAACGGCGAAAATGGTGAAGTTATGGCGAATAAATAAACTTTTCGCTGATTTTAAAACTCTAAAGTTCGAAGTCAAAAACATTTATTAAGCACTAGAGAGTCCAATCCCGGAAGCTTTTCTCGATCTCAGGATCCCGGGACTAGCTCGGGATTGAAAACTTTAAGAAGTAAATAAGTCAAAACGTTTCTAATACAATTTGTTATTATTTATTACTTGAAACTTAAAAATGTAAATTAATTCATTTATAAAGCAACAAAAACAAAACAACACATTAAGGGTATTCACAATTGCGTTGTTTTCAGTGTAGTAAAAAACCCCGTTGTATTGATACCACACTTTACAGAGCGGTTTTTATATTTTTTGTTGTTTTACATGAAATCTCTAAGAACCAAAAGTGTGGTAATTTTAAGAAGCCCAGTGATATGTTTAACGAACGTGGTTTTTAAAGTTCCATAAACAACTGATCGGCCAGTTATTTTCAGCCAGTTAAAAATGGAAGAAGCTCAAAATGCAAGTTAAACATTTTTATGCCATATATTAATAAAATATATCAAATTGCATAGTTAATTTATTTGCATGGTAACAAAAAGCTATTGTGGGAGGTTCCCAACCACAAATTCTATTTTAAAGGGTGCTCATAACTGTGGTTTTTAACTATGGCAATAAAAAACACAATAACACTATACCACTTAATTGTGAATACCCTTATTTTAACACAAAAAAATTTAAATAACATTAATGACTAGAAAATTGTATTAATTAAAGGAACAAAAAATATAAAAAATAAAATACAGAACAGTTTAAGGTATTATGATATAAATGTTAAAAAATTTTTTAGACAAAGTTTTCATGTCCTTTGTGTTTAAGAAAATTTAAGTTTGGAGAAGACTTTTTAAAAAAAAATTTTTTTTCTTTTAATTATTTTTAAAGTAATACATTGAGCTGATCAACGCGTTTTATTTTTCATTAGAGAGTTTTGTTTGGATATTATTACAAATATAATCCGTTGATGGAAGCATCGTTCTGATTCTATGCTAGTACAATAATTGTGTATAATAATCGTAAGCAATTTTTAAGATTCGAATACGATTGCCTTCACCACAAAACAAAATTTTTTCCTAAAGCCTAGTACTTTATTTGTTTGCGTGAAATTTCGCTGGCAACATCTATTTATTTGTTGCGTGAAATTTCTCACTTAAAGTTTGTTGCGAGGAATTTCTATGGCAACGTTTTTCAGAGAGACTCAGAGAATAAGTTGGGAGATTTCATTTATGATATCTCTCTTTTCACTTCAAAATAAATAGGCAGTACAATTCAATTGTCGTGAAAAAATGTTGCTCAGAAACATGTTGCGATAATTTCATGCAGCGGAACAGAGTACTGCTCTGACGAACATGTTGTGAAAATTTCCACTCTTGTTTCGCAGCTGTCACTTTTTGTATGGAGATTTGAGTGGAATTTCACATGAAACTGAACAGAGTACTAGGCTTAAGTCAGAATACCTGACAATTCTGAAATACATGGCTGACTTTCCGATGTTGCAAGTTCTTCTAAAACTTTGCAAATTCTTTGCTTCAATGATTCACACTCATCGTCCTAACAATATTTTTCAGCCTCAATTTTTCTAATTCTGTATTCATGTCAACTTAAATTGAAATGGTTGCATTTACATGAATATTTGTATTAAAAATTATTTATTTAAAATTCCGCGATCCCGTAAAGGAAATCCCGAAATCCGGGATCTCGGGATTGACTTCCCTATTAAGCACGTATAAAAAATATATCAAGCTTAGATTTTAGTCTACTTACACATTAGGGGTGTTCTTATTTTGAAATATCGGATTTTTATAAACCGCCGGGCAGATTCTTGTTCCTTTTATATTAAAATGGTGAATAAAACAAATCTGGAGTAAATCCGATATGTTTTAGTGGACCCGGAAACGACATCAAATATTGGAATTTTTCAAATATAAAATGTGGCACGTTACCCCAAATGAGGTATGTGAAATATCAATTATAAGCCAAAATAAATGTTTTCTGTTATGCAAAAAGTCCACTCCATAAAATAGACCTTTTTTAAATTAAAAAATATAGGTGGCTAACCTAAACCGCAATCCACTTTATCACTCTACCAACTATAGTAGTTATTATTGAAGCTTTAAAAGTATATGCGATTCGAAAAAGAATGTATTGTTTAGAACACTACTGTTTGCGTAGACTTTTCCTGGAAATTATCTATTTCTCAACGAGAGACGCTGATGATCAGGCGCGGATCCAGAGGGGGTCAGGGGGTTCATAACCCTCCCCCCCGCAAAAAACAGCCCAGTTTGCTTTGATTATTTGGTTAGTTTTTTTATTTTTGATTTTTTTTTTCAATCCTGCGACCCCCTCCCCCTCAAAAAAATAGATCAGCCCCTGCTGGTGATAACGGGTGTTGGAGATTTATTTTATTTATTTATAATATTTTTAATTATTTTACTAATTTTATTTTATTTCATTAATTTCATTTTATTTACGGTAGTATTTACCATCATTTTCATTTATTTAAGCATTTTATCTTAAAACTGTAAAATAAGGAATCACCCTAACATAGAAATATATTGTTCTACGACACCACAACAACAACATCATGTAATGATGTTTCTTGTCGTTTGGCTCCAACAGTCACCGGTCCGATAATGCTGTTGTTGTTGTTTTGTCTCATCATTCGTCGGTCCCAACTATCGTTTGGTTTGTCTCGATCAGTTGCCGGTCCGCTACTACTGTTATTGTTGTTGTTTTGGTTCATCAGTTGGCGGTCCCAACTGGCGTTTCGTTGTCTTGTCAGTCGCTGCATATGTCGTACATATGCATGCACTGGCATTTCCTAACATTATCAGGAAAACGGCAAATGTCATTGTTGAAAAATCCGTAGTTCAGTTGATTTTTTCATTTGTAATGTGAGTGTTGATCGGAGTGTAATGAGTTCTAAACAGTGAAATTAATTAATTTGTAATTCAAGTGGTGTTTTCAGTATACATGTATAACAATTAATATGTCCAAAATATCATCTAAATCTACTACTGAAGAAGCACCAAGCACTTCAATCGTTACAACACGTAAATGCATTGAAAATTTACAGAAAATCGACTTAATAGGGAATGTTTCTCACCAAATTACTGGCGCAAAGCTTCCGTCAAATCGTCAGGTCTTGCAAGTCCTATTCTACAATATGCGTTTTGTAAATCTTTCAGCAAAGCAAAGTGCAAAATTGGCAATCGATGCAGTTCAAATATTTTGGCATCAAGCACGTATACCGATTCGAGAAGGGCATAAGTGTATTGAAAAATTACTAAAATTATATGAAAAGTGAAAAAATTTTCAAAAAACAATCTCTGGGAAAAGATCAAATGCCCAAAAACAAGCCGTTGAAACATTTGTTGAACATCTGGATGAGTTATTTGATATTGCCGCCGCCGATGCACTAGTCCAAATTGTTATTGTGGAAGATAGGCAGTTTCTAGAAATGCAAAGACAAAAAGGACGCCCTGGTTGCATGGCTGGCGTGGATATGGCTTTATGGGACCGAGAAAGAAAAGCACAGGAACGAAAAGATAAAAAAGCTGCGCGAAAAAGGAAGTACGAAGAAGAAAAATCGAGTCAAGCAGGTATGTTTTGTATATTAATACATTTTAGATTTGACCGTCCAGTTTTCTATAGACGTTTCTCAACTTATGGAGTGGTCTGATGAAGATAGTGTTGTCAACTTACCGGTTAACGACACATCTATTGACAAGGAAAACCTAAGCTCAAACTCTGTGTTAGGCCAAAAACGGGGTCGCAAAAGTTTTATTACAGCTCGGTTAGTAGCAGCGCTAGACAATGCCAAAGTGTCTGATGGAATGGCAGTTCACATCCTTATAGCAGCAGCAGAGGCATTAGGACATCATGTAGAGGACCTTGTCATTAATCGTTCAACTATTCATCGTTTACGCCAAGAAAATCGTATAAAAGAATCTAATGAAATTACGACTGGATTTAAAGACAATGTAAGTTGATTTTTAAAAATGTTTCAAAAAAAGGATTTTTAGCAGAATCTCATTACTATTTATAGTTTAGTAAAATTGGTTCACTGGTAGCTCATTTCGACGGAAAGTTTATGAAAGATTTGATTGGATCCACAAAAGTTGAGCGGATTGCAATTTTGGTTAGCTACAACGGCACATCAAAGTTTCTTGGTGCACCGAAAGTGGAATCTTCAACTGGCAAAAATATTGCAGACGCAGTTTATGAAGTTCTAGTTAAATGGAATATTGTTGATCAAGTAAGCGGCTTCTCATACGATACAACGTCTACAAATACTGGTATCAACACAGGCGCTGCTGTTCTCTTGGAAAAAAAAATTGGACGTAGTGTAATCAACCTACCTTGCCGCCACCATGTGTATGAGATTATATTGCGCAGCGTTTTCGAAACCAAATTATATTCAACCTCTGCTCCAGAAGTTTCAATATTTGAAAGATTTGCAAAATCATGGCCAGGTTTTAAGAAAGAATTATTCAGAAGTGGCAATGAAGATACAACTGTTTGTCTACAAATAAGTCCATCTGAACGTGGAAATTGTGTAAAGTTTTGTTTTGATCAACTGACTAAATCTCAAAATCGAGAAGACTATACAGAACTGTTACAGTTGGTCTTAATCTTTCTTGGCGCAGAACGGTATAATTTTCGAACGCCAGGTCCAACTAGTCATGCACGCTGGATGTCAAAAGCAATATATTCTTTAAAAATATTTCTATTCCGTGACCAATTCTCACTTACGAAAAATGAATCAAATGGATTACGTGATATATGTATTTTTCTAGTAAAACTTTATATTAAAGCCTGGTTCAGATGTACGAATGCCATAGACGCAGCGCTTCAAGATTTGACCTTCATTCAAGGTGCTATAAAGTATTCTGAAACCAGCACAGAAATCTCAGCAGTAATACTTAAAAAATTTAGCCACCATTTATGGTATATTTCTGAGGAAACAATAGCTCTAGCCTTTTTCGATTCAAATATATCTTTTGAAGAAAAACGTAACATGGTTGAAAAACTTAAATTAAAAGAACCAACGGTGAAATTAAAAAATGGGCGATCCTATTTCAACTTAAAAGACTTCGAAAGATACTCCATAAGTGATTTTGTATCAGAGAAAACAAAGTGTTTCTTCAGTCGATTTAATTTATCCCTGGAATTTCTAGAGTTTGATCCTTCAACTTAGGAAACGTCGTTTGAATTTGAGGAAGGCTGGACATTCTGTAAGGATTTATTTGTTGTAAATGATACAGCAGAGAGAGGAGTTAAATTCATTCAAGATTTTAATAGAATATTAACAAATGATGAAGAGGAAAAACAACTGCAACTCCAGGTTGTTGAGGCATATAGACACAAATATCCATCGTATAAAAAATCGGATCAAATAATACATCCATAATATCAAGGTGTATATATCCAGAAAACTATTCCCTACTTCATTTTGATTTTTTTATGTTTACCAAAATTATAAAAATATTTTTCGAAAAAAATTTTCAAAATTGCCCATGTTGTTTTATTTATTCGCATAGAGGCATACTGAAGTCGTTTCCGGGTCCATTAAAAGTTATCGGATTCGTTCAATATTTAAGTTATATCATTTTTTAATATAAAGGAACAAAAATCTGCCCGGCGAAATGAATTCAGAACACTTTGAAATTTCGCCATACAAATAAGAACACCTCTATTACACATATCTGTGGTCACAAGGAATAATAACTAAACTCAAAATATCGTAAAAAAGCTCTTTGAGTTTACACTCACTTTGGCACTTTTAAACAAAACGATGTGGACTTGAATATATATAAAACATACGTGCTGAATTTGTATATTTTTTAACAAAATAAAAATGTACTTGGCCAAGTCAAAAATTGAATAATTCACCATGATTCTATGAAGCCTATTGAATTTGAGCAGTTTTGAACCAAAACGGTATAAAAAATGTACTACTGTTTCGAAAGAATAATAAAGAAAATAACTTGTGTTTAGCTTCAAATTGTGTAGAGAAATAGAAAACGACGAGATAAATGTTCTTGCAAAATATCTTCTACTACTTTTCTGTTTGTTTAGACCATGGCAAAATAACCAGGTAGATGCACTAGAAATACACTCTCTTCGACAACAAAACAATGGCCGCATTCAGCGCAGACAACAGTTGGCAACTGTTGTGTAAAAATTCGCTGAATGGTAGAAATTTGGTAGCGCTAACTAAAACTGATAAAGTAGCGAACGCCTTTTAATCGAGCGAACAAATTCTATGCTACATGAACACAACTGTTTGCTTAACTGTCAGATGCTGTTACTGACGCTGTTAAATTAATAAACGCAGAAAGAACGCAGGAAATTTAAGTGAGAAACCTTTGCAATTGAATTAAATTTACATAAAAATTAAATTGAATCTAACTTCTGACGTGTAGAGTAGCAACACATTCAGAGAAAAACATCGTGAACTAAGGTAGCGCTACCATTACAGTTCACAACAGTTGTCTGCGCTGAATGCGGCCAATAACAAAGGCGTAATTATAATGTCAAAATGAGCTGTTTTGAAAATGTTATCAATTTTTACTTACTTATTTATTCAGTTTTGAGAATGGATTTTCTGGACTGGAGGAAGTTATAGCCTCCAATCGCGATGATTCGAAAACAGTTCATTAATTGTTAGCTTACGTTCCAGCACGATAAAATTAGCAAACAATCGTCGATTTCATTAAATAAATTTTATGTTTTCCAACAGCAATTTCACTTGTCATAATATATTTTGACAGTTTAAATCAGCCGTACATAGCTACACAAATTAATTGGTTACTACACAATCGAAATAAGTAATCGAATAAAAATTATATTAAAAGTAAACTTTAATTTTCTTCATTTAAGGCCAAACTACAATTAATTATGTATTATATCTTAAAACACGGCTCATTTTATGAAATTCTTGAGATTTCTGTTTAGTTTTCTTACATGTTCATACGTAAAATCTGGGTACTCAATTGCTTTATATGGTTACAAGTAAATTAAACATCCCTATGGCTAAACGAATAAACATAAATTGTCAAAGTGACATTATAGTTACGCCAATGTTTTGCTCTCTCGTTTTTTGCTTTCCGAATTGCATCTACCTGGTTATTCTGCCATGGTTTAGACTTTTGGCCATTTTGGAATCAAAGCTTCTCATTTATCGACTGTGTGTGTGTGTGTGTGTGTGTGTGTGCTAACAGTACGTTTTTATCAATTGTTTTTCATTGATAAAATAAAAGTTTAATTTTTTCATTTGTTACCATACAGATCTGTCCTGATGGGTGATCATTTTCAAGTATTATTTTTTTTGCTTATTTATATACCTTACTTAATCATTATAGAACCCATTCGAAATTGTGATAAAAAGAGTAAATATATTATTAACAATTTCGTTAGAGATATAACATAAATATTACTGAAAAGTTTACCACCAACCTGTCATCATCAGCATCCATTTATTGCTTAGATTGTCGGCGGTTCCAAGCAGGAAAAATTTCATTTTGATCTTTGAACTCTCGAGTGAAGTAACGCTCGATGTATGAATTTCTTCAACTGTCGTTGCATGAAATGAATTAGAATGAGATTGAATTACTTTAAATTCGTGATATTCTATACATTATTCCCACCTGTTCAGAGTTGGCTTTTGAGTATTGCAACACTCTGGTAAAATTTTCTCACTGATGTCTTATATATATTTCACTTTCATAGTTGATGAATTGCTGTTTATCGTATTCGGTAGAAACGTTCAAGCACCAAGTGTAACATATGTTTGTGTAACATTGTAAGAAATTTTATGTGTTGTCATTTATATAAGCATGGTTATGCACAAAAAGTTGTATATGAGAGCAGATTGAATTGAATAATTTGATGTTATTTCATGAAATACGTTGACATCATGTCAAGTTCCTTAAAAGAAAGAAGTTAAAAGAAAAAAATGCAAGGCCATGCGTTATTCGTAAATTATATTAGGGCAGCTCACGATCTTGTTGCATCATTGAAAAGCTTTTGCAACATATGCTTTTTGTTTTTGTAAAAGCTGTTTATTTTGCATTTGCAACGATGCAACAAGATCGTGAACTGCCCTATTATAGTAAGTTGAATTTCTCTATTTAACAACAAATTTAAGAAAATGTGTCGTAATTTACAAATAGCACATACATTTTCAATCAAACGAAAAGTCATCACTCATAAAACTGAAAAATATTACTTTGAACATATGTATAACATTGTTGGTTAAATCATTTTTATTTCCTTTGAAGTTAATCTGAAAATTTGTATGCATTAAATCAGAATTCAAATGATTACTGACATGAGGTCGAACTACATATAGTGACTATAAACATTGGCACCGCATATGGTTGGACATTTTTACACATAGCTAATATCTATTTTCCCTTAATCGTCATTTCACTACGTAAGCTGAGAGTGGGGCAGAATGGTGGTGGACTCAACAACATTGATGCCATTGAATAGTTCATAAAAACAAGACAATAATGACTCTTTCTTAGTTCAAAACAATATACATACATACATACATAAATAAGCAACTCAGACAACACTTCAGCTGACATCAAGTATATTAAAATAATTTCAATAGATGTGAACGTAAATAGAAATGTTTGTTTACAAAATATGTATATATGTTCACATTGAACTTTGGCAGAATGCCAAACCAAATCTAGCTCGGTGAGATTTTATGTGATCTATTTGCGAATAAAAAGAAAAATAAACCAATTCGTAAATTGTTGTTTTTATAGCAGACAGCGCACAATGTCAATTTATGTCACACTTTGAGATTTAAAATCATTTCGCTAATCTCATGAACCACTCCGCTCGATATTCAAAGCTCTCTCTCTCTCTGCTCTTTGGTCAATCCTTAGTGATTAACTTTTAAATTATTAAAACTGATTTGAATTATTTAACTATCTTATCAACTCAGTTATAATCTTCTGCAAGTTAACCTATGAGTATAAACTTTAGGGATAATCTTAGATAAAATATTTCAAATGTACTTTTTCTTTTTCCTTTTCTCATACCCAGTTATGCATTTCCGGTAACTTCCGTTAGAAAAAAAGAGTCTAAAAGAGACTTGTAATAATCAGTTGTTCTTATAAACATGAGCGTGGTTGTGTGTTGAAATAGTAATAAGAAAGCGAACTGTTACTTAATAATCAAAGAGTTTGTTACTTAATAATTAAAAACTGAATTTTCAAATTTCTGAATTATTCAGTTTTCTTAGTAGATGAAATAATCCTCAAAATTATTGATTATATTAGATTAAGAAAAATTCACTTAATAGGGGTTTTCACTTCAGATAAATAGAGTTAAACAATAAGCATTACAGGTGAAATTGATTGCGATTTCGATAATTTAATAAACTAATGTTTTAAAACGATTGCAATAATTTTTAATTTGAATTGCGAATATTCATTTCAGGATTTGGGTGATAGTTCATTGCTTTTTTGGGCGATTGTACATAATAAACAAACGCCCAAATTTTTTGGGCGATTATTCATTTCACAATTTGGGCGATTGCAACTTGGGCGATTATTTACATAGCCGTATTAGTCTGTGCGAATATTCGCCCAAGTTACAATCGCCCAAATTGTGAAATTAATAATCGGCTGTGCGAATAATCGCCCGAGTTACAGTCGCCCAAACCCAAAAATTAACAATCACCCAAAAACAGTTGGGCGATTTTTCATCGCTTTTTTGGACGATTGTACATTATGAACAAACGCCCAACTGTTTTTGTGTGATTGTTAATTTTTGGGTTTGGGCACCCAAAAAAGTGATGAAACAATCAGCCCAAAACTGCAATTTTCGCCCAAATCGTGAAATGAATAATCACCTAAAAAAATTTGGGCGTTCCTTCACAATTACAATCGCCCAAAAATATTTTTTTAAAATTTGGGCGTTTGTTCATTATGAACAATCGCAAAAAAAAACAAGCAATTGCACAAACCCGAAATGAACAATCACCCAAAAATGTTTGACGGTTTTTTGGGCGATCGTTCATTTTCGTACTTTTGGGTGATTGTAACTTGGGCGATTATTCGCACAGCCGTATTAGTCTTTACAAATATTCGCCCAAGTTGCAATCGCCCAAATTTTTTTGGGTGATCGTTCATTTTAGGCTTGGGCGATTGTACCTTGGGCGATTATTCGCACTGCCGTATAAGTCTGTGTGAATATTCGCCCAAACCCAAAAAGAACAATCACCCTAAAAATTGTCCATTATGAACAAACGCCCAAAACTGCGAACGTTTGCCCAGATTGTGAAATAAATATAAATATATTCGGTCTTTATTAATTATTATAAATTGAACAAAAATACTATAAACAATCACCTAAATAAAAGAAGATGTAAATGTATGCATATACATATAACAATGTATATTTAATAAATTAATATTTGAAAACAGTTGACTTAATAAAAAAGGGCTACGATGATTTCCGCCCTTGAATGTAATGATTGCCCTTGTACAGAATGTTAAAAAACATTTCGTATAAGGACAAATCATTTAATTTTATTTCATAAATAAATAAATAAATTATAAAAAATGGTGTGGGGACATAATGTCCATTGCCATAATGTAAAAAAGAAAATAGACAGAAGGTCCATGGATATCATGTCCGCTCCAAGCTCCATTTCATTTTTCTGAATAATTTGCCTTTGTACGGAATGTTGTTTTTAAAATTCCGTACAAGGACAAATCATTTTACGGCCATAAAGTCCATCCCGAATATTTGAAAACTTATTGAAGACACTGTAAAAATCGTTTATATATAGCAATTATTCAATCTTCAAAATTTGGGCGAACATTCATTATGAACAATCTCCCAAAAAGCAAAACGCACAATCGCCCAAACTAAAAATGAACAATCGCCCAAATATTTTAGCGTTTCTTTTTTGGGCGATTATTCATTTCACAATTTGGGAGATTGCAGCTTGGGCAAATATTCGCACAGCCGTATTAGTCTGCCCAACAATCGCCCAAGCCGCAATCGTCCAAATTAGGCTTGGGTAGTTCACAAACGAACTAGTTCAATTGAACTATTCGCACTCAAGAACTATGTGAACTAGTTCGTTGATTCTCGTTCTTTTAGTTCTTTTAGTGCAATCCATTTTGCAGCGAGTCAGATCGAAATGAACTAGAAAAAATTTTGTTTCACTCAACAATGGTTTGAGTCCGTGCTGATACAGTTTTTCACTAATGAACGGTAAAAAAAAACTTTTTGCAAAAACAAATTTTTGTGGCAAATATTGTGTGGAATACCCCATATGTAGTATTTTTATGTAAATTTCTTCTATGTCCGCAGTTAATGATTGATTCGGTCATATAGTTCGTTTTATTTTATAGATCTGATCATGAAAGAGTAAACAAAACAAACTAAAAGACCTATTGAACTAAAAAATACAACGAGCTAACATACCTAACGATCTAAAACACCAAACGAACTATAGGTCTTATACGAACTAACAATAAGAATGAGTGCACGAAACGAACTAAAAGAGCGAACGAACTAAATGAACTAAAAGAACTATATGAACGAACTTGTTTATTAAACTCAACTGAACAAAAAAGAGCGATCTTTTTAGTGAACTAAAATGCCCAAGCCTAATCCAGATTGTGAAATGAATAATTGCCTAAAATATTTGGGCGATTGTTCATAATGTACAATCGCCCAAAAATGCAATGAACAATCTTGTTCCAAATTTGGGCGATTGTTCATTATGAACAAAAAAAAAACGAACAATCGCCTAAACGCAAAATGAACAATCGCCCAATAATTTTAACCGGTTTTTTTGGCGTTTATTTATTTCCGCACTTTTGGGCGATTGTAACTTGGGCGATTATTTGCACAGCATTAATAATCGCCCAAAAAAGAAATGCTAAAATTTTTGCGCGATTGTTAATTTTGAGTTTGGATGATTGTTCATAATGAATGTTCGCCCAAATTTTTAAGAACGAATAATTGCCCAAAAATATTTTTTGGGCGATTGTTAATTTCGTTATGTCCTATTCGGGATGGACATTATGACCGTAAAATGATTTGCTTTTGTACGGAATTTTAAAAACTACATTACGTACATGGGGAAATTTTTTTTGGGTGATTGTTCATTTTGGGTTATTCGCACAGCCCTATTAGTCATTATGAACAAACTTCCAAATTTCAAATAATGTAGAATCGCATTTTTTGGCTATTGTACATTATGAACAAACGATTATTAATTTCACGATTTGGGCGAATGTTCTCAGTTTTAGGCGATTGTTCATCACTTTTTTGGGCGACTGTACTTTATGAACAAACGCCCAATTTTTTTTTGGTGATTGTTCATTTCTGGGCTTGAGCTATTGTAACTTGGGCGATTACACAGTGCAACACATATTTTCGAAGGTGAACCAAACTAATCTCAAAAATCAATAACAAAAGCCCAAGTCGCTTTTTGCTCTACTACGTCACAAATTTTTTACAGTGGTTTTAAATTTAATTTTTTTTTGGTCAAAAAGAAATAAAAAAATGTAAAAAATTATGTGTCAAACTTAACATAAGGTGGTTCTTGTCTTCGGAAGCCTAAATTAAAATTTTCCGGGAAATATTTTTCAGAACACTTCCAGTGTGCTCCTTCCAGTATGGGTCAATTTGACCCTTTTTTTGGAAAAGACCCTATAAGTCAACTTTGGAGGGAGGTCAAAGGTTAAAACCTTCCAAAAAATATTCTCCAGAAAATTTTACTTGGGATCACCCAAGACAAGTTACCTCTACGAGTTAAAGGTTTCTCATAAAATACGAACCGAAAAAATAATACATTTATTTACATGTTAGGTAATTTTAATGTTTTTTTTTAAATAGTATTCATATCATTATCACCAGGGCTCGGATTTTGATGACCTAAAAAACTGCAAAAAATTACATAAAAAAATGACAAAAATTACCCAAAAAGTGCAGAAAATGACCTAAAAACTGACAAAAATTACCTAAAAAAACGCAAACATCTGCATAAAAAATAAACAAAAAAATTTTGCCTTAAAAATAAAACATTACTAAGTTAAAATTTATTTTATACAAGCATATCCTGAGTTTTTATCTAACACTTGCTTAATTTTTCTACATACCCTTTTGTCAGTTTCACCACGCGCAGAGCTTTTTTTTCATCGAAGTCTATAAACAAAGCTCACGGTGTAGCAGGAAGCAACTTTTATTCAACCTGAAATGTCGACGCAATCTGAGTATGCAGATGTTTGAAGAACTATCTACAGATGCAGAATTCAGTGTTCTTAAAATCCTATGAGTTCGTTTAAGGGGGTTAATCGATTTTTTATAGTAAGAAAATCCTTTTTATTTTATATCATAAGTAGGTAGTAAAACAAGTAAAGAATATGTACTCAATGTTTAAAAAAGGATATAACTTAAAATATTTACAATTTAATAAATGAAAAAATTCAATCTAGTAAAGGATCCGGTAAGAAAACATGTGTTTTTATAAATCCAAAATAGCAAATGATTATAAATTGTGAAGTAAACTAGTTATATAATGTTTGTCTTTATCACCTGTAATACTATTTTCTTCATTGTGTAATGACTTTAATATTTACATATTTAGAGATGAAAAAGCAACGACTGCTTCCTGCAACTTTGGTAAATATGATGCATTATTCATTGAATCCAATGTTTTAAAAATTCCTTGTGAATGGCTTCCCCTGCTTGTTCAGACCGGATATCGAGTCCATCTTTATTTAGGTACTCCAGACAATGAGTAAGGTGTTACATTAGCTTTCAATGTATTGGAAAGTTCTGTAGCGAGTAGAAAAGCCACAGTTAATTATCTTGTTCATCAATTGTGTTAAATTAAGTTTTATTGGCCAGATCAGTGCCTTTTCTCTGCTGAGGATTGGAACTAATCCATCTCAAAACAAGTGATTGACGAATCCCTGCATTACATGTAATTCCAGAATAATATACTTTTGGATAAATCAAACATCATCACTTTTTTTTAGCAATGGTGGATTCAAAGTGCTATGACACACTTTACCTCTTTTTTTATCCGAATCAAGAGAAGAAACTTTATTAAAGTTTGAAAGATTGTTCTTTTTGATTCAGTTCTTTTAAATTTTTTAAGCTAGCAAAGCAATATGAGCATAGACATGCAGCATTAGACCATTGACAATTACAATTAATTTAAAGTCAGCAGTAAATCTGCAGGGTTTTTCATTGATTTTTGTTAAATCGAACAGAGTAGAAATATTACTTTATGATTCTGTATGTTTGGGACAATACACAGCATTGGTAACCGTTTTACACTTGTCAACTCTGTTTCTTTGTTTGCATTTCCTTATTTATTGTATAGCTTTTAATTAATATGCTCATCGTTTTCATCTTCAACTCGGTACGCTGAAGAATAATTTTCTGGAAGCATTGTTAAACTAATTTTAAAAAAGCTCTGTCCTTCGTCAGCCGTTACATTCATCACAGTTTCCTCTGAAATTGCGAGCCCCCAAAACCACTTATTATAACTCAGATTATTGAATTTCTTTTGATTTGTTTGAAACTACGTCAAACCGTCAATTATAAGTTTTGCAAACATTTTTCAGAGTGTTAACTTTTTAAGTAGCATGTGAGGCGTAATTTTGTGAAATCGAATTTAAACTTTTTCTACTTCGAATAAAATTAGCAACATTTCTCGTTTGTTTGACGCTTGTGCCTGAATTTCTCATATTATCTTAATATATTTTTTTTAAAAATTATACTTTTTTGCTCTTTTGGATTTATAACAACAGACAATCGCTTACCGGATTTATTACTAAATGGAATTTTTTCATTTCTTAAATTGCAAATATTTGAAATTAAATCGTTTTTTAAACTTTGAGGATATATTTTTTAATTGTTTTACTATGATATAAAAAAAATCGATTTGTTTACTACAAAAAATCGATTCACCCCCTTAAACGAACTCATAGAATTTTAAAAACAATAAATTTTGCGTCTATATACTGTTCTTCAAACATCTGTATACTCAGATTGCGTCGACATTTCAGGTTGAATAAAAGTTGCTTTCTGCACACCGTGAGCTATAAACGAAAAAAAAACGAAAACAAATTATTTTAAAACTACACTAAAATTCCCTAAAAAACTGAAAAATACTCTAAAAACTAAAAATGTCCAAAAATGACAATAAAATAACTTAAAATGACCAGAAAATGCTCTAAATCTAGTAAAAATCACCTGAAAACTAAAAACGATAAAAAATGACAAAAACTGTCCTAAAAACTTTTCATATTTTGAATTTACGACACATAAATGGACGTTTAAGGTAAGCAGGAAATGTCTTAGAAGCAGCTGAAAAACGATAACATGTCATCGAAATCCTTGCTCTGATTATCACTGTTATGGCATGAAATATCATATACATTTGAGAGGTTTATATCTTTTTCTTGAAATTCGTCTTAACTCCCGCTTTTATTAATTTCTTCATATGTTGTTTTGGACCACCGACAAATTTCAGCCAGAACTGCATCTGGTGTTTTTTTTTTCTCTGTATCTGTAAAAATGGAAATAATTCCATCTGGTACAAAAGTGTTGATTGTAAGGAAAGTTTAATTTAGAATCACCGCATTTCAAATGACAAGGATATCTAAAGAAAACGTTCCACTTGCTCATCCGATACCGTAACGAGTTGCCTTTCAAAATAGTCAAGATATATGTGCAAAAAAATAAATTTTTAACGACATATTTCCAACTTTCTCGAATGCATTGAACATCTCAGTTACATCCTTTTCATAGGCATTAGAGCGTTTTTTCCTAGAAGACCATTTATAACCCCTTTTCCTGCATTCCATCCAATCAGCTCGTCACCTACCAGATCTTTATCAAATGATTTTGACTTCATTAGCTTCCTTATATCTGGACCGTTAAATACACCTGAAGATGTGAAAAAAAGAATTAGGAAAAAAATTTTTGATCATAGTATTTTTCATACGCTATAATCAGTTCCTGACTGGAATGACCTTGAATGCTTCGGGATGGTGTGAAATGACCGCAGATATAAGAAAATTTCTTTAAGTTTCCGCAGAACTCCATTGAAAATAAAATTTTTCGAAAAAAGACCACGACACTTTCACTTTCAATTTCAATTTTAATTAAATTACTCAATTCCCACTTAATTGAATTTCAAAGCTAAGCCATCTTAACCCATTAATGCTCAATACCAGAATCCGTTGAGTTTAGCTTTTGAAATTTACAGTATAAATTTGTATTAATATTAAACTAAAACTCCGAAGTTTTTAAAGAAAAATCAAAGGATTAGGGCGTGACGAAGCGTATGATCATAAATGTAAAAAGGGGTCTGTAAGTAGAGAAATAAAAAAAAATAAAAAAAATTAGAAAAATTACAAAAAAAAATAAAAAAAATTAGAAAAATTACAAATTTTAATATTTTCATTCCGTAGCGTAGGCGTTCAACCTTAACCTAATGCCATTTATTTTTTCTTGATGTTTATAAAAAAAACTCACCTAAGTGGCATTTTTCACTTTTTTTTTTAATACTGCACAAACTGGAGCCAAAAAAATAAATAAAAAGGCTTCAACTGTCAATTTTTTAACTTTTTATGGAAAAAGCATACTTTTCTCACACTGAAAGCGCAAAACTTTACAGTGGCTACGGATTTTTGAGGAATTTTTTAAAAATGCTTGTATCACGTATGATATATCATACGTTGTCATTAATGGGTTAATACAACTTACGTAATTTGTTATTACAACTTATAAAGTATTACGAATATAATTATAGCTTTATACCGTTACGCCGGACCGTTGTAATATTAGAAATTTTATTACTAGATGAAGATATAATTGCACGATTCAATAGTTACTTAAAAAGAAATTTATTATCTCTTCAGTCCGTTTTTTATGTGAAACCTTTGACTCGTAGAGGCTACTTGTCTTGGGTGACCCCTAGTGAAATTTTCTGGAGAATATTATTTTGGAAGGTTTTAACCTTTGACCTCCCTCCAAAGTTGACTTATAGGGTCTTTTCGAAAAAAGGGTCAAACTGACCCATACTGGAAGGAGCTAGGGGGTTAAAGTGTTTCAAAAAAATATTCCCCGAAAAATTTTAATTAAGGCTTCCGAAGACAAGAACCACCCTATGTTAAGTTTAACATATACTTTTTTTATATTTTTTAATTACATTTTGACCAAAAAAATTTAAATTTAAAACCACTGTAAAAAAAATTGTGACGTAGTGGAGCCAAAAGCGACTTGGGCTTTTGTTATTGATGTCAAATACTATCTATCGTTTGAGATTGGTTTGGTTCACCCACGAGACAATGACCCTCATTTTGTGTCATAGTGTTATTCACACAGCCCCCAAAGTTGGACCCTACCATTTATATGGGTAAAAAATTGCTGATTGGTTCAATCGCATCGGACAGAGCGAGCTTATCAAATACGATTTCAAGGCGTATTGTCTGCTGAACTACAAAGTAAAAAAATAATTTTAAATTACTTTTTCTGTTAATTTCGTGATCAAATTTGATAATTAATTTCAACATATTATTATATTGGAAATCTTAGTATTTTAATTTTTTCGCCACTACGAACGAGACTAAAATCCCGAAGTTAAGGTGGGTGACGCTATGGCTTTTTCTTGAATGTAAAACACGTCAGGAGTATTGTGTCAAAATTTCAAGTAAATCGGTGCAAAACTAACTAAGATACAGCGTTTCAAGCGACTGGCCCTCGTACTTATTTTCTTGCAAATCGTTCGTGAACATTATAACTCAAAATCTACTTGACTGAGCCTTTTGTAATTTTAAACACTATTTCTACTCATAAATCAACAAGTAGTCACGGAGAGATTTAGTTTTACCATTTTTTTTTTCATTTTATAATAACAAATTCACCTAAATTTTTTTAGCAAACATTTTTTTTAGTTTTTTTTTAAGTGTTTTTCACTTCCAAATGCTGCAAAAAATAAAAAAATCGGAAAAAATATGCATGACTACCAAGCGAAACATATCACCTTTTAAACCTCGATTTTTTTCAGATGATCCGGTAACGAGTTTTGGTGTTCACCTCATAACAACTTTTTTTCGAGGCGCCTCCGGAGATTCGCTGTTATTTATTGATATTTTTAATTAAAATTTTTTTCAAAGATACTTCAGATATTATACTATAACGTGTATATGAAATAAATGAACCAACGTTATTCATGTCTCGAAAAAAAGCATGAAAATATGCGTTTAAAACCTTACCCCGCCCTTAAAATCAGCGAGAAACAGGCGTAGTTCCCAACAAACAAAAACTCTCGTTATTGTATTCAGTGATCGAAAGCGTTAATTTTATAAAAGTCTGATTATATGAGCGCCAACTTTAAAAGCTTCATATTCATAAAGAAATTAATATATTTGTGATAATGAAACAAATAAGAAAAAATTCAAATAATAAGATTTGCAATATAAATAAATTATCAAATTTTAAACAAGATATTAACAGGAAAAGTAATTTAAAATTATTTTTTACTTTGTAGAGATTCTGAAGTCGGTTTTTTTTTGTAAACGTTATTTTGAAAATCCCTACGTCCGGCTATTAGCTATAACCAGGGCTCAAATTTTGATGACCTAAAAAACTGCAAAAAATTACCTAAAAACTGCAGAAAATTACCTAAAAACTGACAAAAATTACCTAAAAAACGCAAACAATTACATAAAATAAACAAAAACATTAAACATGCTTTTAAAATAAAATATTGCTTAACTTAAAATTTATTTTATTTAATTTTTAAACATAGCCTTACAGTACATCCAAGGCACATTTTTAAGTCATTAAAATTTAAAGAACGTCAATTGTCTGGCAAAATGTTTTTGTAAACAGAAAAACTTTTCTCTTCTTCTGCACTGACGGGACGAACATATTTAAAAGACGATATGTCATCGGATGCAACTTCTTCTTCTAATTGCATGTTATTAAAATTTTTAACCTCTAATATTTCAGCAATAGAGCATAAAAATAGAGTTGATAAAAACTAGTATATCCTGACGGCCGTATTCATTGCATTTGTAATGCACTCGTTAAAAACTGTTTCGCTTTGGTGGAAGAAGAGGATCCTGTTTCAAAGCGCAGGATGATGTATAGAGCAAAGATCAACCCCTTTGAACAAAACAACGACGAGGAGTTTCGAAAAAAATATCCTGCACGACATGCCTACCCGAAACTCCAACACATGCAAAATATTTCTAACCAGAAACTAATACACTCCCAGTAATTCCACATTCGTCAGTTTTGCTAGAATGAAACAACAATAGAAACATTTTATTTTCAATCGTTATATCAAAAAAGCGGCTTTTCGTTAAAATAAAACTTTCATTAGCTGCGTTCCATTCGCTTCAAAATAATCCAGATTATTTTTTTTTACATGCAAAGCAAAAACAAAAATAATAATCCTATAACAAATAGGATTATTTTTGCTATCCATATAAAATTGTGATATAGCATTTAAAAAATTTGAAACACAGGTGCCGCACCTGTATTTTTTTATGAGCTGTCATTTCATTTTTTGAATTATTTGTTTGTTTGATACAATGACTATTAGGTAGCCATGGCAGCTACCTATTTTTTCACTAGCTGCGACCATCGAATGTTAAACAAAAGAAAACAAAACAAACCGCGTGTGTCACACACACTGGACGCATTCAGCAGAGCCAACAATTGCACTTAAATTATTTATATAAATGCATAATAGGGCAGTTCACGATCTTGTTGCATCGTTGCAAATGCAAAATAAACAGCTTTTACAAAAACAAAAAGCATATGTAGCAAAAGCTTTTCAATGCTTTTTGTTTTTGTAAAAGCTGTCTATTTTGCATTTGCAACGATGCAACAAGATCGTGAATTGCCCTAATATTAATAATTAAATTAAATAATTTACAATTTTTCTGACGTTTAGAGTAAAACAAATTCAGAGAAAAAAATCGTTCACTAAGGTATAGCTACCAAAACAGTTTACAACATTTTTGAACGACACACGTTCTCATGATACCTAATAGTTATTGTACCATGATTGCTTGTTTGAATTTAATTTTGACTGCAACAGAAGTGCCCTCTATGAGTCGTTTTTCTTGCCGTTCCTTTGAGAAAATTTGTTATCGCGATTATAGTAAGGCAAAAGGAACGCAGCTATTGCTTCGTTGTTGTGCAAGTAAGTTTTAGAAATTGTTTTGACAAGATATTAATATGAAATGAATAAAAATAGGTTTAAAAAATGCATGAAATTTAAAAACATTCAACAAGCCGAACAGTTGGAATGCGTTTCTTCATATGATTCTTTAGGTGAGGGTAGAGTTACCAGCCAAGTGAATAGCGACGGGGCTGATTTATTTGATATCAGAAAAATGCGATTTTGCAGAAAATGCGTTTAACTCAGTGTCGGTCACATTTTAATATCATAAACACACGTGTTTGGGAACAAACTGCTGCTTGAGCGACGTCGACACATGTACACTATAAGCTTCTTTGTGTGGCTTTCAATCGTGTGCGTTTGGCAGTTGCTTTCTTTCGATTTTTGCTAAGGGGCATGTCACACTAGCGCGGACACGGACAAATTTGTTGTTGTTTTCGCGGCTAAAATACGAAACTGGAAATTGAGAGAGCTTCTTTTACCCGCGAAAACAACAACAAATTTGTCCATGTCCGCTACGTGTGACATGCCCCTAAGTAAATCAAGTCAGTTGATGTTGAGCACTTGCTGTAGTTACCCAGTGGGCATTTTAGCTAGCGATACGCCAAAGAATGCATCCTAGTAGTGGTCTTATTGGCGTCAATATACCTTCCATGATCGCTGCATTGATGAGTGCTTCTGTAAGGCCTACCTTTTGAAGGTTTGGAGTCTTTTCCTGTTATTTTATGTAAAAAATTTTTTAAAAAAATTTTTAAAAAAATTTTTAAAAAATTATAAATGATCAGATCAATTAAAAAAGAAATCGAATCTTAAAGAAAAAACAAAAAAAAATATTGTTTTTTTTGTCCGAGTTGGGACGCGAACCCAGGTCTCCGAAATCTAACACATTGCATATCACATTATATGAAAACTTTTATATGGAAAAATTCTAAGTCTTTTCTATTATTTTTGTATGAAGAAATTTACAAAAAAATTAAAAAAAAAATTTTTTAAATGGACAGAAAAATTTGTAAAAAATGTAGATTTTAAAAAAAAATACAAAAAAATTTTTTTTTGGGCCGAGCTGGGTTGCGAACCCGCGCTCCCGAAAACTTACTTTCATTTGTAATGATGCAAAATAAGCTGAGGTTTGTTAAGAACTGAGGTGGACGAGTGGGTAAGATGCCAGACCGCCAGGACGCTGGTTCAAATCTGGAGTTCGTCAAAATTTTTTTTTATTTCAAGTTGATTTTATATTGCATTTCTTTCTAATGTACATTCTAAAGAAGGGCTTTTAGCAGGCTTCTTTAGAGTCGCGAGAGCGGAAGGCCTAGAAAATTTTCTCGTTTCATATAAAAAAGCTTATGGGCTTGGAAACGAGTACGGAAGGGCTAAGAAATCCATATGATGGAAGCGCTTCAAAGACCTGCCCACTGGGTAGGTCTGGCTGCGCAATTTTACAAATGCACAAATAAAAATTATGCCTGAAGAATGGGAAAATGGTTTGTATTTGTAACGTGCTGTCAAAAACGCAATTTAGGCAAGAAAAGTTGACAAGCATTAAATTCGCTCCCATTAGCTTTCACATACTTAATAAAATTGCGCCACCGAGTAGACGGACGCAAAACATATCTGCATCGATGAACTTCCAGCTTAAAACTGACGAACGCCAAGTTGCTCTTAGTTTTTCACTGCTTCACACACAAGCAAGGAATATGATAATATGTGTGTGCCCATCACTGGTTTAAAGTTTTCAATTGACATACACCTTGTATGAAAAGATGGAGGCATATTTTCTTCTCGCGCGGAGAGTATTCAAAATAGCAACATGAAACTTTTACACAATATGAAGCATTATATAGAGAACATAAACGCAAAAATCGTGTCTTGTGAATTATGACGGCCTTCAAGTAAATGAACTATATAATGTTCAAATTTAATTTGTATCGTTTTTATGTCTATAAATGTATAAATAATGATGTCTAAATAAGTATGATTTAATTTATAATTTTAAGTTTTATTTTTGAATTGAATTGATTTAAAAAAAAACCATACATTTTTTTAGTTTTACGTTAGTACTACATATTTTCTACGTTAGTTTTAACTGGTTTTTACGTTACACCTACATATTTTCTACCTTAGTTTTTACCATTGTTTACATTAAGAGCTAACCAAATTTTACAGTATTCCTACCTCTTGTTTACGTAACAACTAACAGAATTAAAAGGTAAGTCTTCCGAAAGATAACATAGCCTATACTGGTTAATTTATCAGTTAACTTACCGGTAGCATTATCATGAGTAAACGAGACAGCTACATGTGAAAGTATATTTGACCCTTCTTGGGTAAGAAAAGGAAGGCAATAATACCGTACATGAGTTTCGGGTAGTTTTGTTACCACACTCTTAAGAAAAACTATCAGTAAAATAACCAATTAATTTACCAGGACTGTTCTTGCAGGGTACACATTCAGAAAAGACAGTAGCTATGCGACAAATAATAAATATGCTTGCAGAAGATGTCGATGGTGGCAAAAAAGGTAGAAAGAGACCACCGAAGTTGCAAATTCTCTCTGCAATTAGCTAATTTGGGGTTGGAACGAAGTGCAGGATGAATCTGACGATCGTTAAAATACTCTTAGCGCCAATTTTTCAGAGCGAGTTTAAACTCTAGTCAAATTAAACCGAGCTTAACTCGACAGAATTTGACGCTTAAACTCTGTTTAACTAGATATTTTAGCATTTGTTGAAGTTAAATTGACTTAAATTATCATATAATATATTTCTTTTTTGCCTAAACCGACTTTAATCGTCCAATTTTGGTGAGTTAAGCACGGTTTAATTTGACTAGAGTTTAAACTCACACTGAAAAATTGGCCCTTAAAACGTTAACAATCTTAGAAAAGTTTTCCACTGTATAACTATCGTTAAAACAGGTTTATGAATACGGGTGTGAGTTTTATCTAATACTTGTTTCATATTTCTAAAAACTCTTTCGTCAGTTTCACCACGCGCAGAGCTTGTTTTTCGAGAGGTAATGCTTTTGGTTGAAGGGATTCTATTGTTAAAGCAATATGTTTAAAAATTTACATTTTTACATTTTATAGTACGAAAAACAAACGACAAAAAAATTTCTTTTAAAATTACACTAAAATGACATAAAATACCGAAAAATGCTTTAAAAATTAAAATGACCAAAAATGTCCAAAAATGACAGTAAAAAACTTAAAAATCGCTTAAAATTACCAAAAGATGCCCTAAATCTAGTAAAAATAACTTGAAAACTAAAGCCGATAAAAAAATATGAAAAATGACAAAAAAATTACCTAAAAACTTTTCATATTTGGAATTTAGAAAACATATATGGACGTTATAAATAACCAGGAAATGACTTAGAAGCAGCAGAAAAAAGATGACATGTCATCGAAATCCTAGCCCTGTTAATAACATATATGTCGCAGTGTTAGATATTGTTAACAAAGTAAACTTTGACATAAGAGTTTACTTTGTTAAAGGTAATGGTTCATAGATTGCAATAAATAATGACTTTTGAAAATAAAAATAATTTGGCAGTTAGAAAAATAACGTGCACCCATTGAGACTGTCTTGTGTTAAATAATTTAAATTACAATGGACGTTCAAATAATGCAGAGACTCCTCTCATATAGGATATTGCAACATGTATATATATTTTAAGAATCTGTTTCGTTTTTGTCCTTAAGCCTAGTACTCTGTTCGTTTGCGTGAAATTTCGCTGGCAGCATCTATTTATTTGTTGCGTGAAATTTCTGACTTAAAATTTGTTGCGAGGAATTTCTAAGGCAACGTTTCTCAGAGTGACTCAGAGAATAAGTTGGGAAATTTCATGTGATATCTCTCTTTTCACTTCAAAATAAATAGGCGGTACAATTAAATTGTAGTGAAAAAATGTTGCTCAGAAACATGTTGCGATAATTTCACGCAGCGGAACAGAGTACTACTCTGACGAACATGTTGTGAAAATTTCCACGCTTGATTCGCAGCTGTCATATTTTGTATGGAGATTTGAGTGGAATTTCACGTGAAACTGAATAGAGTACTATGCTTTAACTATAAAAAATATTTTTTTAGTTATTTTTTTAAGTAGCTAAAAATTTTAAAAATAAACACCCCTTAACTTCCATATAAAAAAAATTAAGAAAAAGATTTTGTGATATAAAAGCTAAAGCTTTTTAACACTATTAAAATTAATACATAAATGCACATTTTTATGTGGTTTTTATACAATTCACACGGTTTCCGTTCTACCAATTATTTTTTTGTTTCAAGGAACTTTTATGTAGTAGCCCAACTTCTTTTTTTATTTTTATTCCTTTGTTTGCTTAAAAACAGCTGACTTAGAGAAATTTCACTCTTGTACCATTTTAGACAGCAGAAATTTCTGGGACTTAAAATTGTAACATTCTGATAGGAGCGGAAAATTTTTTTTTACTTTCTTACTCTCACTCTCTTTTGGCATTTTTTCGAGTATGGTAAGGTTTTTCAAACTGAAACTTGCAAAATTGGACTAACAATTGTGAGTTTATTCTCTTCTTACTCTCTGATAGTTGTTATCCATTTTCAAATATTAAAAATTTTTTTAATTTGATTACCAAAAATAACACCTCAAAAGTTATCTACGTCGAATTATATTCATATAGTTTTGTGGGTTAAAAGGGTTAAATTTTTTTGTAGCTAAATTTGTGAATTAATTGTTTGTTACGAGGTGTAGTCATGTAACCATCGGTTTGTTCTCAATTATCACACTAAAACACTTTATAACTATATACGTATTTATATGCAAAAGAGTGTAACGAAAACATTATAAATGCAATGCAACTGCAAAAATCGATAATTATAGCAAAGAGTTTATATTTTCTTTTCGTTTTTTATCTGCTCTATGACCTATCTCATGTGGCAAATTGGCACATCATGTTTTGGATAATTAGAAAACACTTTGTAGCACATCGTATTTCATTGCTTCCTTGCATCAACATTTTGTCTCTATCCATCCCCTTCCCCTTCCCCTTCCCCTTCCTACCGCTATCAATGTAATAACGTAATTGTTACTTCTTGTCTTCTAATTTTTTTTTGTTACACAAGAAGCCGCCCATTAAAATTAAAAACAGTCAACTTTGGGCGTAATCTTCCTGCCTGACTTCCTGTGACACTTCGAAAGGATGTTTAAGGCAAAGTAATGGAAGTGATTTTCACTCGGATGTATCTATGTAGGTGTATATAAGATTCGTTCTGCAAATTATTGCACATTGAAAATTTATTCAAAGTAACATAGAACAATATTTTACCCAAGCGAATTGAGTTGAAGGCTTCAAGTTTCTCGAATTATGAGTGATTTGTTTGTTGTGTTTTTTATAAGTTAGAGGACCTTCTTGTTTATTTATTTATTATTGGCTTACATTCAAGAATAACCATTTGCATATAGAAGTTTCAGTTTGCACAGCTTTAATTTTTGCGTTGTTGGCTTCTCTCAGGTTAACTCTTTTTTGCGCTCAGTGTAACTTTTCGCATAAATCAATATCACTGAAAATGGAACACAATGTTACGAAATTTTCTTAGTATCGATGAGCAATTAATTTTTTTTTTGTGTCACTATGTTATTATAATATAAGAATCGTCTTTTTTTAATAAAAATATGATAAGAACTTTTCGTTAACAACTCTTACAATTTTAAATTTTATCTTTTATATTTTGCCTGCTTTTTTGCAGAATTTCTAGTTATTCAACACATTTTCACACCAAAACATTTTTTTTTTAAACAAATTTTAACTATTTGCAAAACTCAGTTGTGTCCCGAAAAGCGAAAAAAAAAATATTAATTCTTAAGACTTTTCATCACATTTTTATAGGAAATATATATATATATATATACTATATATGTGGAAAAAATATTGGCAAAAAGTGTCCACCACCACCACGGCTTGTAACTTTTGTAGAAGCAAAATTCTATCTGAATTTTCCTTTTGCTGCGTACAGTGATAGAACGATGACTGAACGAAGCACTTGTGGACTGAAATCGAAAGCAAAGTTTTCCCGAGCTACCACATGAATCACAAGGTGGTTGTTGATTGCTCTCTGGCATGTGTTTGGTGCAGAGAGCTTTCAAAATGTCAACCCCTCTCTTAGATTAAGCATGTGGTATTCACATCTCAACAATGCTTGGGTTTCTATATAAACATAAAATAAACTAACTATAAACAAAAATAAGAATTGTTCTTTTGTTTTGTTACAAGTATCTCAGGGTGAGAGATGAACTGGTAAAAATCCTTTTTAACAACATGAACTCTCAGTGATTATAAACTGGGATAAAAATTCCAAAAAGCTTTAATGTTTCTTATATATTTCTAGAAGAGATTATTGAAAAAAATTAAGTTCTTAAGAGCTGTAACGATCACGCTACAGGTTGAAAGACAACCTGAATCCATATCCCAAAGCAGAATCTGCAAACTGAATATATTCCCAACTTGCTCAGGGAAATTGGGTGTGGGATTGCTCGAGAAATGGATTGCGAATAACGCTACATCATTTAAGATTTACGCAGATTTTAAAATAAAAACATTGATAAAAGAAATGCAGTATTAAGAATACCAAAAGAAAGAAAGAAAAAAACCAAACTAAAATATATATATCGGGACGTATGAGTAACTTTTAATTGAATATTTAACTATTAGCCCAGGGGTGGGCACGAGTGAGGCCATTTAGAGCCACATAAAGATTTTCAAAACCTTCTAAAAAGCCACACCATACTTGACATAAAAAAAAACGAAAAAAAATTTTATTATAAAACTAGCTGATACCCGGTGTTACTCGAGAGTCATTTATATAAACGTTTTAACACAAACTTCTCGATTAAATGTTTTTTAAATTCTGGAATAATGAAAAACATGTTGAATTTTATTTGTAAGCTATCGTTAGAAAGGTAATTAACGAACTTTAATCCAAAAAAGTTTTGGAAAAATTTTGTTCTTGGTGGTTCCATCTCCTGCGGTGAGTCAATTGAATTCAAAGAAGGGGTACGAAAAACATACTGTAAAAAATAAAGTTAATTTTTATATTTACTTAATCTTAAAGCAAGCAAAATTACCTTTTCGACAATATAAAAATTATGGTGGGACTCAATGCGTCCTTGAGATATGGAAATTTTAACATCTAAACAAAGATTTATATAAAGAAATATATTGAACTTCTTAACAAAAAAAATTTTAATGAAATATATTAAAAACAGCGGAGATATTGGCATTAAAATTAAAAACTTTGACTTTCATATAATTTATTTCTCATTATTAGCTATTAATGTTTTATAAAAAATTTGTTGTACTAAAAATTATTGTACTAAAATTAATATTAGCTGCGTTTTTTTCATGGGAGATCAGGATCATATCATCGCATTTGCAAGCAAAGAAAAAACAACAAATAATCCAGCAAGTGAGCTGGACATTTAAATTGATCCAATTCTAGGTTAAGTGTTGATGATGCTAGATGACGCTGCGACTGAAACGGCAAAAAAATAAGTAGATTACTATGAGGAAGATAAATGTAAACGAAAATGTTCACAAAATTACTCTAGACACACAACTACTTTCTTAAAAATAAATGGGAACGTTAAAAATATAGAGGGTTTTAGAACAAAACTCAGTTTTATTAATAGTCTGGTATGAAAACATAGATTTTTAGCCATAAATTTTGATTGGAAGGAGTTATTGGGGTAATTTTTTCACATAAATTATTTGTGAGACTTGACTTTTTTGTAGTTGTTTTGATGACAAAAAAAGTAAAATATTTTTTGCGCTTAGCTGGAAGAATTTTCGCAAATAAATGCTATGTCATATGAAAGGTAGGCAGGTGTGAAATTTTTAGTTAATTTAATTTTTACAACAAAAACAATTTTTGAGTCATTTTTTGAGTAAAAAGTCAATATTTTGGACCTTTTTTGACATAATCAAACTTATTTTTGTCCAGTGATTTTATAGAACTTTTGAACAAAAAAAAATTTTAATGAAATATATTAATGGACAGCGAAGATATTTGCGTCGAACGACCAAACTTTGATTCTCATGTCATTTTTTCTCATTCTTAGGTAACGATGTTTTATGAAAAAGTCGTTGTATTAAAAATTTCTACAAATTTGAATATATGTGAGTGTTTTTGATGTCAAAATAACAGAAATTTATTAAAATTAAATACACAAAAAGTAAAAGTGCAATTATGTACACAAAGTAAAAAGTATTATAACAACAAAATTACCGTTAGTTGCAAAATTTCGGAGGAGGCGTGGCAAAAACTAAGTATGTTACATTCTAAGTTAGGATACATTTAATATGTATACCCAGTTTGAGCGAAATCCGTTGAGCCGTTTAGGTTTGTATAAAGGCCAAACAAACAAACAGAAAATGAGTTTTATAACTATAGATGAGGTAATTTTATAAAAAAAAAATAACAATAAAAAACTTACTTGGTCTAAAGCTCACAATTTAATTCATGTAATAAATATTACCTTTCCTTTTTTTTGTAAACGCTATCAGAATTTCGATGTCGTTACCTCAAAGAATTAAAATTATCCAAAATAAACGCAACTTTAAGCATGAAATTTTCAAATAATTTTCTTAAAACTACTACTACTATCTATCTAAACTTATCGAATAGAATAAGAATAATTTTAGTTTTTGCTTTCTTATCTTAAGATACTTGTTGTTATTTATGATTAACTATTGTTATAATATTTATTATTTTTAATTATTTTTTGTTAAATCACTTAATGTTAGTTGTAAGTTATATTTATTTTTCTGTTGATTATACCTAGTTGTTATTCTGAACTACTTAATGCAGTAAAAAAAATCTGTCTTAAACACTCACGGTCAAAAGAAAAAGCCGTTTTAATAACAAATATTCTTTTTCTTAAATTATAACACAGTGTGGCGAAATCGGCAAAAAAAGCACAACCAAACTTTATTAAAATTCTTAAAGAGAAATATATTAAGAGTCCATCGCACCCAATTTGACCTCTCAATGTCGTCATAATTTTTTCAATTTATTTTTTAAGTTGAAGTATTCGAATTTTGATGTGCCAACATTCGTTAAATTTTTACAGCCAATTTCTATGTTGGAAATAAAAAACAAATTTCACTTCCTGTATAACTTTGAGTAGAATAAGGATATGCAAAATATTTCACAAAATGGGAGCATTTTGTATGGTAGTAAATATATAGATAGCACTCAGTTTTTGGAGAAAAAAAAGAGAAAAGTTAAAACTGGCGCCATTTAAGGAATTCTTAACCGATTTCGTTGTTCTCAAGTTCAATTGAAAGGTATTTTTACGTGCAATTATTTTTTGTGAAAAAACAAATGTCATTAATGGAATATTTTTTTATTAAAATTTATAGAAGCACAATTTTTTTAGTTAAAGAAAAGTACAAGAATTTGCTTCGCTACACGCTTTATTTTGTATTTTAGCGCAATTCTTTTACGTAGTCTTATTTTATGCAAAATTCTATGGAAAAAAAAATTAATTTTATTTTTCATTTCCATCGAAGCAAATTCAATTCAATGAATATCGGCACAATAAAATTAGAAGACTTCAACTTTAAAAATAAATTAAAAAACATTGTGACGAAATTTGGAGGTCAAATCAGATAAGATGGATTCTCAACATGCACCTCTTTAAGAATTTCTATAAATTTCGGTGGTGTTTTTTTTTGTCGATTTCGACACAATGTGTTATAATTCAAGAAATAGAATATCTGTTACTTAATTATTTAGTCGGCTTTTTTTTGTTGACCGCGAATGTATGTAAACATTATGTCGAAATAAATAAAACAAATAAATAAACAAATATATATTAATTATGTAATAGCATATTAATCTACACAAAAGTATGGTATGGTTTAATATTTATCTACAAAGTTATCATTTGAAGTTTTGAAACAAAACAAAAACGAGATTTAAAACAAATTTGTACCCAATACTTTAAAATTTTGTTCTGTATTGATTTAAGCAGCTCGCAACAACAACAACGAAGAAAACTTTAATTCAAACAGCTGACTTTGACATTTCTGACTCGGACTTCACTCCAGTCTGAGTTCACCTTGTTATTGCATCATAAAGAAAAATTACATCATAATAAAAATAACGTACAGTAAATAAAAACAGATTACACATTAGACTGGCCACGCATTTGTATGAAAAATTTAAATATTTCGAAAACGGAAAATATGACTAGTTAATAACATGAGGGCTTAGAATGAAAATCAACATGTTTTAATATAAGTTCGATAAGAATACGCCAAGTGACCGCGAGTTGATCGTTTTGTTTTAAATGGAAAAACATTACAAAAATTTATTGGCTTTCAACATATTTTTAAATTTTTTGCACATAAAACAAAATTGCACTTAATTTGTTATCTAATCGTCCTAATTTAATTTATTTTGGGGTTTTTGGGATAATTTTTACCCTTAAACCAGGGTCTGATATGTTGGCAGCCTTGGAATTCCATTATTTTTTCTAACTAAAATCAGAAATATTTAAAAAAAAAAACTTTAGTCATTTTAAGTGAGAAACATAGTTTTATCGATATTTCTGTGTCGATAAGCAATAATAGCTTAAGTGGATTTAAGACAGAACTGAGTTATTGATATAGTTGTGTTCCACGTATATATCATTATGAACACACAAAATCTAGAACTTCTAGCATGACCTTAGCCAAAGATATGACGCAAAAACAAAAGACCCTTTCATATAACTTATATGGCGATTGAAAACTTTGAAGCAAGATTTCTGGAAACTTTGAAATAAGACTTAAGCTGTTATTGCTCATCGACACAGATTTTATGATTTTTTTTTTGTGTGCTCGAAATGCCAAAAACAGGCACTATTAACATTTTTTAAAAAAGTCAAGTCTTAACATTTATTCAGTTTTAGTATTTTTTTGCAAGAAATTGTCAAAGATAATGCCATAGCTGCCCGTGATGTCGTTTTTTGAAGTTTTGCACTTTTGGGTTTTTTTTCGTTAAAATACCCGAACTCGAAATTTAGAAAATGTTACACTTCAATTAAAAAATTTCATAACGACCAAGTTATTCAACGTACCAACATAAGGTTTTGTATTTGTATTAAGTGTTTTTTTAGAAAACATTTCATATCAATTTTTTTATTACAACAAGAAAGAAAATTATATTGGTACAACAACTCTGGTACTTTTTATCCAATTCTTATGTTTGATAGCTCATTTTAATAAAGAATTAAATAAAAAATTAAGTGCATACCAGTTCTGTACACAAAATTTGGTTTTATGTGCAAAACATTTAGAAATATGGGAACAAATGACGAATAATGAAAACTCGAATTTGATTTTTTTTTCATCATATGTATTAAGGCCTTTTAAGTTTATTTCTGGAAAAATTTCAGGCCGCTCTCAAGTCGTTTAGAAGTTATAGGGGTTCAAAGTTGTAAAAATTGGCCTGAATTGCTATTTGGCTATTGGCCTTTGTTCGTTCCTACATTTAAGAATTATGGAAAACTAAAAATCCACAGTTAAATTGTGGGAAAATGTGGAATTAAAGGACATGAACAACTAAGGGCTGAAAATGCTTGCTGAGGTTAAGGCATAACACACACTAGCCTCGGTTAAAAGCGATTGAAAGCATTATCTTTCACGTCTGTTTCGTCTAATCAATAATTCACGTATGGTTCTAATCAATTTCTCTAGCTAATCTATCCCTTTCCTTTCACGTCAAAGACCAAACCTTGTTTGTATAAGGCGCATGTTGGTTGTTTGATCTTTAAAAAAAAAAACAAAAACAAATATTTGAAATGTTCCTTTGCTGATCCATTTGAATCATTTATTGATCGCTCCTTTTGAGCTCCTCTGGGATGTTAAAGGGAGCGCTACCCTTCCTAGGACATGCAATGTTAAAAGAGAACACAAAATACACCTAGCTTGGATCAATAAGGAGCACTCCACTGCTCCTCAGGGAGCACTCCCAGATCGCTCATAGGATGATCTACTTTTTTGCTGGGCGGTGCTACAAAAAAACATCGCATGTTCTTTTGAAGTGAAGTAGTAGACGTGGTAAATCTGATCGAGTATAATACGACACCATACTTGAAATTCTTCATACACCCTCAACATATAATTTTACAGTTAAAAACCCGATTTTGGAACGATTTTGGAAAGATAAAGCTTTCAAAATCTGTACATATCTTTAGTACAAACCTTACATTTTTACCTTTTTACGAACGAAGATTTCGTTGTTCGCTCTGATCGGCCGGCGCTCGAGCATTGAGGGCTAATATGGTGTTTCTTTGTGAATGAATTAGTAGATTTGTTGAAATGGTAGTTCAACGTAGGAAAAAACAAAAAAGGAACAGCATAAGTTAAAGACTTAAGACAAAATAGCACTGTTTTATTTGTGTCAAGTTTTCTTACTATTTAAGTTTTCAATATCGCAAAAACTGAATCTGAGGTACTATTACAGTGTGAGAAAAATTAAAAATCAATTTTCAATCAATCGTTAGAATATGGTTCTTTAAGGTCTTAAGAATACGTATACAAAATTTTAGAAAAAATATCAAATTGAAACAAAGTTATAACATATATTTTGTTCGTATGTCGCGTGATATTCAATAACCTTTAAATCTTTAATCGCGTTTTTCTCGAAACTAGATTTTTCGAATCGGCTTCAAAGATATCTAGAGTTCTACCTGATCGATTTCGATGAATCTTGATTCATTGTGAGCCTTATAGACTCTGTTAAGCACTAGACTTATAAAAAGCCAAAAAGTTTATATTTTTTTTGTATGGCTGAAAGTTTTTTGTACATATTTTTTTCAGTGCATGCCACTTTTTATCTTTTATTTTTTTTATTTGGTTGAGTGCTCAACTACAACTCTTAACTTAAGAATGCACTTTAATTTTTACTTTCAAACGGTTTTTAAATGCTGGAGACGAGAAGCCATTCGCAATAATTTTTTAAACACGCTAACTTCAACGCTTTGTAGAAAATTAACAACTATAAAGACAAAACAAATTTTTATTTCCTTATGAATAATTCTTCCTTATTTAAAAAATTTTAATCATTAAAATTAATACTACTTGGTAAAAAAATTAATAAAAAAGGTTTTTTTATAGCGACACCTTGTGATCGTACCTTAAGTGTTTCCACTGCACGAACGAACAAAATGGCGACTTACCAATGTTCGCCACTTGTGTTCGTGCAGTGATAACAGTTGGAGCGAACGAAGAATTCATAGCGAACAAACGTAGCAGTGGAAACACTCCACTCCTTCGGGCAGTGGAAACGCTCGATAATCAATAACTGCTCGGTTTGTATCGCTGACAGTTTCAATGAAATGAAAAATTAACAGCGTTGGAACGACATGTCCAACATGTCGGATAAATCGGCAGAAAAATGTCAATTCCTTTTATTTTCATCAAAAGCGTTCGACCGTGTAAAACCCATCTTTTGCGACAAAATCAATTGCACTATAATCAATTCTATTAAATGTCAGCCCTGGTTTTCTCAAATCTCTTTGAATTCTTTCCTATGTCTTGACGTTTAAATTGGTCTCGGAAAAATGTATTGGAATGTTTTGTTGTTAAATGTGGTGGTTACCGAAAAAAACTAATTTAAGTGCTTTAGAAAACAATGTAAAGATTGCATAAAATGGATATGACCACCGCGAAACCCTTCGCCTGTAAGTCTGATGGCTGTGGCATGTCCTTCACCAATGAGGATCATCTTACTGTGCACGAAAAGAAGCATGAAATGATGCTAAATCTCAGTCTAGGTGGACAAAAGTCTGGAAATATTTTTGTGGGTAGGTTAATTTGACTGGTTTTATAAATTAACTTCGATTTAAATTTACAAAAAATTTAACTGCAAACAAAACAGCTGATCAGACGCCAACACCAACACGTCTCATCAAAAACTGTGAGGAAGTTGGACTTTTCGATGACCTGCGCCATGTCAATCCCTTCGAAGAAACCTTTCGCCGTGCCGTCGAACAGAAAAGTGGTCAAACTCCATGTTCACAGGCGGATACCTTGGTGGAAGTTGATAGAGATCCGGCGGAAGACTCGCTTCATACACCTCAAGTGTATCCGCAGATTGATGCAAACGATGCCATCGAATTTCGGCGCTGCGAATCATTGCAGAAAGTATCTGAAAGTCTCGAAGTGACTGACGTGGAGTCTAACTGTGGTTTGACTATTACTGACCCAGCCAACAATACGCTGGGGAAAACCTGTACATCACGACAAAATTCATCCTCCACAACGATTAATTGGGGTTATGGGAAATTGCAACGCTATCGAAGTATTGCAGAGAAGCCACCAGAGATTTCAGAAGGGGCTATAAATGTACCATCAAGTGTTCAAGTGCCTGTATCTATACAATTGATTCAACCACAAGTGATAACCTTAACCTTCCCCAATGGTAATAGCAATAGTAACGGCAGTCGTGGTGCAACCACAGCTGCCACAGCTATTCCGGTGCAAACTGTCAAGCCATTCATTCTGCCCAAACTGACAACTTCGCCACCAACAGGAGGATCAAGTAGCATGAATGCGAGTTCAAACAACACACTTGCAACAGTAACGACTAATGCGTTAACTCCAACCGCTACTCAACCTGAACCTAGCAGTGCTAGCCTCACGCCTACTTCCCAGCTGCCCATCAAGGAACGCTTAAAGGTTATTCTTAGCAATAGCAGCAAATCTCGCATCATTGAACTTCCCCAGAAGACAAGCGCACGTCGTGTGTGCAATACATCTATGACGGCTAACTCAGTTTCGAAATGCGGTGATGATTTTATGGAACGAAGGCGTGCAGCTTCAACCCGCTATCGCATTAAAATGCGTAGTGTCCACGAAGACTTGCGACGACGTAATCTAGAACTACAAACCGAAAACGAAAAGCTAAAACAGCGTGTCAAGAAGTTGGAATTTGAGCTCGCAACGCATAAGAGCACTGTTTCGATGCTGACAGCAGGTGGAGGTAAAGATAACTGATCTGATTTTGCTCGAAGTTTTAAGTTTTTTTTTCAGAAACACACCAGCATCCGCAGATCAAGTGCGTACCCACTCAGATACAAATTCCATCATCCACTGTTCATCTGGTAATGAATATACCGAAGTTGATTATACCGCCAACAGGACAACCAATAATGACAAATCCAATCACATTGAAAGTGGAAAAGAAGTGAGACAAGCAAGCTCCAAAAAGAGCTGAATTGAAATAGTGCCTAGAGAGAGAGAGAAAGTTAGAGATATATAGAGAGAGAGAAAGAGAGAGCTTTAATTAGGTCCTTACCTTGTATGTGCCATGTCCACGAATTTTTGTAAGTGATAAAATATTTTACATGTTTTAGTAACTTTAAGTTAGTGTTCTATTAAAATATTGCTCAAACTATATAGCATTAAATAACAACAGATTCAATTATTTATCAAAATTAAGACTAATAAAAAACAAAAGAAAATCAAATCACATTTTCTTATTAAAGCTAGTTAGGGTCCTTGGTTAGGGTTAAAAATTCTCTTTGCAATTCATCGACTATAGCTTCGATAACGTCCAAGGTATTTCTCGATTCGGATACCGTAGACTGCTCTTGCAACTTCCGAAACTATTGATTGATAGATTGATTTAAAAATGATATTTTTATAAATTTTCTTTTTGATTCACTTACATCTTTTAAACTGTTTTTCATTAATTCTTTTTGCTGGCATAGTCTTTTGATGTCATCACTATATTTCTGCTGCAATGATGACGTTCGTGAAGATTGCTGATGTTTTTGCACTAGCAGCTCTAGCTCTTGATTGCGCAGTTCGTCTTCAGCTGCCATTAAATATGAATCATTGCGAAGACGCTGAAAGAAGAAAAATACATATCATAATACAACAATATTTATAGAGAATAAACAAACAACAACCTCTCTTTCAATGTGGCGAGTCAGCGCATCCAGCTCCTTTTCCATTTCTAAGGCTTTCGTGCGTCGCTCCGACTCTCGCAGTGTAGCGAGAACCTCACCTTTGCGACTGCGTATTTCCTTTTGATACATCAAAAGCATTTTACGCTGCGTTGCTAAGCGTTCTTCCTCACGTTTCAAAGCATTCTGATAATGCTCTTCCATTTCTATTACAATTCAAAAAATTTATACGATTTTAGGTTTAACCTTCCTAACCAAATGTCTTCCAAAACTTCCCATTACCTTTTGCTCGCTTTGCATGTTCCTCATCCTTCAAACCACTTTCCAAAGTTTCCAACAATTTCTGCTCTTCCAGTTCTAGCTCTCGTAGACGTGCATCCATGTAGCGTTGTTCCTGCTGTTGCAATTTAGTTTGCTCCTCTTGCTGTTGTACCCATTCTTGCGGGAAATTAAGAAACTTCGGATAAACACCTTTCGGAATGGCGTTAAACTGCTTCAAATAACGGTTTGGATGCACTTCGCGAGGACAAAGCATCATGAGACTATAAGCTTTTGTCACTAGTTTGCTTATATCGATTGGATTTTGTTCGTGAAAAAAATGTTCGATGGCATCTGCATTGGGCAATCGCAGCAAAACTTCTCGATTCAGAATATTATATGCAACGACACAGAATACCAGATAGGAAGAGGGATAAGAGAGTATATTATCCCAAAGGCACAGCCAATCGCACGAGTCCAGCACCTCAGAGAATGCGTTAGAGAGCAGGGACCAAGCAAAGTGTTTGGGTAAAATACTCATGGAAGTGTAATAACGGCAGAGTTCCTTGTCAAAAAATTGCAGTACATTTGCGCACATGCCCAAGTAGTTGGCCGGAGCAAGTGGATGAAATTCAAACCACAGTTGAAAGTGATTCATGAGCAGTGTGGCACATAATTCGAAAACTATGAGTCCATTTTTTGGAAATACTTGCAAGAAGGGATAAATGAGGTGAGGCAAGAATTCGGAATACGCGAAAACCTTGCACCAGTGCGCTAAGCATGACCATATTTTCATTACCGATCGACGGTTGGACTCGCTTTTGATTTTCAAATGGGATGCTCGTGTTTTAATAGCGTCTGGAATGCCCATTTTGACAAGTTCTTGAAATACAGCGATATTACATGGAAGCTGCAACAAGTGGCACCAAATAACAGCGCGAAACTTGGCAGGATAACAACCAAATTCCTTTAATATCGCCATGAGACGCTCGTGCTTAAGCAGCTTTTTCAGTTCTTCATTAAAGTTGGAGTTTTCATAGCTCGGCAAAGCTAGGGGCTTTTTTTGTTTGAGAGACACTTCCAGCATTTGAAAACAAAACTCCTTTGTCTTAAGCATGTTGTACAGTTTACAGCTGGACCAAATGTACACCTCACCGTTATTAGCAAGCACTCCCACTAGCTGTCCATCGCCGGATATCGACAACTGACACGCATTCGCCGCATGTATAATCAATACAAACTCTGGTTTTTGACAATCGATTAGTACCACTTGTCCAACAGTAGTCACGCCCAATAGCAGGGTTTCCTTGTTTTTCGGCATAAAAGCACAGATGACAAGAATGAAATTCTTGAGACGCAGTATTTGTTGAATATCATAGGTATATGTGCTGATTAGCAATAAATATTGATCCAATGTGGATAAGCAAATTATGCCGCCATCCGGTTGAAATGCAAACGCCACAATTAGTCCATTGGAATAGTCTTGATCTTGACAGAAAAGCTTTAATTCGTCAACCAATTCATTATCCTCCTGCTCGGTTGCCAACGAAACAACTGGAACATTCTCCTCCGGCAAAAGTTTTAATTTACGGTCACGGGCCCTAATTGGATATAGAACACGCAGCGTATTTAACGTTGAGCCAGACCAAATATTAATCGCGTCGTTCGTAAAACATGTAAAGATGTGCTCGGTTAAAGGTATATAAGAAACATATTTAAGCGAAAAGTTAACTGCATCGAAATCAAGACGATGCGTTGCAATGAATTTCTTTAAATTTAATAAAATAGCTTGAGGACCTGCGTGCACTAGCACAAAGGTGGAGGGTTGCAGAAGCTCACCTGGGAAGGACATTTGCACCACAGCTTGCTCAGAGATGTTGATAGCATTGAGCAATATCTGCTCATCTATTTAAAAGAATTAAAACTTTTCACTTGTTGTACATCTCTTGGTGGTAAAAAAAAACGTATACTGACCAACATTTATAAGCACCACGACGCCCAATTTAGTGCCAATGAGAAATTCATTTGGGTTGAACACTGATGGTAATATTGTGCTGACTTTGGGCACTTGATCAATCATACGCCAGTATTTCTTGCTGGGCAAATCAAAAATAAAAATGTTACCTCTGCAAAGCAGTGTGGTGATAGTGCATACAATAGCAATATAATAACACCATCTACTAACCTTCGATCAGCTACCACAAATAGTGCCCTTTTAAGACCGAAGCAAAACGCAGCCATCCGTATCCTTATCAATTTATCCTCATCTTTCACAGTATGGTGTATTGTGAGTATATTTCTACAAATAAAATAATTTTTATTGATTGATTTAAAGAATGCAGACTATTTACTTACCCGTTTTCCAGTTTGTTTAATTTAAATGGGATTTTCTGCGACTTTATTGTCTCTTTTGAATTTGCTGTCTCTAATGGTACTCCACGCTCCGGCACATCCAAGTCATTTCGAAAAGCTTCATAGTCATCGGCACCCAAACTTTGCACAGGATTTTTGTCTTCTGAATCGTCGTCCATTCCAATCAAAATATGTCTTCTAACAACTGCAGGTGCAACCCGAAATGTATGCAGGTTTAATTTGAAACTAAATTTTAATATGCTATTATTTCGCAGCTTCTGCGAAAGGTGACATCTAGCGGTAAATAGTGAAATCTATATTCACAACCAACACTGTGGCGAACAATAATTTGTCTCATGCAATATAGCAGGGGTGGGCACGAGTGAGACCAATAAGAGCCACATTAAGATTATAGCTGCGTTTTAAAAAACAAAAAGTGGTTAACAAACACCTTCAAAAACTTTTTATGCTAGTAAATTTTTAAGACCATTTCTGTTGTACCGTGCAATTATAGGTTATAGCAACAGATCAGGTGATTTGCAATAGTGAATGTTAAAATTTTCCAATATTAAAATACCAATTAAAACAACAGCTTAACTCTCTGAAATTATTTCCATTCGATTCTTCGTGTTCATAAAAATTTTATTTCTTTTAAATAATTATTATTATTTTATTTTGTATTAATTTTGTTAACTCATGAATCATGAAATTTGCTTTAAAAAGGCATTCAATCGTTTTTGCAATAAATGTGTTAACCCACGAGAAGGCGAGCTATGAGCATTTGGCTCACTCAATTTTTAAATGGATAAAATGCATCTTTTTTATTAATATTTTTGCACGCATTATGTTGAGCATCTTTGGTAACGGTTGTTCTCCCGCGTCTTGGCAAGCTTTTGCTGAGGTCAGTGCACGGTTGGAGCTGTAGGTATGCGGTCTAAAAATTACAGTAATTCCTCAATAAGCACAATTCTCACGCGCGACAATCCATGCTACTCTGCGAGGCGCGCCTTCTCCAGGGTTAAAATACATGTAAACATTTTGTGACATTTTTGGCAATGTTATTAATATTTTCATAAATATCGTAGATTTATTCATCGCAAGTCCATTTAAAAATGGTATTTTTATTTGTATTTAAAGATGTTTAGGTTTTATACTTTACTTTGTTATAAGCATTCAACAACATTTTTTCATTACGTTTTGGCTGAAAATTAAAAAGGTATTTGTTAATTTATTTTAATGTTTATAAATTTGTTCATATTTTTTCATATATCAGTGGCTGTACTGCATTTTTGATGCACGATTTTGAAATTCATGTTTAAAATTAAATTAAATCATTTTGTAATTTTAAATGCCATTTTAAAGTTTGTATCAATCGATTAGAAACAAAAATATACAGCTATTGTTCTATAACTCCTTTGTTTGAGAAACAAAAATAAGACATTTCAGATGATCGATGAAATGCAGTCAAAAAAAGTAAACAAATGAAGAATCCTATTGCAGCAAAAATAAATCCAGCAAAAAAAAAATATATAAGGGGTATTCACGATTCAGTGCACTTGCCTGTGCAGTTGAAGACTTGAGGACTTGTGCAGTTAGGTTTTCGTGAACACACCACCATCACCATTTCAAAGCTGTCAACATTTTTCAATGTACACAAGTGAACAACTGCTCAAGTCCTCAAGTTGAAGGTAATAGTAGAAAAGCACTTGTGCAGATTTTTGACGTACGTACATTTTGTTTTTGTAAAGTGCACAAATCCTCAAGTCCTCAACTACACAGGCAAGTGCACTGAATCGTGAATACCCCTATAGAAACAACCAGCTTAGAAAGCATCAATACAGTCACACAAACCCCGAACATAAATACCCCACAATCAGGCCCGTAGAGAGCTAAGTTCGGGCCCGGGGGGCTCCAACATACGGGCCCCCTGAACATTTTCTTAACACAAAAAAAATTAAACTATAAAAGTATAAAAAAGCAAGCTATTGGCCGGATCGATGCAAAATTTATTATTTAGTTCTTAGTTTTTATTTACAATTCATAGTGATCCTTAAGTCATGCACCATGACAATTTAATGATATCCTATTGTCTATGTTGTTTGTATTAAATGTCTCTACCTAACGACAACTTTTCTGTGTGACATTCCTAATAATTAAAATCTGCTGATGATTTGCATTATTATTTTTATATTATTTTCTAAATTCTTTTTATTCATTGTAAGCTTCTGAAGTTTGTGAGCTTTAAAAAACTATTGATTTTTGCACAAATTTAAAATATTTATATTTTTAGTGAAATTGGCGATGAAAATTTTAAAGTGAAAGTGTGAATTCGGCACATAAATACCCTTTGAGGGAATTTTTAGTTGTATTTACATCTATTGTATTTTTTTTTTTTTTCAACAAAAAGTTATGCTTGGTTTTTACTCTAAATAGAATTTAAACATAAATAAAAACGATATAAGGTTTTATTTTTAAAAATAGTGTCAAACATTATTAACAAATTTTACTGTTTATATCTTCATTATAAATATCTGCATTACTTTCAAAGGAACTCCACTTAAATTTTTACGATCAGAATTATTAAAAAATTTTTAAAAAACTTTATAACCACGGGCTCGGATTTTGATGACCTAAAAACTGCAAAAAATTACCTACAAAAATTACAAAAATGACCTAAAAATTGCAGAAAATGACCTAAAACTGACAAAAATTACCCTAAAAAACGCAAACAATTGCATAGAAAATAAACAAAAAATTTAGCCTTACAAATAAAATATTACTTAATTAAAATTTATTTTATACTAGCATATCCTGAGTTTTTATCTAACACATGTTTCATTTTTCTCATGCCATTTCGTCAGTTTCACCACGCGCAGAGCTTTTTTCATTGAAGTCTATAAACAAAGCTACTCCTTTGTCGAGAGGTAATGTTTTTGATTGAAGGGACTCTAGTGTTAAGGATGAAAAATGCTCTAAAAATTAAAAAGTCCAAAAATGACAGTAAAATAACTTAAAAATCTCTAAAAATGACCAACAAATGCCCTAAATCCAGTAAAAATTACCTAAAAACTAAAAACGATGAAAAATAACGAAAAAATGTCCTAAAAACTTTTCATATTTGGAATTTAGGAAACGTAAATGGACGTTTTAAATAAGCAGAAAATGTTTTAGAAGCAGCCGAAAAAAGATGACATGTCATCGAAATCCTAGCCCTCTTTATAACATTCAGAATATTATTGGACATTATTAAAGAAGCTTAGAAAAAAACCAAACTCGAATTATTTCGCCATTTAATTAATGTCGATATTTTTGTATGAACTACATATATATAAAAAAAAACGAAAATACGAAACACGAAAATACGAAATGTGATTTTGAAACGAATTTATTTGATTTTTCGACAATTTTCTTGTCAACACAGCACGAATATTTAGTAAAACTCTTCCCGGATTTTGATTGAAATAACGCAATTTTTCAAATATCTCAAAACTACGATTAACTGGAGTTCTTTTTCTCCTCTATTTCCAATTTAATTTTATTCAAAGTGAGATCTGTTTTTTTTTATGTTCTCATATTAACTCGCACTATGACATACCCAGCAGAAATTACGGCCTAAATTAAACCTAAGGCCAGTAATACATGGAAATTTTTTTGAAAATCTAAATTTTGAAACATAAATAAACTACTTTAGAAGCATCTTAAAAATATGCTGTTAAAATTTTAATGTTGAATTCAAAGCCGTTTGAAAGTTTAACGCTTTGAAATTTTAAAAGCTGCCAACGGCTTCCATCAAGCCCAACATAATGAACCTGTTTTTCTCAAAACAGCATTTTTATAAATGGCGTGCATCATAACTTAAACAAATTTTCACCAATCAATTCGAAATTTTGCACACATATACTTTAGAGTATTTGCTAAATATGCCGGAGTTTAATTTTTTAAAAATTTATTAAAATAATTTTTAGTTCCCATTTTTAAAAAATTTACGATTTTCCTTGTTTTTAGCGCTATCTTCGAAAAATCTCGTTTCTTTGGAATATTCAAGAAACTGTAACGTAGATATAAAAAATTTTTCGCTTTGTTTCATATGAATAATTTTGAACGCCAATTCTAAGATCTGTCTTTACACTCTACACTTTAACTATATATACACACTTTTTGAGTCATACATTTTATTTTTTTGCATTCTTAAAACATGCCTCAATATACCCTCAAATTTTTAAACAAATTGCTTCAATAATTTATCATATATATTGCTGGCCTTAAAGCTGACGTCAATAATGAAACATGCAAGACTTTTATTTTTAGCCCAAAAAAAAAAGGAATTTATTTTTGATAAGGTGGATAAGATCAACAAAAAGGAAGGGAGAAATTTTTAAATTAATTTTTTTTTATTTTTTTAAGTAAGTTTAGAAGGATCCGTGGCAAATGGTTGTAAAGTATCAATTTATATCATTGTGATATTTTTTGTATTTTATAAATACTTTCTATTTTTTCCTATCTGTGAAATCCTTATTTAATTCGTAAAATACAGAGGAATGTTTCAAACTCACAGATACGAGTAAATAAATAAATTATATGTTTACATTTTATGTCATATCCATTAGTTTTCAATGATTAATAATAAAAACCAGTGTTGGGCAAGAATAAATCAAAAGAAAAATAAAACAAATAAATTTTGATCATTAAAAAGTTTAAACAACAAATATTTGATTTTTTATTTTTGAGTGATGAATAAATAATTTTTTTTCGTTATTTTTTTTTTCATTATTAAAAAATTTAAAAAAAAATTATAAATAAATTTCATTTTTAACAGAGAACAAGTTATTCTTTAAAGTTTGAACTTTGAACAATATGGCTTTAGTTTGATTTTAGAATTACTCTTTTTTTCAAGCATGTAGTCCGATATTTTATGAGAATATGGATGATTGATCAAGTTGCGTAGGAGAAAAGACGTTACACTGGTGCCGATGATGGTATTGTTGTACTGAATTTTATAAAAGTTTTTCTAATTGCAGAATATTTCGATAGACAACCCAGCGTTGAGTCAACATCCGCAAGATATTTAAGTACCTTTAATGTACAAATTTGAATTTAAGAACTTGTATATGAGGAAAACCTACTCGTTACCGCGAGTTCGAGTCCTTTAGTAGTACATATTTTATGAGGTAACGCTAGTTTCTTTAAATTTATTAATATTTTTCTTTTATAATACATGAACCAATTTTTTCCCGTATTCCCAGAAAATAAAAGTTTAAATTTTTAAAAAGCGTCCCAGTGTTACCTGAGCACCGAGTTATGAGGGTCACCGCAATTCTACTTTTTTCGAGGCGCTTCCGAATAATTGCTGCTATTGCCGTATTTTTTAATATTTCTCCTTGAAAATTTCACAGAATATTCTTTAAATATTATATTTGAATGTATCATTAGTTTTAATAAATAGATTTTAAGTGAGTCGTCAGAAAAATTCATAAAAATTTGCCTTTTTGTACGAATTAACGCTACCCCCCCTTAAAACAAGAAGCACTCACTTTGTGGCCATCATCTTCCTGACTTATATTTAAAAATTTACTATTTAAAATTATTGTCCTACAACATTCAATGTTCCAGACGATATTCTGACGTCATAGTTGGTTGACGATCTACTGATATGGTGGAAGAAGAAAAACTTGATAGATGCCGCTCACTTGACGAGGAACTTGATAAATGACCGTTATTTGATTTTCACAATATTCCGAAACAATTCATTCCAGTTTTTTATTTCATTCAAACACAAACTAAAATAATGAAAAACGAATAAAACTTAATATATTATTTGAAATTCAAATGAATAAAATAAAAAATACATGATACTGAGTTCTGATTGAAAAAATAAAGAATAAATATTACTTGTTATTCGTTATTTGAAAATTTTTTATTGAATAATTTTCGAATACAAAAGATAAATAAAATAAATTTAATAATAAATGAATAAATAATAGTAGAAAACTATTGTTTTATATCTGTTTCATAAAATTTTTTTGGTAGTAATGTATTTTTTTTTTATATAATGTAAGCAAACATGAAAATTATATGAAGAGTTAAATAAATTTTACCTGAAAAAAATTAAGATTTCCAATTACTTACCTTTTACTGTTCGATTGTCTAATACTTAAAAAACGAAACATTCAATATATCAATTCAATATATTAAATACTTAGCAACCACTTTAACAAAGTAATTTGTTATTTTACTTCCATTCGTGCGTGATATTCAATGTTTTACTTCAACTTCACACAAATTCAAGACTTAAAAAATAATATATTTGTGAGTATGTAATGGACTATTTATATTTATGAACGTCTAATTACTATGATTTATAATATGTACTTGTAAAAACATTGCAAAAGTGCTTTAAATAAAATCGATTTTATATTATTTTCCAAATGTTCCAACAGTTACGCAAAGTTAGTTTTTCAAATAAATGCTTCAAGAATAAACACAGAAATTATTAAAGCTCTTACATGAGATTCGGAATCCCGCTGATTAAATTTCATTAGCTTTTAAGGTAATAATAAAACTAAATATATATATATACCTATTAATAAACAGTTCCAAAATATGTTGCTTTGAAATTTGACTTTTTTAATTTTTAAGAAGCATTCAACTTAATACTAATCGAATAACTTTTAGATTGGAATCTGCATTCTAAGCAATTGATTTGAAAAATTCTAAAAGAAAAATTCTTTAAGGTCTTGCTTTTGATAGCTGTTCCTTGCAGCCATACTATTTCACAATCTTTTTTTTAAACTTGCACAGGTCTTAAAACATTCCTCCGTAGGCTGCATCCATTCCACTATCATTCATAGCGTATCCAAAGATCGTTAGATAATTGATGATATTGCTGATGAGTGTCAGAGTGCAAGCCATCCAGCCAATCTGTCAAGAGAAACATAATCGTAAAAGTTTTGTGGTGATGAGCTTAGGACGGCAGAGGTTTTAACCACTAACCACATGACTGTGCGCTAAAACAATGGGCAGTGCGAAAGCGCTGACAATCATTCCTGCTGTCAGGAAGAGTGCGAACTCAGTTTTGGGATTTGTGCCACTGTTGGAATTCATGCGTTGAGCTATAAAGACTGGTAGGACGGATAACACATAGAAGATCAACACAAAAAAGGGGTAGAACAGCTTCGGTTGTGGCACGGCGCAGGCCAGTATAAGAAAAGTCATACCCAGACTAGTCATTAAAGCACAAATAATTAGACTGTGGAAGAAAACAAACATAAACAAGCTCAACAGACAGGTTCACCATGTTATCAGTAAAATAAACTTACGCTTTAATTTATTTGCATTGTTGTAGATTTTCGACATTCGTTGTGTGTAGTTATTGAAAGATAAAAAATGTTTACATGTACATTGGAAATTATAATTAGTTTAGTTAGTTATATTTGTACAAATATTACCTTTAATTGCAGCCATTTTATGAGTTTCCAAATCTTTTCACTTTATTTTATCAAGAGATTTTATATAAAAGTGTACAAATTCTATTAATCACCACAAAAATTAACAACAATGAAAATGACGACGGTCAGATTTGACAGAAGGGCGAGAGTGCTGCCAGCTGGTTTGTTTTTGTGTATATTGCACTGCAAGCGTGAGTCAATTGAACATATACTCCTTTTCCACACGGTATATTTTCTTGCCAATAAGTCGAAAATACAACGAAAAGAAGAGCGCAGCATCGAAGAAAGAATAGCACAGAATAAAAACTTGCCAGTACAGACTTGCCTGTACCGTAGACTTGCTGGCAAGAAAACTTTCCGTGTGAAAAAGAGGTAATAGCACTGTTTGAAAGAAAATACAATATAATTTGCTTACCTGCCGTCTACACATGCTAGAAAATATGTCTCAACAGCTGTTATGTCCGGTGTTACGACATGTGGAGACCAAAATGTCAGATGTTACAACTGAAAAGTTTGCCAGATATCACTGATATCTCTACGGACAGATATCGAAACACAATTTGACGTATCTGATAAAAAATGGCTGAGTTGGTGTATTTCTTTTATTTTCATTATATTCCACTTTTTTAATTCTTTTTTATAATATGGATTTTGGCCTTCTAAATCTAAATCTGAAAAAATTACAGGCCGCTCGCTATTGGTTTAGAAGTTATAGGCCTCCAAAGTTAAAAATGGCCTACAAATCTTGCTTTTTAAAAATTTTTCAACAACTATTTTGCATTTGAAACAAAAGAGTGCAGTCAATAATAGAAATTTAACCATAGGTATTGAAAAAACATATATTCTTTGGTATTAAATTATGCGCTCCTGTCAAAAAATTAAAATTTTTGCATATACGAAAAATTGTACATGATGATAAATTTATTTTTAAAAAATGGGTATACGCAACTGGGTATATGTGTTTGACCGGTAAGAATGTATGTATGTTCATCTGTTCCACTCTCACTTCTAAACTATTAATCATAATTTGACAAATGAGGTATCGTTGGAAGCGTTTTGATTATCTGCTGGTTATAGGCTATGTGACGTCACATTAAATTTAATGAAGCGCCCTCTACTAAAAAATTTTTTGGTGACGTAAACAAATGAGATATCGGTAGGAGCGTTTTGATTGTCCGCTGAAGAAAAATTATGTGACGTACTAACCCCTAACTTCTAAGCTACCCTAAATTCTAAACTACTTATCATAATTTGACAAAAGAGGTATCGTTGGAAGCGTTTTGATAGTGCGCTGGTTATAAGTTATGTGACGTCACATAAAATTTAATACAGCACCTTCTAGAGGACAGAAAATAAAATAAATAAAACCTTAACTTCTAAATTACTTATCATATTTTGAAAATTGAGGTATCATTGGAAGCGTTTTCCTTGTCCGCTGCCTAAAAGCTATTTAACGTCACATAAATTTGAATGTGGCGCCCTATAAAGGACATAAATTCATGAGCTAAAACATTTTTTTAGTGACATAATAAACATCTTTGTTTATAATTTAATCATCAACAATTGATTAGTAGTTATTACTTTCGATTATATAAAAATTATATCCATAAAATAATATAAATACAAAAATAGTTCAACCCAACTACTAAAAACCTTAAAAAGCACGCTCTAAAAAGTATGAAACAAGAAAATATTCTCATCTGAAATTGTTATGCACAAACTATTCAATAGTTTTTTGTCTATTAAATAAACAACTTACTCTTTCTATATAATACTAATTCATAGTGATGTTCAGAAGATATCCGTGGTGCCTAAATGAAACTAGAGTAAATATTTTTAACGTAAGTAAATATTTTTAAGTTAAGTGAATAATTTTAATATTAGTAAACATTTGGAAGGTTAGTAAACATTTAAAGCTAGAACTTTTTATTCGAAAAAAATATTTAATTAAAAATATTAACATGAGTTTTTAACAACTATAATTTATATCATAATAATTTAATTTTAATGAAAATCAACTTCAATATATTAAAAGATAACATTTCATTTATTATTAAATTTTTTTTAGAATAAAAATTAATGGAAATATTTTTATCAAATTTAATGTATAGTTTAAGAATAAAAAAATTTATGGATACAATTACTTACTTAAAATATCCTTGATGTCTGCAGGTGCCTGATAACTTAGATTCCTGAAAATTCAATATTATTTAAAAAGTTTTAAAAAGTTATAAAAATAACTTATAAAAGTTATAAAATAACTTTAAGAAAGTTAGTAAATCATTATAAGGTGGTAAAATTCTTTTCGGATTCACAGATGATTATTCGTTAAGGGTTTTCTGGCTTACGGGGATGATATAATAGGGGTATTCACTATTCAGTGCATTTGCCTGTGCAGTTGAGGACTTGAGGACTTGCACACTCGCAGGCAAGTGCACAGGCAAGTGCACTGAATCGTGAATACCCCTAATAATTACAAGATAGCATTTACAGTCGTTTTAGAAAATTATTCCTAAAAGAATTTACCCAAAAATATTCTGCATATATCAGGCCGAAAATGGAGCACAATTCGCACATTTGGGCAGGGGCTTCAAGATCTCATGTGGAGCTTCTGGATCGAATTCAACGTCCAAGCCCACCCCTTTATCATTGCCTCGATATCCAACAGAACCCCGCATTACCGAAATAATTCGTTTTTTAGTGGCACGGTAAAGTTGTGGAATAGTCTCCCTGCGAATGTGTTTCCCGACAGTTTTGAGCTGTGCAAATTTTAAACAAATCTTCACCGACACTACTCAATCTATCTACCCTCCAACTATCACCCATCTTCCAAATCAACACAATGCTTACCAGTGGCGGATCCAGAAACTTCATTTGGGGGATGGGGGGACCAAAAAATGTGAGTTCGTAGTAGTTGCATATATTAACGATAGTCGCTAATATTACGTGGTAAGCATAAGAAAAAATTTAATTCAAAAGCGTATCACGGTGAATGAAAATTCAATTCACAAAAAATTGAATAAATTCGAAATCAAAATCAAAAAATATTTGACAAATATAAAAACAAATTATCGATTATTTCAAATAAAAGACCAGGGGCCCTATTCTGTAACTGTGAGTTTTAAAGTGTACACGAGCTGTCACAAAAACTCACTGCTTTTAAGCCGGTGAGTTCAGTCAGAAAAAGTGTACACTTTAAAACTCACAGTTAGATAATAAGGCCCCAGTTATCCAGTCTTCAGTGACTTTATATATTTATAAAATTAATATGTATGAAATACAAAAAAGTATACATAACTTAAGTACACAAAAACTAATAAAATTACTATCTTCAATTATTTAATTATCTTTACTACAAAATTCTTCCGTGTTTTGGCATATCTATTGACGACTTGATCCATAGTCACTTTAATGTCATAATAAATATCTTAAAAAGCAAGCCCATTCAATCTTTCTTCTGTTGTCGTAGAATATGTTTTAAATATGTTTTAATTCTTGAGAAAATTCAGTTTCTCCACTAATGGAAATTTTAAAAATTTTTTAAAAAGACTGGAGAAGAAGATACAATTCAGCATTACAGCAGTCTGATATGGGTATAGTAGGGTAATTAAAAATAATTATATGGAAAATTATGTCAAAAAGTACACTCAATTTCTAAATCTTTGGAATGAAAAATGAAGGTATCCTGAACTTGAGGAAAATCGTTTGAGTCTCTAGCAACCGAAAATGCCGATGGCTTTCCCTAAAATTATTTTTTATATTGTTTATCGACACATTAAGTTGTTAATTAACTAAATGATTCTTATTTAATCGATAGATCTTCACAAGATCTTTCCAATGAACTCCCATTCGTCAAAGTTGAGTAATATTTGCGCAATTTTGATAGATTTCCGTAAAAATGATTAGACGAGAAGCAAATGATTGAATGAATCTAAATTTGTTGTTGTTTCCCAGTTAAAAAAATTAACTCTCTACGAGGGCAAAAATTATCTTCGAATGTAATAAAAATTTTTATGACGCTTACGACAAGAATCAATCCAACAGTACATTTGATGCTCGTCTGAACTTAGCCATCGGGAAGAAACTACGATTTTTGATTTTTTTTGAATCACGTTGCTCCACTTGAAACTCAATTCCTAAAAACAGTTTGGGTTAGTTTCTACGTGTTTAAAAAATTACGATAAAATTTATAAAAAAAAACTAATTTTGGATACAAATTCATCGCCATTTCCGGTGGCTCGAAACTCGAACGATTTTCCTCAAATTCAGGATATAGCTTTTCATCCCAAAGAATTGGGAATTGGGTGTGTTTTTTTATTTTAAAAAATGAGCCGGCCTAGTGTATACTACTAGTACTGGAATCATACCTCTCTTTTTGGCATTGCATAATAAACGTCTGGAGGTTCTTTGAAGAATATCGAATATCTGTTGCATAGTATCTAGTGTAGAAAATATAATTTTTTTAGAGGTAACAGAATAAAAAAGCAGTACTAAAATTTAATATAAATCCAAAGTTCTTGTTAAAAATCGACTTTTTAAATCCATTATCACGCATATGTGATAATATAAACAACATTTTATATTGTTTTACAACAACAGAGCAACCTCAGCAACTACAGGTATGTTTACTTAAGTTCTTGTTGAATTTTTGTATTGTTTGTTTTTGACACTTGATTCAATTTTCACTTTGTTTCACTACCAGTTGTTTTTGACAAGAGTTGTTTTTCTGTAAAAGAGAAAATAAACAATTGTCAATGCTACCTGGTAAGTATTGTATCATGTGTTAATACATATCCATTTGATCGGTATCCCCATTCACTCTTCTTCCAGCGTTGAAAACTTTATACTCTGGAAGAATTAAGATAATCGTTTTAGATTTTTTGGGGTTTTGCAAAGAACAGTTAAGCCCAATAGACAATAATGAGTTTTCATGAAAATTATAACAAATTGTCGACAACTTATCTTAGAAGCAACCTTTTTATACGAGTATAAAACAAAAGCCAGCAATAATAAATTAGATACAACGAAATGTTAACAGTTTGCAGTTTTGGAAGTATTCCTCTGCTATGTCAATCATATCATTAACCTCTTGCACGTACACATATGACTCCTATTTATAGATACATCCCAGAGTTCAATGAAGCTTCTGCCAAATGCGCATGATCCGTAATGCTGAAATTTTATTAATGAAATTTGTCCTATCCCACACGAAAATTCGTTCACCATTCCACCCACCAAATTTAAATAGTTCACCCAAATACAATATGTTAACGGGAACTGATACCTGCATTGCAGCCAGCCCACAGCCACCTGCTGGATGTTCGACTTGTAACAGCCATACACACATATGCATAGTGTTTACTTCGGGAAAAAGGTGGCACTCGTCTTCATATCATATATACATTTTTAGTGCAGAGCTTTCACATTTCCACGCTTGCGCACTGTGTGTAGGCAAAGCAGGCAGAAACCTTAAAGCTGTTCCCCAACGCTTAACAGTGCGGAGGTGGCGATAACATTTTGCGTCACAGCCACAAGTAAGCTATGCTCTAATGCCATTAAACAGTTCGACGGAGTACTTCGATGGAACGAAAGTGAAAAACCGAAAACGCAAAAGAATTTTTTTAAAAATTTTTCAATAGCTTTATAAAAATGTATAAAATTTCAAAATTATAAAAAATAAATAAAAATAAGTTTAGAGAAATATCAAAGATATAAAGGATTATCGACAACGTTGTGAATAGACATTTGGGTCCTGGTGTAGTATACAAGGAGTCTGTGCCAAAAAGATTTTGCTGACGTTTGCAAAATCGATTTTCAGTTTTGCACAGTGAAGAGTAGGACTTCATAGCAAACAAAAGTGAACTACGTATAAAACCGGCCATATGGAAAAAGTAAACGACATTAATAAGGCCTAAGGAAATTAAGGAAAACCTACTGCAGTAACATCTTATGAAGATATAAAGAAATAATTTAAATAACTTTGCACAAGGATTTGAACTACAATATGGGACAATTTGCGACTGTATCATTTACCTTTACAAGCATACTGCTACTCAACATATGTGGCTATTGTGAAATGTCCGTTTATGCAGGTAGATAATCTGATAATCTTACAAACATATAAATATATATATACATATTTGTGTATTCAATTAAAAGGGTTGTAATGGTTGTAATTAAAAAGAAATTTTAACATTTTCATTCGATTCCATCTATTATACTGAGACAAAGAATTTTCTGCCACCCACACAGTTTAGCTCGGACAAATACATATATAGTATATGTACATACTGGTACACAAACCCAGCACGAACAGCAGCAACAACTAACATAGTACAGATCCAGGATTTCATTAAGAAACAGTCTATTCCATATGACGATAACGTCGTTGCTTTTGTTGTTATTTGTTCCTTTTTTTGTATTTTTCGTATATACAAAGATTTCTTCGTTTTCGCTCTATACTCTTCGCATGCACACTTGAAATTCGTTTGGTGGAGTTCAATTTACAGCATAAAAATAGATATTCATGTATTGCCGTCGCAAAATATAGAGCAGTAAAGAAGCAGCTATCTACGTCATGAAACGGATTGTAACCAATAGTTGGATTGCGTGATCTAACCACCCCGAATAAAGTCTAACACTATTGAACAAAGTAAACTTTTTGTTTGCATTGTCAACAAGTTTGTTTTTGCACCTAAAGGTTTTCGTGTGAAATTGACTTGAAATGACTTGACTTGTCGGTTACTTCCGTGCCTCACAATTAATCCGAAATATTAAATAACAAGCTTACGGACAGACTCTGTCTGAAGGTCAATCATAACCATAACCATCATCGTTATAATTAGTCCATATGCTAACGTTTATCAATTCCAAGTTGAGTTCTTCGAAAGTTATAAAAAAAAGCTGTACAATGAGCAAACTTGCAAAAATAAAATAATTGTTTCCAAAGAAGGAAATAAAAATAGTAAGGGCGTAAAAAAAGTTGTTGCACACTGTTTTTTGTCTATACTCGGATAGCATTAAAATATATGCAAAGGATTTCCACAAGTTAAGCGTGTAGATAATCATGGCTTTGAGTTAATTTTCACCATTGTGCTTAAGTGGGGCACATTTGGGCTAAAAATAGTTTGAAATTAATTGCATTTTATCATGGAGTTTATTTCTTGCTCAATAAAAGGCCACAATTTCGTATAAATAGCTGATTACTTAAATATTCAGCGTTGAGCTGGATGGTTTTAAAAAGCAACGATTTTCTTAACGATGTATCCGTGTTGCGAAAAATTAACTTTATATGCGTTAACCATCTTTTCTGTTGGATGGTCACAAAAGCAGAAGAGCTCTGTATGATATATTTTTACCAATAAAAGAGTAGTAGTTTTTTACGTAGTAGGTAGTTATTTTGTCTTTGCAATGTAGTTCGTTGATTTAAGTAAACGAACGTTAGTAAAAGCAAAGGTAGTTGAATTTAATTAAGAGAGTTTGAAGTTAATTGTGATAAATTTTCATTTTAATTTCGTTTTTATTATACTTTTAAGAATATTTGAATATTCGGAAAACAATTTTTTTTGTTTCTGATAGTCACCATCATTAGCCAAATAAATTGTTGAGTAAACTATATTATTGTTTATAATATTGCTCTTTTTAAAGCTTTTCATTATTTGATAAGTCAAAAATTTATTTTTTGATAGAAAAAATTTTTAGTAAATGAAGAAATATTGTTAAGCCCGTATGATACTTCATTGTTTTGTCCAATTTCGAAATCTGAAAACAAGTGGCGCGTGGGCTAGACAGATATATATTAAAGAAAAGGATGAAAATATGCATCGTGCCAATTTTTTAAATCTCCGCAAAGTTACTATCTTATCTCTCTTTTCTTATTGGCTACGTTAGAAAGAGCTCAAGCTTGTTTTTGACACTTAATATTTGATCGAAACTTAACGAGTGACGAATCGAGAGAAACGTCACGAACAATGCATTGAAAATGCTGTCCGTCCCACATTTTTTTGTCCAATTCGTACTATATGCGTATACACTCACACTTCTTGCATTTTAGCTTTAGCACTATTTCAACTGCTCTAGTTTCATTGTCAATGAATAAAAATTGGACAAAACAATGAAGTATCATACGGGCTTTACTAGAGCTGCCAATTTGTGTTTTTAAGAATTAAAAAACCGCAGTTTCGATAGTATCGTAAGTGTATACGTAGAATTCCTTTTTATATACTTAGTAATAGAGATAGTTCAAGTTTTTTTATTTTTATTTTTATTAAATTAATTAATTATTATCTTTAATATTAATTTTAAAATAATTTACATTAAGAAATAAATGCAAATGTAGGTAGTTACAAAAATGTTAATATAATATATACATTAAAAAAAAGTGCAAAAGTTGAAATTGTTTGTATTGAATTGTGGTACGAAATATATGATATATAAATTTCACACAATATATTGAGTATTACCAATGTTGTGGAAGATAATCCAAAAGCCAATTCTAAATCAAAAGAATTTATCGTAGTTAACTTTACTAACAGTAATGTTGTCAACAGAATTACAATAAAAAAAATTATTTTTGGGTGCTTTAAACTTAAACTTGTTTGTCTATTTTAAAATATTTTTAATTTAAATTTTTGTTTAAATATTAAAATGATCATATCTCATAAGCCCATTGAGACCCAAATTGTTGAAAAGGTAATTTTACCAGCTTTAAGAAAAAAATTATTCAAAATCTTTAAATTGTGTTCCTCGAACCCCTTCTTCGAACTCCTTCTTCGAAATAAATTACCTTACCACAAGGGATGGAACCCCCTACCACCAAAATTTCCCAAAACCATTTTTGGATTAAAGTCCGTTCAATTACCTTACCAACGGTAGTTGAAACTTAAAAAATAAAAAATCGTTTGTTAATCAAAAAAATGTTTGATGATAAAATGACCGTATCTCTTTAACACATTAAGTCCTCACCTTAATTTTTATATTGTTTAAAAGGTAACTGTACAATCTTTAAGAAAAAAATTATTTAAATTTTTCTCGCACCTCTACATCGAAATCAATTACCTTACCGCAAGGGATCAAACCACCAACCATCAAAATTTCTCAAAACTATTTTTGGATTGTAGATCAATTAATTACCTTTTTAACGGTATTCGGTTAAGAAATGTGTGAAATATGAATTCTAGTAAAAATCGATTTTCGACGTTCTTGTAGATTTTTGGCAATTTTGGAATTACTTCCGCCAAAAATTACGTCAAACTTTTTTCCTCCAAATGAAGTTTTTTCTTTCCATTAGTGATGCTTCATGCAAAATTTCACACAAATCAAAGATGGTCATTCTGTAATTTTGTAAGATGGAACGTTTAAGATGGAATTGCTGTATGACTAACAATCTTCAAAAGGATTCATATCCGGCGAATTGCCTGACCAAGAAATTACTTCAATGTTATTTTCGTCCAGCCATTTACTGCTTTATCTAGACGTATGGTAAGGTGCGCCTTCTTGTTTAAATGTGAATAGGGTTGAAGAATTATCGGGGCTACTCACAATACGGTAACAATAAATAATTAAGAATGTTAATGTACTACTCGCTGTTCATTCTTTGTTCAGCAAAGTAAATTGGCCCTGGCCCCTCAGAAGAAATGCAGCTCCAGATCATTACAGCTGGTAAGCGCTTTATATTTTTTTTATGCATTCAAAGAGTACCGTTCCCCAGGAAATCTGAGAACAAATTTGATCTATTCGGTGGCAGCTTCCAGCCTACAGTCATCACTGTAGATGGCGTTTCGAAATCAATACCTAATTTAACTCGTTGTTAAACTATTTATTCGTTCAGTAATATGCGTTTGTTTTTTTATTACTAACTTAATTAAATGTTTCCATCTACAATTCGAAAATATTTTTAAATTGGCGCTAACTTAGTAAACACTCACTTTAAATAGCACCTGAGATAGACCGAAAAAAACAATATTTAGAAAAAAATCTTGGTTCCTAAAGAACTGTTTGCAAAAGCATTCCATGTTTAAAAAGTACAATAGGGGTATTCACGATGTTGTCTAGTTGTGATAAATTTTTACAAAATTTTTTAATCAGCCCTATTATGAATAATTTTTCACGCGGCATCGGAAAAGGGACTTTTTATTTTTATGATAAAGCTCAAGAATTTTTTGGAATTTTTTAATGCAAATTTGTTTATAAACCGTTGATGAGCAATTCTGCATTAAAAAATTCCAAAATTTTCTTTAGCTATATCTAGAAAATTAAAACTACCTTTTCCGATTCCGCGTGAAAAATTATTTATTATAAAGCTAATTATTTACAATTTATTGTGAACGAATCTTCAATAAAAAATGTTATTTTTTATATTAGCTGATTTTTTAGCTGAAATTAATATCATCATTTAATTGTACGAAATCATAAAAAATTGAAACGGAACATTAAATTATATTAGTTTTTTAAAATAAATTCACAGCGCATCCGGTAGCTTCCTCTGTTTTGAGTAGAAATGCTTTTGCAATTAGCTGACCAAATACACAACGAATTTTACAAAGAATACAGTGGGTGTTGTCATTGTATTTTTGCTACGGTGTTGTATTTTGAACACTGCTCATTTTGTTTTTGTAATTTTACAAAATTTACTACAAATTTATCAAAAATATACAATACAAGGGCAAATACGCAACATTATGAATACCCCTATTGAGATTTTACAGTTATTCTATTTTCTGCAGGGATACTGTACTGTTTAGTCTTCATTGACATATGATATCATTTTCACTACATTACGGCTTCCAATTTCGGAACTCAAAAGCAATTTCGGGATTTCGGGATTGATAATTCAAATCCTCAACACTTCAAAAAGAAAGTTGCAATTTGTGATAAATAACTGTGCAAGATATGTTTTTAATAAAAAGAAATTCGACCATTCGATAATTCTTAACTGTGATCTCACGAATTATCTAAATTATCGCAATCTACTCTTTTTGCATAAACTACTTAATACACGCTGTCCCGAATACCTGTAAAGAAATTTACGTTTTGCGTTATCTAGTCGTACACTTAATCTTATAGTCCTCGAATTTAAATCTGTTATATCATCTAGAATGTTTTTTGTTAGCGTTGTGAAACTCTGGAATATTAAAATCGAAAATAATAAGGTACACTTTAAAATGGCTGTTTGGAATGTATTTAAATAATCCAAAATTTATGTTTTAATATCGTTTCATAAATTATATGTTTTTCTGTGTTTAATTCAAGGGGGTATAGTTATAATAAAGTATAGTAAAAATATATTTAAAAATTATGTAAAATTGTTTTCGAGTGATTTTTACACTGTTTTCTGCTGCGCTGCAAAAATTGTTGAATTTTTTGATACAAAGTATATTTCTAGAGTAATTAGGGTCCCTGATTCCAGATCAGTCATCAAAAAATTTTAAAATCCATCTTTTTTTCGTTATGTTATAAAATCGAATGTTCTATTACTCGAACGTTGGCGCTTATCCCATTTCTATTTTCGTGTTAACACAATAGAAATGGGTAAGACATTGTCGTTTGTTGGTTAAATTTGACATAACGTATTTGTATGGGGTTTTATGGTATGGAATAAGCGAAAACGTTCGATTAGTCAAACACTAACTTTGACTCATACCTGTGTCATCCAGGTGTTGCCAGGTCTTGATTTTTTTATTGCAAAAGATAGCTTTGTCTTATTCCTCATGATTACTTTCTTTTTTTTAACTATACATATATATTTAGTATTATTTACAAGAAAGGTTTAATGGCAAGGTATTTTTAAACCACACCCCCACCGCCTTGAAATTACGGATGGTGATGGTGAATACCATTTTCAAATAGCCATTGATACAAAGTAATATATGATACCAACGATCTTCCTAATATCATTTACCTTCATAGTTAAAAAAATTGTTGAAAATGGACAAATAGTACGTTCCATTAGTCGAACACCGGTTGAAATGGGTAAAGAGACCTATATTCTCACGTGTACAATGGTTTCTTATAAATAAATAAATAAATAAATAAATTAATTAATAAATTAATAAATTAATAAATTAATAAATTAATAAATTAATAAATTAATAAATTAATAAATTAATAAATTAATAAATTAATAAATTAATAATTAATAAATTAATAAATTAATAAATTAATAAATTAATAAATTAATAAATTAATAAATTAATAAATTAATAAATTAATAAATTAATAAATTAATAAATTAATAAATTAATAAATTAATAAATTAATAAATTAATAAATTAATAAATTAATAAATTAATATATTAATAAATTAATAAATTAATAAATTAATAAATTAATAAATTAATAAATTCATAAATTAATAAATTAATAAATTAAATAATTAATAAATTAATAAATTAATAAATTAATAAATTAATAAATTAATAAATTAATAAATTAATAAATTAATAAATTAATAAATTAATAAATTAATAAATTAATAAATTAATAAATTAATAAATTAATAAATTAATAAATTAATAAATTAATAAATTAATAAATTAATAAATTAATAAATTAATAAATTAATAAATTAATAAATTAATAAATTAATAAATTAATAAATTAATAAATTAATAAATTAATAAATTAATAAATTAATAAATTAATAAATTAATAAATTAATAAATTAATAAATTAATAAATTAATAAATTAATAAATTAATAAATTAATAAATTAATAAATTAATAAATTAATAAATTAATAAATTAATAAATTAATAAATTAATAAATTAATAAATTAATAAATTAATAAATTAATAAATTAATAAATTAATAAATTAATAAATTAATAAATTAATAAATTAATAAATTAATAAATTAATAAATTAATAAATTAATAAATTAATAAATTAATAAATTAATAAATTAATAAATTAATAAATTAATAAATTAATAAATTAATAAATTAATAAATTAATAAATTAATAAATTAATAAATTAATAAATTAATAAATTAATAAATTAATAAATTAATAAATTAATAAATTAATAAATTAATAAATTAATAAATTAATAAATTAATAAATTAATAAATTAATAAATTAATAAATTAATAAATTAATAAATTAATAAATTAATAAATTAATAAATTAATAAATTAATAAATTAATAAATTAATAAATTAATAAATTAATAAATTAATAAATTAATAAATTAATAAATTAATAAATTAATAAATTAATAAATTAATAAATTAATAAATTAATAAATTAATAAATTAATAAATTAATAAATTAATAAATTAATAAATTAATAAATTAATAAATTAATAAATTAATAAATTAATAAATTAATAAATTAATAAATTAATAAATTAATAAATTAATAAATTAATAAATTAATAAATTAATAAATTAATAAATTAATAAATTAATAAATTAATAAATTAATAAATTAATAAATTAATAAATTAATAAATTAATAAATTAATAAATTAATAAATTAATAAATTAATAAATTAATAAATTAATAAATTAATAAATTAATAAATTAATAAATTAATAAATTAATAAATTAATAAATTAATAAATTAATAAATTAATAAATTAATAAATTAATAAATTAATAAATTAATAAATTAATAAATTAATAAATTAATAAATTAATAAATTAATAAATTAATAAATTAATAAATTAATAAATTAATAAATTAATAAATTAATAAATTAATAAATTAATAAATTAATAAATTAATAAATTAATAAATTAATAAATTAATAAATTAATAAATTAATAAATTAATAAATTAATAAATTAATAAATTAATAAATTAATAAATTAATAAATTAATAAATTAATAAATTAATAAATTAATAAATTAATAAATTAATAAATTAATAAATTAATAAATTAATAAATTAATAAATTAATAAATTAATAAATTAATAAATTAATAAATTAATAAATTAATAAATTAATAAATTAATAAATTAATAAATTAATAAATTAATAAATTAATAAATTAATAAATTAATAAATTAATAAATTAATAAATTAATAAATTAATAAATTAATAAATTAATAAATTAATAAATTAATAAATTAATAAATTAATAAATTAATAAATTAATAAATTAATAAATTAATAAATTAATAAATTAATAAATTAATAAATTAATAAATTAATAAATTAATAAATTAATAAATTAATAAATTAATAAATTAATAAATTAATAAATTAATAAATTAATAAATTAATAAATTAATAAATTAATAAATTAATAAATTAATAAATTAATAAATTAATAAATTAATAAATTAATAAATTAATAAATTAATAAATTAATAAATTAATAAATTAATAAATTAATAAATTAATAAATTAATAAATTAATAAATTAATAAATTAATAAATTAATAAATTAATAAATTAATAAATTAATAAATTAATAAATTAATAAATTAATAAATTAATAAATTAATAAATTAATAAATTAATAAATTAATAAATTAATAAATTAATAAATTAATAAATTAATAAATTAATAAATTAATAAATTAATAAATTAATAAATTAATAAATTAATAAATTAATAAATTAATAAATTAATAAATTAATAAATTAATAAATTAATAAATTAATAAATTAATAAATTAATAAATTAATAAATTAATAAATTAATAAATTAATAAATTAATAAATTAATAAATTAATAAATTAATAAATTAATAAATTAATAAATTAATAAATTAATAAATTAATAAATTAATAAATTAATAAATTAATAAATTAATAAATTAATAAATTAATAAATTAATAAATTAATAAATTAATAAATTAATAAATTAATAAATTAATAAATTAATAAATTAATAAATTAATAAATTAATAAATTAATAAATTAATAAATTAATAAATTAATAAATTAATAAATTAATAAATTAATAAAATTAATAAATTAATAAATTAATAAATTAATAAATTAATAAATTAATAAATTAATAAATTAATAAATTAATAAATTAATAAATTAATAAATTAATAAATTAATAAATTAATAAATTAATAAATTAATAAATTAATAAATTAATAAATTAATAAATTAATAAATTAATAAATTAATAAATTAATAAATTAATAAATTAATAAATTAATAAATTAATAAATTAATAAATTAATAAATTAATAAATTAATAAATTAATAAATTAATAAATTAATAAATTAATAAATTAATAAATTAATAAATTAATAAATTAATAAATTAATAAATTAATAAATTAATAAATTAATAAATTAATAAATTAATAAATTAATAAATTAATAAATTAATAAATTAATAAATTAATAAATTAATAAATTAATAAATTAATAAATTAATAAATTAATAAATTAATAAATTAATAAATTAATAAATTAATAAATTAATAAATTAATAAATTAATAAATTAATAAATTAATAAATTAATAAATTAATAAATTAATAAATT